>JAPDOI010001065.1:60000-227805 GCA_029168955.1 Aplectana chamaeleonis | reverse complement strand
ATATATATATATACAGGCCATAAACGGCCAATGTCTCACCGTCGACTGGTACTACTGCAACGCGACCGCATTGTGCAGACGAGCGGTTGCCGCGCGACGAGTTTCGGCCGCCGCGTGGCGGACGAAACACCGCGCGGCAGCCAAACTGCAATGCGCGGTGGCCAGAACTGTCTGCTCCGACGCAGTAGTCGCGCAGCGCGGTACGCAGTCGACGGTGAGACATTGTCATTTTATGGCCTGTATATATATATATATATATATATATATATATATATATATATATATATACATATATATATATTATAATATATATTATATATTCTTCTGGAATAACTGTCATACTTACAATGTAGTATGACTGAGATCGAGAATGCTCTGAGCAGATCACTGACCTGGGATTTATCCTCACACGAAACCTCAGTTTTGACAAACACTGCGAATCGGTATTCGCCAGATTACCGTAATGTAAATAATATATCTAGGGACTGGGACAAGAAGCAAGCATGGTGCCACTTATGTCTACAAACCGGATGTTAGACCTATTCCTTGAGTATGGACACCGGCGCATACTCTTCCACACAGATCTTCTCTAGATCTGTTAGCTATCTTGACTGAAATGAATGGAGTTTTTGCTTCCTCTGTTATTAGATGTTTGTTATGATTTGTATAATGAGCTGTTAATTGTAATATAGTCTGGTCCGCAGGTTTATGTTAATATATATATATATATATATATATATATATATATATATATATATATATATATATATATATGTTAATATATATATATATATATATATATATATATATATATATATATATATATGAGTATATATATATATATATATGCTATATATATATATATATATATATATATATATATATATATATATATATATATAAATATCTACAGTATATAAATATATGTTATTATTATATATATATATATATATATATATATATATATATATTAGATCTGCGGCCTGTTTCCTCAAGAAAAATAATCGTGAAGGGCGTGGTGGTTTAAATCTCAATCTCTTATATCTAAACCGCCGCGCCAGCCAAGTGGTTTGAATTTAAATGTTTTTTCTCGAGGACACAGGCCAATGGACCTAACTATATATATATACATATATATATATATATATATATATATATATATATATATATATATATATATATATATATATATATATATATATATATATATATATATATATATATATATATATATATATATATATATATATATATATATATATATATATATATATATATATATATATTATTTACATAAGCCTGTGGACCAGACTTAGTTATGTGCAATTAACAGCTCATATACGAAATCACCAACAAAAAAACGTCTAGTAACAGCGAGGGAAAAACTACCAGTATTTCGGTCAGATAAAGCAATGGATGCAAAGCAGATATACGCATAGCCCGTAATGGCGAGAGTAGAAGTGACTGCTCCGTGAGGGATTAGCGCTCACCAGGTTCGTTCTCGAAGTATTCAGTTGCAGCTGCAGAAGAAGAAGAAGAAAGCAATCCCTATTTCACCAAATGCGGAGAAGAATTTGGACGAAGGCGAAGACCGGACGCATGTGCAGAGAACTCGGATAAGGTCGATGAGGGGAAATTCAGGCTTTGAGGCACGCATTCGTTTCGAGGAAATTAGAAGTGGTCCACCATTGTGGGCTTTCGTAAACAAGGCGAATCCCTACATGAATAGATCGTCCCCGACCCAACCACGGAATCTTCTCCGTAGTATCGCAGATCAGGTAGGAATCCTGGGATTGTTAATTTTGTAAATGCCAGGCTATTTCCAGGCAGACGCGGTGTTTGTAGAGGAGCGGATCCAGGCTACCCAGCCTTCTCTGGGCCGAATTCCGGTCCGCCAGTGCAGGTCTCGGCCACGCTTCGCGGCCGCGCGCTCCCCGACGCAGAAAAGCTCCAGGTGCCGCGGCCATTCGATCTACTATTTCAAAAGTGGGTTCCGGAAACTATGGAAACTAAGAAAAATTGGAGAAAAGTGTATAAAAAGCCGCATCGGCGAGGTCGACTTTGACGCTGGAAACCGGTATTGACTCAGGGAGCGATGCGCGACCATAAGCGATGTCGAGACGCAATTGCAGACCAGGGTAATTTGGCGCGAATAAGCCGCAGTGCCCTCAGCCTCGCCCCTGCGATATGGGCGCCGGGACGAGTTCTCGATTCGAAATATGTTGCGCCGTAATTTTGGGAGCCGCGTGAACGTCGCCCTCGCGCGCATAATGTCTGCTTTCTCGCGCTCGTCGTGAGTACATACCTTATTCGGTGCGTTTGGATGCACGAGGCGGAGATGGAAGGCGATGAGCGGCGTGCGTGGCGCTGATATCGGCATCCGCTCAGATTCGCAGCTGCGCTCCGATGCGATTTCGCGCGCTGCAGTAAGGGCGATTTGCTGGGCGATTTCTCGCTTGATCCGGTGGCGCTCGGACGCCAGAGCTTCTGGGTGTCGTCATAGGTAAGGCGCAGCAGGAGTGGGCGGGATGGGGGACGCTGACCGGTGAAGCTCCTAGCGAGACGGCTATATCGGTGATTTCCCGGACGCGGATCAGCAGCCGTCAAGCAGCCAACACGAGAGTACCATATTGAGAGGGATTAGTGCAAACCCGCGCTGTATACGGGGACGCGTGAGGGTTAGATGGTCAGCCGAGTCATAATCGTAAATGGGTACGTAAAAATGTCTAAAAGTCTCTTTGCACAGATGGCTTATCGAGGAAGGAAAGCCTAGAGGCCTGCTTAAACCCATCAACTCCAGTAAAGCCCAAGCCGTGTAAATTTTTTAGAAACAGACCTTTCGGCTTGTTCTGTAACAGCTCATAATTGCGATCCATCATAAAACGTCTGCGAAAAACCGACGGCCTACAATGGCGTGAAGCTGCGCTCACGATAAAAATTTGGTAGAGGTCGGCGTCCAGGGAAGGGTTCTGTAAGCCGGTGAGCGCCCGTCTTCGGGCCAGACGTCGCTATGGGAGCATCCGAGCTCCGCATCGGCGGCGTCCGGGGAGTGCCGCAAACTGTCTGGAGTTGTACGGCCAATCCTATCAAGTTCCATTTTCACTTCACCTTTTCTAAGCCCTTCGTGTCCCGCGCATGTATGTGGCTCACGGAAACTGATGTCTTCGCACCGAATTTTCTCTTGAATAAGCCAATTTCTATCTGAAACTTGGAGATATATCGCCACGCATTCGTCTGTTTCCATCCAAATTCATTGACCTGAACTTCATATTCGCCATTCCGAAACCAATTCGCTAACATTGTTGTCGATTTATCGCTTCAGTCAACCGCTTTGTAACCTGACTTCGCAAACTTGAGCTATTACCCGAATTTGTCTATCTAATTCACATTACTCGTCATGCATGTGATCTATAACTGTTAATTTTCAACGTAAAAAAAAAATTCATTTTGAAACTAGGTATGTAGTAGATTTTCGTCCAAATTTCACTGATTTCCGAATTGAGATCCGTCAGCTTCAAAGAGCGAAATTAGCCGAATTTCGGCCCAGATTCGGTCATTCTCAAACACTGGAATACAGAATTTGTTGAATTCGAGCCAAAACCCGTTGAACTTTGAGGTCACAAAGAGTCTTCCAACCTAATTTTTCCGATTTCATATCAAATCAGAACCCAGGTACCTTATGGTGATTCCCTGAATTTTCAGCCGGTAAATTTTCTGTTTTCGCTAAACGAAACTACTCAATTCAGGGTTTTCGGGAATAAGAGTCACTCTATTTATGACCAGTTGGTTCAGATCAATGCAAAGCTCGAAGTTTCTCCGTTTTTTTCACCCAAACCTTTGGGTTCTTCGCTTCTGTTTCCGGTCATGTATCAGTAGCTCAGGATTCCAGGTGAGGCCGACGCTTTGTTGCAGTGAAACGAAATATCGTAATGTTGCTAACCGTAGGTGGAAAACAGCGATAGGTTAGAGAATGACAGCAAATATCCCATGATTTCAACTCTTCGTGAAAGCTGAAACTTCATGATTGGTTAAGTTTTACCAGACTACCTTTCACCATTTCTGTGTTTAAGTTTCACGCCTTAATGCCATGCCACTTTTCCTTGGAGTTCACCTTTGACATCCTTGACAGCGTGTTGGCGACGAGGAGCTGGTCAGCGCTTGGTGACCTAACTCCCGAATACAGGGTAGCGTACAAAGTCAAATCTTTCCAGATTTTAACAAGGTTGCGCTCACGAACTATTCTTTTTCAGCTTTATGTTCCTTGGCAGAAGCTGGAAGAGGCAGCGCTTGGCGACCTTGAGAGCCCAGTTAGCGGAGCGTAAGTGGGAGTGGAGAACACACTTCTTCCAAAGCTTTGCACCAAGACGTGTGCTTTGAGTTTCTTCAACCTGGTCTTCATCTCAACTACTGTTCCGGACTGTACCATGTCGTGAAATTGGTTCCAGACCAAGGTATTCGCTCGTTCAAGCTTTGCAGGATTGTCGATGGCGAACATTACGTGGCATCTTTCCAGCTGATGTGGAGTTTTTCTTTTATATTTACTCGCATGCATGACACCATCAGCTGCTTTTACTTTTTACACCTTTAACATCTATTTCCCAGCATCGTTCGAAGAAGCCTCGTCTACAGTCCCCACAGAAGGTGATGGATTCCAAGGCCGTGACGGATGTTAGTGGTTGCTGTAGCAAAAAAAAAGAAACCTTTAGAAAAAAACTCTTGAAAAACTTTCGGGAAAACCCTTTCTGGGAAACTTCCTCTCCCAGTACTCTGCATCTTCACTTGGACCTGTTCGCTCCAGCCACTGGAAGCTTAACCAAAGATGCGGTGGTAGTAGAAAAATTAAAATCAAACTTCACCCAAACTCGCGAGGGTCCGGTGGCCGGATTGAGCAGGGGGATTAGAGCAGGTAGTGGCGCTGCTCTGCTCGAAACGAAAAAGGGGCGGGCTAGGCCCGAAAAGCTCCCCCATTCATGTGCCGAGAAACTCCCCCCGCGTGTAAACCTCCACACCGACGCTACAATGCCACGTCACCCAGTTGACCGCGTTCACACCGAAGGAGCTCTGCCTAATCACCTCCCACCGATCACTCAATGTGACGTTACACCCACGTGTTTACACGCCGAGAGGGTTCGCCTGATCACCTCCCACCGACCTTCACCTACCAATCCTGCACAGTAGCTTGGGCGCCAGTGGCGGCGATTGGCGATTAAAACTGCCGCCGACGCCCGCCGGAGCGTCGATATTTCGAACAATGCCTCACTTCATGACAAGCACAAACACACCTCACCCATCCAGGCGCAGCGCGTATCACGATATGTGAGCTGCCATTTCCCGCGCTCTACACGAGAGAGTGCTCAGAAGGAAAACAGTGCAGACAATGCAACACGTTATGGACCCGAAAACTCACGCCACATATGAGACATTACCACAAAAAGCTTCGGCAGTTATGAGTCATGCCGAAACCTCCGCTCGATCAGCCATGATCCGATCAGTTTCCATCCGCAAAAGGGCGCTTTTAACCTGCCCGCAACCCCCCGCGATTGCCTGAGAAAGAGGAAGAAGAAGGGAGTTTCCAGCGAGCTACTTTTGAAGAACGTTTGGAATTTTTCAATGTTTGCAGCCTCACAAAAACAATTAACTTTCTCATTTGTTGCGAAATTAGATCTTCTAGAATATCTCTGAGGCGCTTAGGATGCATGAAATGAATGTCAGTCGTGAGTAAGACGGACACATTTCGTTTTTTTTAAAATTTTTTTCTTCTCACCGGTTCCAGTTATATTCACTGTTCAAGCTTATTTGTTCTTGACTTTATGTTCAGCTTATGGTACGATATGTGGCCGTGTACCAAAATCAGGAAAATCTCTAGCTAGAAAATGCTGAGGTTAATTGTCATCTCAGTCCAAGAAACCAACGAAAGTGCGATAAAAGGATAGTACTTGAGTGACTGTGTGGCTCCGAAGGCTCCATAGAAAGCTAAGGAAAACATTTATAACAAAAATATCGAGCCCTGAATAGGGCGAATCCAACGAAAAAAAAAATGTAAAAGCGGGGTATCTTGCGAGTCTCATGTCTACCAAAGGATAGAAAACACGCCGTTAAGTCAAGTTGCTTTAGGCATTGTGGATTTTGTGCACCTTACGTATCTATCACATTGTCATTCTGGTTCAGAAACCCGCTTGTAGAAAACCTTGTTAAAATATATTGTTTACTTAGTTTTTTAAAGCGTTTCTGAGTGTTGTTGTTTTATTTTTAATAATTTAGTTCCCATTTCTGTTCAAAATCAAAAGTCCTATGTATGAATACTGGTTATATTGTTCTCACAATCTATGCTTTTCTCCGTTGTTAAGTGCTATTGTTATAGAGTATTTTAAGAGAATTTCTTGATCATTAAGGAGACTATATACTTCTGCATGTGTTCGTTGCATTAAGGAAACCAAATATTTGGGCTTAATCAGCTTCATTTCGAGGTGCTCCCCGCTTTGGTGGAACCGGGTCACCGAACTGGGATACTAAACCACGAGACAGTCGATAACGCCATACATGCCACGTGCGCTTGCCTCCTTCTATGCCAACCGCTATACACTCACCTGGACCCTAGCCCCAAGTCTGCACCTTCTGTGCTCTCAAAAATCAATCAATTCTACGAATGCTCCCGCCTCTTTGCCTGCTCCCAGGAGATTACAGGGCACTTACCACCCGACCGAGCGGCGGCTGCTGCGAAATAGTATCGAAGAAGCGCTGCTGGCACGCCTCGTCGTCTCGTGTCTCTTCGCAGACAGAGTGGAAGGCTGCCCAGCTGCCGGGCGACGGCGGCTCTGTTTCGTCATACCGTACAGGGGAAGCTCTCACGATAGCTGGAGTATGTAAAGTGGTCAAATGACACGTGATGGCAAGTTATGGAGAGAGAGAGATTTAGAAGGGAAACACATATTAGAAGAGAATCACCAAAACGGATGAAGTAAATAAAGCGAAGATAAGTATAAAGAAGAACTTCGAACTTACACGCTCTTTTGTTGTTTTTGAATTTCATCGTAGTCAATGTCTTGTTTTCTCTACTTGGTTGTGAGAAAAAGTGTTTTGTCGCGATAAACAGAGAAACTGAAAGTTTTATTGGGAGAAAAGAAGAATCATTTTGAAAAAGCTGTTCAAGGGCAGGTCTCCCAAATACGGTAACTATCAAACCCCCGAAAGATCTTCTCTCTTTTCAACACTAGTTTGGGCTTTTAATTGAGACCCGTGGTAGCCAATCGTGCGATACCCATTTTTGTAATAATATTTGTTTGAGCATTTGAAAATCTCACTTTATCCGCGGGATTGTCCGAGGTGAAATTGAAATTATTTCCAGATTTCCCATCAAACTTCCAACTGGTTCAAAAATAAATGCTCTCTCTGCCCATGGTTATCCAGACACTATGGTTTAAAAATGCTTTCATAATGGTGAAATCCGGCGGTTTAAGGTACAGTTTCAAAGGAATCACTGCCGGAAGGATTGTACCGTGGCCATTTACAGAGGAGGCCGACCAGCCACCTAGCTATTTTCCTCCTATTAAAACACAAGATTAGGGCATCCAGTTGTGTGCTTTTTATTCTACAAAACTGTTTATTCGAGTCAGGAATGCAGTTTTTCAAAATTTCATCGTTGCACAGCAAATCAAGTAGGCATTGCCGCTCCATTTTCCTTCTTTAACGGGGACAAAACCACACAAGAAGTTGGTTGTGTACTTTTCAGTAATGCTATTTGCAGAAATTATGGAACACGACGAGATGTTGAAGGTAATGGTATAACAAACAGAATGCCTTTACTTTGAAAAATGCTTGGAAATAACAAAGATAATAATAATTTGAAGAGGAAAGACGTGTATCCATCAAAATTCTAAAATGTGCATTCGAAAATATTTTCAAACCATCTCGAAGCTTTGTTAAAAACTGCATCATACCAGCAATCTTTGACAAGCTTGAGCAAATTTAATAAGCTCATTTTTTTATTAAACATGCACAAAGGAATAGTGGACAGTATTGAATTCGACTATTGAAACAAGATAAGTACAGAACCTAATGAACATTTGAGTTCAATAAAACTTCCATGACACCTTGTCCATTCACTTGCCTTTTCTCTTCAACATGACTTGGTAACTTCTGTTTGCTTTGCTTTTTGTTTTCCTTGTCACTTCCTCTTTCTTCCTTTTTCTCTTGTCATCGTTCTTTTTGAATTACGCATCTTCTTCAAGCTTCTACTACTTCTTCTAGTTTCACTATTCCCTTCTTCTCTTGTCCTCCCTCCTCTTAACCGTATTTCATCCTCATCTTTTATTCCATCCCTCCTTTTTCCTTTATATTTACCCCATCGTTTAACTTCACTCAACTCTCAATTCCTCTTTGCTCCTTCTCTCTTTCCTACACATCTTTTATCCACACTTGTTTTCCTTCAACTCCCTCACATCCTCTCCTTTTCTCTCCTTTTTTCTAGTCCTCTACGTCGTTCTTCCTTATTGCTGCTCTTCTTTCTCTACTACTTGCTTCTTTTTGTTGTAATCCGTTTCATGTCGTCTTGTACCTTTTTTTCTGTTGTTCTTATCCTTCCTGATCCTCCCAGCACGATCATCATTCTGTTGTGTAATGGAACAGACGTTGTCTGCAAAGCGGACCGAATTTGGCTCCGAGAACGACTGTAACGTCCCAGAGTCAACAACGGAGGAATAAAGGTAAAATAGAAGAAGTTGTAGGAAAAAAAGTCGAAAAACAAAAAAGAGAACATTTGAGACGGAAAATCAAAGAGAGAGAAGAGAGGGAGAGGAGGCAAAGAGATCAGACATGATGAAGAAGTTGAAGGCAAAAAGAAGCATTAGAAGAAAAGAATATTAGTAGGAAAAGAGGAAAAACGAAAAATTGAAGAAGAAAATGAAAATGAAAATGACGAAGAAAGCAAAAAAAAGAGAGTGAAGACAAAGAAAAAAGTGATGGAAGAGAAAACAATATGGAGAGAAGATGTAAGAGAAGAAGGACAGACGAAGGGAGAAAGAAAAAAAAAGACTTCGACGTAGCACAGCAGAAAGAGAAAAAGAAAGAGAAGATGAGAAGTGGAGAGAAAAGGGAGCACTAGGAATGGCGAATAGTGGAAGGAAGAGATACTGGGAGGAAGGAAGGGAAAGAGAAGCAAGCAAGGAAGGAAGAGAGAAAGAAAGAAAGAAAGAATGATAGAGAAAGTAAGTAAGTAAGTAAGAAAGGAAGGTTAAAAGAAAGGAAAAAGAAGGAAGGGAAGAAGAAGAGAGAAAGAATAATAAGAAGAAATTGATTACAGGAAAAAGAAGAAAAACAAGAAATTTGAAAGGAAGCAGAATGCTGTATAAGATTTAAGTACAAGAAGAGGATTTAAGAAAGGCAGTCACGTGTCGTTGAAACTTTGGATTGAACTTGGAATATTTCCGTGTTCTTATCTTGTGTCAATCCAGTGAGGGTGAGTCGCGATCACCATTTACTATGTTTACTGATTTGTATGTTCACACCTAAATACTAGACTTTTTATTTTTACCCAACTTTTGTTTGTAACACCGTCATCGGTTTCTTCAATCACTTCTCCTTCATCTTTCCTTTTCTCTTCCTTCTTTCTCTATATTTCTCCTTGGCTTTCTTGTTTCTTATTCATTTTCTTCAACATCTTCTTTTCCGCTACTTCTCCTTTTCTTCAGCCTATTCATATTTTCCTTCTATTCCTTTCTGATTTGGTTTGTTGTTCTCCATACTCATCTTTTTCGCTTTTTCTTCTCTTCCCTTCAGCTTTTCTTCTTCATCCTCTTCTTCACTCTCTTTCCTGCTCTGTTCTTTTTCTTTTCGTTCCACATTATTTTATTTTATTCTCCCTTTTCTTGACTTTCCCTCTAATTATATATTTCATTAAATAAATAAGCATAAAAACTGTATATTCAAAGAAGATTCAAACAATTAAATCTCTAAGTATCTTTCAGTAAAGAGCCACAGAGTTGCTAGTTGTTTGAGATAATAGAGCAAACGATTCGTACCTAGTATTATATAATTTTACTATAAACCTGAGTACTAATTTACTTACAATCAGTGCTTAATTTTCTACTGCGGAGGCCTAGCTTCCATTAACGATATAAGTTTTGGGTTCATGGAATGAATGAGTGCTCAAATAAGATATGGTCACCTTACTCAATCAAAACGACCGTATCACTGATTAAATGCATGGATCAGAGTCGAATATTTTAATCTTCGAGTTACGAAAAAAGAATTTTTCTCAAGTCGTACTATAAGTAGAGAACTTATCTAAAATACTTGCCAGGAAACGCGGTAAACTCGTAACTAGCAAAGAGTATCACGAGCATCCCTTGGGATCAAAACTACGAAATGCAGATGAGCAAGAGCTATTCAACCTATCTACATAAAGTTGTAGCAAAGTCGTCGTCCCAAGTCGTCAAGGTCGCACTCGCTTGGAACTTTTGGAGTTTTATTTTCGCTCTTTTGCAAAACAAATGGTGTTCAAAAAGCGACACCCTTTTGCAGAACTTTGTGGAGCTCAGCCTCAAAATTGTTCGAGATTTTTTTTGAGAAATGATGTGAGTTGCCGGTAACTACGTTGACCACTCTATGAGTGCAACTGATGTCAGCCAATCACGTGAAAGTCACACCATTTACGAAATCATCCACCAAACTCTCTGAAGAATCGTTCGCACCCATAACGTCGACCAGCTGCTGGCGGCGGGCTCGTTCGGCAGCCGAGCTGCCGGCTGCACTCCGTCTCTGCGCGCTGACTCTCTTTCTCTGACGCAGCACCCATCGCGCGAGACGGAGGCTGCCGCGCCGTCGTGGGGTGGTAAGTGACCGAACACGCTCCCAGGATAGAGCACCCATGTTGGTGCAAGAGCAGCCAAGTGCAGGCACTCGTATTCCACTCAACTCGAAGGCAGAGCCCGAGTGCACACTGATGGATTGAGTCGGTCTAGCCCCACCCCGAGACGGCTCGTATGTACCGCTGGTTTGCTTTTGGCTTCAACGTTACGTCGGTGCCGTCGTCTGTCGGCACTGCGCACGCGACCCAACACGCATTGACTAATGCCACCTCCGATTCCAAGCTCCGCCTACTGATTCTCCAAATCGGCGACCCTCCGACCCAAAATTTCCCGAATCTCTTACGGAGTCGCAAACGAGTTTTTGCCAGAGTGGAAGGCTAGCCCTGTAACAAAGCGACGGGTGATCTGCAGGGGCAAGAAGGGCTCACCAGCATTGCGTTCCCGCGCCGCGACCGCTCGCGCGATGCGGGACTCCCTCTCCACCTCCTACTCCCTGGCCGCGGCTGACGAGCCTCGCGAGATTGAGCCCGCCCCCGAGCGCGAGAAGCGCATTCTTTGTGTGAGTCGGTCACTTATCGCACGCCTGCTCCAGACAGTCGTGGAGGGCGGGCCGAGCGGCGAATACAGGGCGAACCGAGGATACATACTCGGGCGGCACCAAATTCACCTCGGCTCACCCTTCAGTGCCAAAGTAGGGCCGGCCGCGGGAAGGTTCGGAGTGAGCCGAGGAAGTTCTATTATTACTCGGCTCTCCTCACCGTTTGTTGATTATTTTAGAGTATTATATAGTTAGGTCCTTGGCCTGTTTCCCCATGAAAAAACTTTAAATTCAAACCGCGGCTGGCGCGGCGGTTTAATGCTCAGATATCGAGATTTAAACCGCCACGCCAGCCGCGGTTCGAATTCACACGTTTTCTTTGCCTGAGGAAACAGGCCACGGACCTAACCATACATGATCTTGTTCTTTTTTCAATCTATAAAACCTCATTTTAGGATATTCTACATAATCTTCACCTTATTCAATCCATTAAACCTCATTTTAGACTATTCAACATTATCTTCTCTTATTTCTCGATCTGCAAAACATCAAAACACCAACATTATTTGGAAACCACTTATAATCGCGAATAGCTTCGCACCTGTAGGACCGCACGTTCCTCCTGGGTTGCGTTCCAAGATCATTCCCATGGCAGAAGGCTTCCATAGAAACGTAGCCACGGCGGCATGGGAGCAGATTTCAGTTACAATTCGCACCCATGGAAAGTAAGTTTGTCTATCTGAAGGTTGCTTGCCCTCCCACGGCGTCGTGGGAACGTTCTTGGAACGCATTCCTGGAAACTCAGCAATCATGTTTTGAAGCAATGTTTTACACAGAGCAATTAGCTAAATTAACATCGATGAAACATGAAACGATCGACGAAAAATGTGCAAATGGTACTGTAACCATGGAGTATTTCGCAAAACACCGGTGCGCGACGATTTCCCGCACGCCGATTTGAAAATCACCACGCGACGCACCCACGTGCGACGCGAAATTTCCGCTGCTGGGCCCTTTTTCTCCTCGTCTCGCCCCATTCAAGTCTCCGCCCCTGATTTCTGTCCTCGGGTCAGTTTTTGCGGCGTTCTTGTTTTTAGAAAACATGCTTGCAGTTTAAAACATTTAGTTCCAATATGGCTGCTTGTTTAGTTGCCCTCTGACTACATCCAAGTAATAAAATTATTTCTGTTGTTGTTGACATGGACACAAATCAGTCGATAGGCTTCCCTCTCTGTGTGGTTCTGGCGACATTTCGCTAAAGCCATTGATGGTACTCAGGTAGACAGTCGGTGGTACTCGGAAGCCGCCGATGCGGAGCTCGGTCGCTCCCTCAGGCGGCGTCTAGAGTAACAAAATGTCGCCGGCGTCTTCCAGGTCGACAAGGGGGCGTCCTGATGGTGTTAGGATCACGTCCGCAGGAAACTGTTCTGCAACTCTACGCATGATGTCATCAACGGCGAAGTTGAAAAGAAAAGGTCCTGCAACGGCTCCTTGCCTTACTTCTGTTTTCACCTCGAAAGCTGACGTAAACCCGACAGGCGTACGAACTGCTGTTGTTGTTCCTCTGTTCATGTCCTCGATTAACCGAACATACTTTTCCGGGACTCCATCTGCTCGCAGAGCATTGAGCAATCGATCACGATGAGGAGAGTCGAACGCGGCTTCAAAGTCCAAAAAAGCAAGCTGTAATGGCTTCGAATACCGCTGCCACGATTCAATTACTCTTCTCACGACGAACACTCGGTCGTTGATCGATCTTCCAGGTCGAAAACCGGCTCGCTCATCTCTGGTCGTTTCCTCACGATGTTTGATGAGTCGCTCGAGAATGATACGTTCCAAAACCTTGTACATGACACGCAGTAGAGAGATGCCCCTATTGCCTCCACGAATCGGGTATCCTTTCGCTCATCCATATGGTACGGATAGTGTTGGTCATTTCACGAATCCCAGACGGAGGGAGAGCTTTCAGCAGTGACGTTGTCATCGTAAGGTGCTCTCTGAGCATGCGGGAGCTCAGATACTGATGGCGCTGGACGATTCAGTAATGAACTGAAGTAATACCTCCATATTGGCAGCGTCGCATCACCAACTGCAATTCCATTGGTAGTGTTCAAGACAGGAGAACATCTCTTCATCTTGCCGCTATACTGTCGTTACAACGTGTAGGCCTTCCTCGGGTTCTTCTCCTCCCAAGCCTTCTCAAACTCCTTGGCTCTACACGTCCATTCTGTTTCACGGTCACTTTGAAGCTACCGACGCAACTTCCTCCTCTGGCGCTTCTCCTCCACACTCGCAGCTACGTTTACAACGATCGGGCCGAGTTGGCATGCGCGGGGCTAAGCAACTCGTCCATTCCATTCGGGACCCAACGTGATTACGGTAGCGAGTAGCGTCTCCCCGCCCCAATCGATGGCGCTGGTGCCTCATCAGCTGCTTTCCTCTCACCCGGCCGGATTTCTCTTCAATTTTCGACTTTTCTGCCATTCTGCTGAATTCCTGCACACATTTCATCATTTATTCTTATCCTGCTGTACTGCTACACTACTCTGCTACATTTTATTCGCTATTCTCGTCCTGCTACCACACTTTATTCTCTATTTCGGACCTGCTGAAGTATTTATTCTGCTGTGTATTCCGGATCTGTTCGTCTTTTGGTGAGTTCTTTTTTGTCCTTTTCGTTTATTTTCACTGTCGAATTAGATTTTTTGAGTATTTTCACTGTCGAATTAGATTTTTTGAGGGCAACTTTTTCCTATTTTCTCAAAAAACATAAATTTTCATGAATTTTACTCCTGCACGCACTTTTTGTTCATAGCAAGCATCTTTTCATGTGGTTCTGCCAGTAGTACAACGCCATTTATGGGAGAACATTCAAGATTTATCAATGGAAATGAAAATTTCTGCCGATAGCAGATGTATGAAAGCGTTTTCAACCATTGTTTTCATAACTTCCGTTCAGAACACATGGATTTCTGAAAGCGGTATCATTCATTTTATTTACTTTAATCCTGTGTGCTCTCCCCCCCCCAAAGTGGTTTCGCACCATGTAATTTTTTTATTTTCAGGAGCCTGCCGCTGCATGCAACATCCTGTACTTTTGCGCGAACCCCTTCTCCCCAGCATTCTCCTTTTCTTCATTTTTCTCTCGTTGTCTCCTTACATCTCACGCAGTTTCCGATTCTTTATCATTGAGACACTGTTATCCGGCACGTGTACTCTTTGATGCAGTTTCGGTGCACGCCCACAGAGATGTGTTCGCACCCTTCCCCCCTTATTTCTGTCTTGCGTTCAAGTCCTCTCCTAATTTCTCTCTCCTTACTCCTTCCCCGTATTTCACGCAGACTCCGGATCTGTATCACCGAGACACCGTGTCAAACAACGGGTGCTCTCTGATATGGATTCGGTATATGCTTAGAGAAACGGGCTCACCTGACCCCCCCCCTCTCACCCTAGACGACATTGAAAATGGATAAGAAGTTATCACGATGATTGCGACGGTTATCGCGAAGACACATGGTGGAGGAGACAAATCATTCCAAGGTATGCCTAGATTATTTACTGTGTTTCAGCGTCTTCTTCAGCGGTTCCGCCTAGGGTTCAACATTTATTATTTCGAAAATGGCGGCCAGCTGGTATGTCTCCTGGCAACATCCTTGCCGCACGTGGCGCATAGGTACTTCTGAGCGGGTCCAGGATTCCTCTCCACGCCGGCCCTTTGTAGGAGAATCCGAAGGAGAGCTGAATCCACTACTGGTCGCCCAGTTCCTCCGCCTATGACAAAACCCTCTATGTGGCTGCAAAGAAGAAGAAGAAGAAGAAAATGGCGGTTAACATACTTCACAAAATGCACTATATACACAGTATTTAGCCATTCAAAGTGGCAGGAGAAGTCAGTCTTCTCCTACCTCACAGGCCTCATAGGTGCCTTTCTTGCAGGGTACACAGGAGCGCTTAGGCCTGGCTCTACCGCATGCGATGTGTTTCAGTATCTTCCTCGACGGTTCGCATCTCTTTGGGTCACACAGTACGGTAATAAGAAGTGCATGACCTATTTGATCTAGGTCCTGAGTGGAATACCCAGTCCTAGGTCGTAGCAAAGCAAGCACGTGATAACTGGATTTCGCAATAGATCAGCTGACCACTCCAAACACTCGTCCCACAGTGATCAGACGTACTACCTTTCATGCTACTTATGCTTTATTACGAAAATCTCTCCTCAGTTTTGTTTATACACACATGTGAAATCAATGATGCTATTTTAACCAAGCAAATCCATTCTTAGATTTGATACTGTTCTCATTTAAAGGCAGTGTTCACGATGAAAATGGGCTGGCTGTTCATTGCTTTTGATTAAGAAAATTGATGAGAAATTTTTAAGCTCTCCCACTGGCTACTTTGAGCTACAGTGTCCTCTATCATTATCAGTTGTTAAGGATGATGAACAGCCAGCACGCCTATTCATTTTATCGCGAACACTGGCTTTAAGCCCAATTTCATGTGAAGGTAATCTCTGTAGGTTTTGAATGAGTATGCACCTGGCGGTTCTGTTACGGTCGGCTTACGTTGCTCGCTGGTCTGTGTACGTGGAGCAGCCGGTGACTATCGCGTGCGGCGACGCGAAATCCCATTTTTAACATGTAATCACAGAATTCGGCAAGCCTTAGCCAGCTTTTGAGTTCGATCGCAGGGTTGAGCAGGGTTGTGACCCGCCACAACGGGGGGTCGTAAATTTTTTGGACATTTTTTGAAAAACAAATGAAAATCTGGGGGTCGTAAAATTTCTGGAGAAAAATAGGATTTTTTTAAACCACTTGGTAAGGTTAAATGAGGTAGCCTCTATAAAACGTCGTAATTCATATCATTCGAGGCGCGAGCGGCAGGCGTAGGAACCAAGTGAATTTCGCCGTTTTATAGCCTGTAAGATTAATCAGTCGGGGATGAGATGTATGCATTTTCAACAATAAAAAAAGCAGATTATATACAGAGAAGCTGTTTAAAACGTGTCGCGTGCTATAGATAAGGACGAAATCAGCCGAAATGGAACTCACGTGAGCGGCTATGCCGAAAAAAATAAAGATAGAAAAAATAAAGCTAAAAAATTGGTCCCAGGAGCCCCCCTGGGGGTCGTAAAATTTTTAATATGAAAATCTGGGGGGTCTTAGCCGCGACAAAAATCGCCACAACGGCCTGCTCAACCCTGTTCGATCGCCATGTGATGTGATAGCATGGTAGCCATGAGAATCGATCGTCGTAGCATCGCACGCCGATTTTCATTCGAAGCATGCTATCACAGCGATCGGCGGTGGAACTTTAAAAACCCCCTTAGTGAACCAGTCAGTCTCATCATTCAAATGCAGGGCATTTGAAGTACCTGCCGCGCGACTTTCGCCAGACAGCGACGCGCACGCCCGCGGGTGATCAATGTTCGGAGCGAAATATATCTGTCGATAACGTGATTTCTACATAGCCGATCGCGTCCGCGCTGGCCATCCTAGGCTGGAAACCTTGGAGAAACACCATAACATTTCAGTTCTTTCTAGTGATGCCTGCATCGAATCAAGAGGATTGTTTCTTCTGTGGGAAAACTTTGCACAAGAGGAGCCTGCATGCCCACTATCATAATGTCCATCAAGCGAGTCATGATGTTTGCGTGACATTAAGAACGAGGAACTTCATTAATTGTAGTAAGTGCGACTTTAAAGTTGTCGACTTGGAAGAATTTGTCACGCACGTTCTGGAGTATCACCACATGGACGACTACGAAGCGGCAGCTCCCATCTATAGAATGGTGACCGAAACATTTGAGGACAAAGAGTCTTACGAGGTAAACCAAACCAGCGGCATACTCTGCCAATTCGGGAGTTGATTCACATGCAAAAATTTCATCACATAGATACAAATGCACCTCACTCGTCGATTAAGATTGATAGTGATAGGTCACTTTGACTCGCGGCGATTTTGCGCTGTTTGTTATCCACCGTTCTTTAAATTCACCCTTTGCGCGAATCATTTTTGGTTATGAAGTCAGAGATGTATTTGCTGCCTGTAGATATTAGCGGACGTAACAGAATGTATCAAGGCTCGAATTGGCAGAGTGGTTCGAATGATATTTATTGTGAATATGCGTATTATCTCGACTTCATTCGTAGAAGTGGATGGATGAAATGTGCACCAACAGCTGTACGTCATTCTTTCGTCGAAGCTCCAGTGACAAGGGGCGAGTCGTTCACCTAAGGTAATCAGATAAACAAATATGATCAGCTGCTTGTTACAACTACAAATTAGATGTTTTAGATGTAATAGATCTGGTGAATATGAGCCGAAAGGGACTAAAAGAGTTGGCACGACTAAGAAGGCTGTTGAATACTGTACTGCCCACATGGTTGTGAAAACTGCGGAAAATGGTGCGGTCACGGTGGAAGGTTGTTTTGCCCACAGAGGACACGACCTCGAACACGCCATGCTCACATGGACAGAAGGGCAAAAAGAATATCTGAGGGACATGCTCGCAGGTGACGAAACTCAATGTGCGATAGATACGTTTCTACAATCATGGTCTAGCGAGCACTAGTGTCGGGCTACGACCAAGCGCAGCTACGACCCCCTTCCCTCAGTAATCAATGTTTGGTTAAGAAAATTGAGGATCCCTACTCGAATCATCATTCCTAAAAAACGCACGATGATCAGACCAATTATTATATTTTGGAGCCACTTTTGTCCGACCTCCCTGAACACACGTCGTGTAGCTATGCAAACCCTGTTTAAAACTACACGTTGACAATGTTCAGTCAATTTTTTCTAACTGAAACAGTGAAGGTAGGGAAGTCCCATGGAAAAAGACGCAATCATAATTCAGAGTTTTCGTACGACTACATTTTGAAACACTGTCGCGATAATTTCGATCCCCGCTGTTCCAAGCTGTATTACGTCTCTAAGAAAGACCTTGGGTGAGTTATCACACCAAAAGTGAGACTGTTAAAATGAAAAGATCAAACAACTAATGTATATGGGACTTTAGAAATCTGAGCCGACAATATAAACTCCGACCTGGTTGGAGAGACGACGACGACATAAAATCAGTCAAAATGCGAGCGGAAGAGGCTAACGAGAATGATGGAATCCGTCTTCTTGAGTTGCCTGAAAATGGTGACAATGTTCGGATAGGTAATTGCTTATAACGGCACTGCAATAGCTCATCGGCTATTCATACCCCTCGACGAGCGTGGCGCACTAACGTTCAGGAGTATCAGTAGCCCTTGTTTGTAGCACAGGCAGAGCGGTTTTTAAAAATTCTTCTATTCAGCGCTTTTAGACCCCAAACACGCCATAATGAGTACAAATGATAAATTTCAGTTATCGTTATCCCGACGCAAATTGAATGGCTCAAAAAGTATGGGAGCCGCGGAGTCGCAATAGACGATACATTTGACTTGACTGTCTACAATTTGAAAATCGCGGCTCTCATAGTTTCCGATGGAAAGGATCGCGGGTTACCAGCAGGTATTCTATGCATTTAAATCCATGGAAATAAGCTGTATAACCTAGACGAGGAAGAGATCGATGTTTAGGGAATGGAGTGGGACAATTTTCGTAAAAATAGTGGTTGCCGTTTCACCCAAAAGGGCGCGGTATGGTTAACAAAGCATAACAGGAAAAAAAGGTTCTTTTAGGTTTCCTGATTTCAAGCCACATGGGCGCAGATGATGTAGAATGCCTTTTCGGCGAGATCAAGAAGCTCGTTCCGGACTTTGCCCCTGCAGCCTTCATGACGGATGAAGCGCTCGCATTCTTCAATGGTTACAGAAAAGTGTTTCCGGAAACCGAAACACGACGACATTTTTGCCGCTACCACATTTATAAAACTTGGACTAGGCGAACAGCTCAAACGGTCAAGGTGAATTGATTAATCCAGATAGAAAACCACAAACTATCTTTGTGCAAAACTAATTGGAGGGGCGCACTCAGTATTCAGTTGAATGAATGATACCGCTTTCAGGAATCGAAGTATTTTCATGAAGTTCCTATGAAAACAATGACTGATACATTTTTTTCTTCAGTTACAGAATGAATCAATTCTTTTTCTTGAGCCCCCCCCAACTAGTTTTTCACCACTTGAATTGATAAAAAAACAAAAAAAAGTCATTGATCATTCTGAACATACCACGATATTACATATCTCTAGGCGAAAATCCGAGCCAGTGTGGACATATCCTTGAGCGGGCTTTTGAAGATTGGAGACGAGGTGAATTTCTGAAGGCGTCTCACAGAAATCTTGACATTTCTGACTTTCACCGATGAGGCTGAATTTTTGTCGTACCTTCAACAAAATTATTTAGGTATTCTCTGTTATTACAACATAAATTTTCAGTTAATATTTGACTTTCGTTAGGCCGCATCGAAGAGTGGGCGTCGTTCCCGAGGCATGGTATGGCGCTTAATACCACAATGATTGCCGAACGTTGGCACAACAGACTCAAGTCTGAAAAGCTCCAGCGGTCGGCCCGAACACGTCTGGACTACATGATTGATATTCTTATCAAATCAACGGAGGAACTGGATGAGAGAATCTTTGTGGATGTGAGTTTATCGAATGCCGATTATGAAGAAG
Source organism: Aplectana chamaeleonis (assembly GCA_029168955.1). Lineage (NCBI taxonomy): Eukaryota > Metazoa > Nematoda > Chromadorea > Rhabditida > Cosmocercidae > Aplectana > Aplectana chamaeleonis. Next base: position 207,854 of record JAPDOI010001065.1, on the reverse strand, counting down.
GAAAGCTATTTTAGCCTTTCTAGGATAGTCGAAGGTACATGACGCCATATCGAATGAGGGAATGCAACGCCGCTCACAGGGCTGCGGCGACATTTTACAGTGCAGAAAACATCAAAAGATTGGAGGGAACATCGTGGGAGGTGACTAATACCTCAAACGGCAGAACTAGTACTGTAAAACTCGATGATCACTGCACTTGCGGTGAGAAGGTATAATTGACGTTTGTGAAAAAAAATCGAAAAGATCAATCTACTAAATTCCAGATCAATCTGCACTGTGTTCGATGTGAAGTTTGCCCTTATCTGCTCCGATGCTCGTGTTATAAAGGGTCGAGAGCGGGAATCAGCTGCGAACATATGCACGCGCTCGCTTTATATGGTTGTTATTTGCCTCTCCCTGCCCGTCTGCGCTAGTTAACTATATCTTTTACAGTTGGAGACTATCGAAGTACCGAAGCGCAAGACGTCGCAGCTCACGAGGAAGTGGAAGCGCAAGACGTCGCGGCTCACGAGGAAGTGGAAGCGCAAGACGTCGAAGCTCACGAGGAAGTGGAAGCGCAACTGCCTCCAGACGATATTGGCAATGCACCACCTTCGACCTCAATACCCTGGGAGCAGCGTTCACAAGATCAAGAAATTCGGAAACATCTATGGTCGCAGGCCTCGCAGGTAAAGTATTCTGACGATGAACAATGATTTGACTTACTTAATTTGACTTAAACGGTTGGCTTTCGCCTTACGCGGTCATTCCGTATCTTTACCGAAGTGTGCCGTCCTAGTAGTCAGCCGTGTCCATTTGTCGCGTTAATAATGATTAAGTGAAATAAATACCAGTTTTAGCACTTGGCGACCATAAATGGAAAAATGCGAGCCTTAGCCAAACGAGAAACACCTGAGGCAATGGAAGCACTAAAGGAGCTTGTCGACGAGCTTGCGCTTCTATCCGCGAGGGATGTCGGAGAGAATGTAGCTGCTTTGCAGCCTCGCCTAGAGATCAACACAACCGACGGTTCGCTTTCAAAGCTCACGAGGATAAGGATGTATCAAGTGAGTTGAAAGCAAAAAAAAGTGATCAGGATCATGCAATAATCAATTTTTAAGGAAGGGCAGAAGAGGAGAGCGAGCCGCCGTCGCACACAATCAGTGGATCGCATTAGAGTGAACCCAGACGAGAACATCTACTGTTCGATATGCTATTGCACGGATCCAGAACTTCCTGCCGACATCGACCCGGAAGAGGAGGAAGCCAGAATCACACAGTGGCTCCGCTGTAACAGCGATTCCTGCAAGCTTTGGGTTCACGCCGCATGCGGTAGAGCCAGGCCTCGGCGCTCCTGTGTAGCCTGCAAGAAAGGCACCTATGAGGCCTGTGAAGTAGGAGAAGACTGACTTCTCCTGCTACTTTGAATCGCTAAATACTGTGTATATAGTGCATTTTGTGAAGTATGTTAACCGCCATTTTCGAAATAATAAATGTTGAACCCTAGGCGGAACCGCTGAAGAAGACACTGAAACACACTGAATAATCTAGGCATACCTTGGAATGATTTGTCTCCTCCACCATGTGTCTTCGCGATAACCGTCGCAATCATCGTGATAACTTCCTATCAATTTTCAAGTCGTGTAGGGTGAGAGGGGGGGGGGTCAGGTGAGCCCGTTTCTCTGAGCATATACCGAATCCATATCAGAGAGCACCCGTTGTTTGACACGGTGTCTCGGTGATACAGAACCGGAGTCTGCGTGAATAACGGGGAAGGAGTGAGGAGAAAGAAATCAGGAGAGCACTTAACTTCAACGAAGGACGGAATGAGGTGAGGGGGATGGAGCGAGCACATCTCTGTGGCCGTATGCCGAAACTGTATGCTGGGGAAAAGGGGTTGAGGGAAACGTACAGAATGTTGCATGCAGCGGCTGGTTCTGAAAATAAAAGAAGCAAAATGGCAGGCAGCACAACTTTTTAGGGGCACTCAGAATTGAAGTGAAAAATGAATCCCGCCGCTTTCAGAAACCGGCGTGTTTCGAAGGAAATTTTATGAAAATAGCGCTATCATACATCTAATTGGCAGAAATGTTCATTGATTGATTTTGAGTGCTTCCCCCCCCCTCCCCCAAATAGCTTGACACCAGTGGCAGAATCACATTACGTAGAAGAGACTTGCTATGCACAAAATATTTGGAGAAAGCCAAAAATGCTACCCAATTTCCCAATTCCACTGAAACTAGTTGTCATATGTTCGAGGAATTCAGAAGGAAGCGACATCTAGAGTTCAGACAATCTTCGTCGGGGTAAAATTCATGACAATTTATGTTTTTTGAGAAAATATGAAAAAGTTGCCCACAAAAAATCTAATTCGACAGTGAAAATGAACGAAAAGGACAAAAAAGAACTCACCAAAAGACGAACAGATCCGGAATACACAGCAGAATAAATACTTCAGCAGGTCCGAAATAGAGAATAAAGTGTGGTAGCAGGACGAGAATAGCGAATAAAATGTAGCAGAGTAGTGTAGCAGTACAGCAGGATAAGAATAAATGATGAAATGTGTGCAGGAATTCAGCAGAATGGCAGAAAAGTCGAAAATTGAAGAGAAATCCGGCCGGGTGAGAGGAAAGCAGCTGATGAGGCACCAGCGCCATCGATTGGGGCGGAGAGACGCTACTCGCTACCGTAATCACGTTGGGTCCCGAATGGAATGGACGAGTTGCTTAGCCCCGCCCATGCCAACTCGGCCCGATCGTTGTAAACGTAGCTGCGAGTCTCCTCCACGAGGTTTCCTGCAGTTCGGAGAGCACATACTCTGTTGTAGGTAGACGACCCAATGAGAATGAAGAGGGTCCCGAAGGGAAAGACGGGAAACGATAATATCGCCACGGCGATTATTTTAGGCCCAAAAAACACAAATTCAAACACATTTTCATCATTTCCTATTTTTTGTGTTATGTCATGTTGGGGAAAAACCCAACTCTCTCGTGTCGCGTTTAGCGACTATTCGGGCTTCGGCCAAGTTTTGCTATCTCGTGTTCGGGTTTAATTACCCAAGTTTGAGGCTGTCGTCGGTGCTTGTGGTAATTGTGTTGTTTGGTGGAAGTCGTGCTTTACTAGTGCTGTTGTGTGATCCGTGGCTGGCGTTGATGCCCTGCGGTTTTATCGTGGTGTGTTTGGAAGCCGACGTGAATAGCTGTTGCTATCGTGGTGCTGTTTGAGCCGTGGGCCATATATATCTTTCGATCGACACGAACGCGATAGTGGCTAGAAGCACTTCGTAAGGTCAGTGGACCAAGTTTATTTTTCATCGCGCACGATAACCACTCACCACCCCACACCCCTCCACTCACACGCGAGACAGCGATCCCCCACCCCAAACCTGAACCACCGATAATATCACCGGGGGTTCGCTGTTTCACATGGTGCATCGGCTTTGAGTCGAATCGCCAATCGTCTCGTCCCTTCTTCGTATTTTAAATTTTTTTTGTTGATTCTCGATTCTGAGCTGAGGGTTTCTCTCCCTCGTTTCTTTTGCTTCCTTTTTGTCTGATCGTCATTATCGTCGAGCGACGCCGGAGGACAGGAAGAAGTGGAAACCGACATCATCAGGAATGGCTCTCAGACTGACGTCAGCGAAGAGCAAAACGACAAATGCCGGGAACACTTTGGCGAATCTGCTGAAGCAAGCACAAGGCATTATGGCGAGGGTCACAATAGAAGGATCAGCAACAATCGAGGAGATGAATAGGGCGAGATTGGGAATCGGGAAAAAGATCGTATCAGTCAAAGGAGGAAAGCGGAACCTGGAAGAAGCGGTGGCGCGATTAGCGGATGCTTTCGACTCATTGCAAAATGAGGAACAGCAGACGCAGAAGGAGGATTGCGAGAGGCGAATAAACACAGCGGCGGATCTGGTTTCAGATGCTGAGGTCGTCTTGGGCGAGATGGAAGAAAATGAATATGAAACAAAGTCGAGAGTGGAAGAACAACTCGAACAACGACAAGACCACACGACGACAATAGAGCAGCCACAGACGCAATTACAAGTGAGACAATATGCGCCAACCCTACCTCCACTACAAGTGCCGAAGTTCTGCGGAACTACAGATGAGTGGGAGAACTTCTGGGCATTATTCGAAGTCAACTTCCACTACCAACCAATACCGGTCATGGCAAAATTCAATTACCTGCTCAACGCACTGGAAGGAGAGGCCAAGAAGGCCATAAAGAGGTTTACTTTCACGGAAGCAAACCACACAATCGCCATAGACTGGTTGAGGAGAAAGTATGAAAAGAAGGATACGATCGTGGATGAACTATACAGACGAATTGAAGAGGTACCACCAAAAAGCAACACCACAGCTTCAACAAAAGATCAAAGAAGGCTGCTTGATGAAGTGTCGACAATAATGGCTCAACTACAAAGTAAGAATCAAAGTGTCGATCACAGGTGGCTTCTAACTGAAGTTTTCCGGAAATTCAAACCGAGCGTGCAGAGAAGGGCGCTGGAAAAACGGGAAACACTCCAGTCCATGGATCAGTGGACGTGGGAAAGCTTGTACGGCGACCTGGAGACCATCATAGGCGGCGAGGAAAGGATTGAGCAAGCTCAGCGAGTAATCAACGGAACCCCACCGCGTCAAGAAGAGTCTTCCAATCGTTCGCAAGCAGCCAGAGCGGCCTGCATATACTGTCAGAGGACCAACCACACATCATTCGAGTGCAGGACAGTCCCGATGGAGCAAAGGTCGTCATTTCTGATCAACACAGGATTCTGTAGGAATTGCGGGAAGCCAAACCACAGAGCAGAAACATGCAGAAGTAGAGGATGTTTCCGATGCGGGAGAAAGCATCACTATTCGGTGTGCCAAGAGCAAACAAGGCGGAGTCAAGAGCATGCTGAATCACGAAGTCCAAGCGATCGTATGTATCCGAGAGATGCCGACGCAGGTCCGAGGGACAATGGATTTAACCAGAGGCTTCCGAGAGGAGCAGCAGTGAGCCCGAGAGGCAGCAGCCAGTTTAACTCAAGCCAGACAAGGGACGCTACGGCAAGCCTGAGAGGCAACAACCAGCAGTACCCAAGCCCGAGAGGCACCCAGCCAGGTTCCAATATGCAAGGAACAAACTGGAGCAGGAATAGCGGACCGGTCAACGGGTCAGACACTGGATACAGAGATGGAAACAGAGGTTATCAACAGAGAGCAGCTGCAGTGAATGAAGTGAGCATGGCGAATACGAATCCGGAAGAGGAGGAAATCCCAGTCAGGGAACAGCAAATGGTCAACGACGTTTACCACGTGTCGGAAACAAACGTCAAACAGAAGAAGACAAGCCTGTTGACAGGTACAACGACACTCATTGGTCCAAAAGGTGCGAGGAAAGTGAAAGTACTACTGGACACAGGATCGGAGTTGTCATTCATCTACAGTCCTCTCATAAACGACATGGATCTACCGATTGTCGATCAGAGTACGCTCAGACTGAGAACGTTCGGTCAAACAACGACAAAGGAGATACTCAGTCAGATCACGGAAGTGCAACTGGAGGACAAAGATGGAGTACGAAGGACCATTCTACTATATGGAAGTCCAACAATGGCTAGTCATGGAGACATTCCAACGTTGGACAAGAAAGATGCTGAGTTCCTGGTGGAAAGAGGAATCACTCTACCGAAAGAGGAGGGAAGCCAAGAAGGCACAGGTATCTTGCTCGGTTGTGATGTTCTATGGGAGTTTGTTGAAGGACCCCAACTCAGATTACCATCAGGACTATATCTGGTGTCTACAAAGTTTGGTCACATGCTATCCGGAAGTCAAGAATTCCGAGGGCAACAGACCACTACGACAGTATTGACGACTTCCATTTTCTTGGCATCATTCTCTATTTTCGGGCTTAATCCTCGCAGACGCCTCGGTCATCGGGACTCACGCGTAAAATAAAATGCGGATGGTGTAGGTGCATACAACACACGCGCCTTTACGCGCAAATAAAAGAGAAAAACAGATTTTTTTCAAAGCATGGATAAAGCTTTAATAACGCGATGAATACGATACAGTGCATTATCATACGTATATGACTACGACAAAATAACTCCTTTGAATAGAAGTTCCGTATTTATAGAAAGGAGATTTTCTCCGTAACTCTTCTCTTTACATTACGAAGCTAATTTTCCCTGTTCGCTTAGCTACCGTTCCCATCACTTCTTTCCAGCACAAAAGTTTTCTGTGGGTTTCCGGGAATAATGCGCCAGCTTTTTGAGTTTTCAGTTCGTACTGGGCCTTTTTCATTGATAACAGACGTCTTATACCATTCCACTCTTCACAACTGTTCTACTTCTGGAACGTTAATCGTAAAAAGGCGTAAAAAATTGAAACATCGTCTATAATTCCTTTTCAATCATGATCACCCAGAGTTTTCTTTCAGATTTTCGTATGAATGTGGACTCAATGAGGAATACCGAGCGGTGTATCTATGTGTAATTCATAACAAGAACAATAATTTTCACTATTCACTCGAGAGTTTACCTACTTAGCATAAACATAGGAGCGGTCGGCGATGTAGCAATGCAATTAGTATCACCACTTTATGCAACCTTGGCAATGTGTACCGCTCGGTACTTGGAGGTTACAAGAGTGCGGTAGGCCACTGCAAAAATAACCTGGTACTCTAAGGCACCAGGCGAGTTCTCCAGAAGTTCCTAATTAAGCTCACCACGAGTCTGATGCTCGATTTCCAGTTTTCCTCAGAACCTCGATCCGCACTGCCCTCCGTAAGGCCCCGGTCATAGTTGGATGAGCCGACGTCTCCAGCCCGGTCAATTCACACAGAATGCATTGGAAATGGGATGCAAAAATCACTCGGTGTATCCCCCGCACCCCCCAACACCCACCCGGTCGATACGTATGTTCGAAATGATAGAGTGAGGTTGAGAAAATCACTCAGTGTATCCGACGCGGTCGATATCCATGCTATACGTGGATGACAGCGGATGAGAAAACCACCGGGTGGGCGGGTCGATGATAAAACATTGCGTATCACTAGAAAGCTAGCCTTACTGCTACCTCTGTTTCTTCACTATGCTCTCCTTCACTATTTCTCTGAACAGGTGCAATCCTGTTGGCCACGTAATCATCGTCATATCTAGTTGGATACACCGAGTGATTTTCTCAACCTCACTCCATCATTTTAAACATACGTATCGACCGGGTGGGTGTTGGGGGGTGCGGGGGGAGGATACACCGAGTGATTTTTGCATCCCATTTCCAATGCATTCTGTGTGTATCGACCGGGCTAGAGACGTCGGCTCATCCAACTATGACCGGGGCTTTGCGGAGGGCAGTGCGGATCGAGGTTCTGAGGAAAACTGGAAATCGAGCATCAGACTCGTGGTGAGCTTGTTTAGGAACTTCCTGGAGAACTCGCCTGGTGCCTTAGAGTACCACTCAGAACGTCGGAGGGCCGCGTCCCCGTACCCACCACTCAGCGAGGCGGGGCCCCCCCTCCGCGCCTGGCGCCCAACAGGTCCCCGCCCCAGCCCCATGACTCATAATGGGCGCGAAGCCCGGACATTCAAGCGAAAGGGCGCGGGGCCCGGGCAGAACATGTCCGCGGTGTCATCGCTTAAGTGATTGATTCCTTGTATAACCATCTGCGGGAACCATCCCTCCCACACCCTGGGTGAGTGCTCTACCTTTCTCCAAAATTTTCGAAACCCTATGGTGGGTGTCCCATTCAAGTCTATTCGATAGACTGGGGAACTTACCTTACTGCCACCGCGCGAAGTGCGCGATGATGTAAGTACTTGCTCGAGGCTGCCTGCAGTGAACTTATCATAAAATTGTGCTCCGTATGTGGCACGGGTTTGATTCTAGCGTTCAACTTGTAATACGATTTGCCTGAGCGAACATGTTTTCCTCTGTTTCGAATTTTCCCTGCAGGACCGAGCTAACGAAATTTGGTGGCGCCCCCGCCTCGCGCCTGATGATTCTCCGCTCGCAAAACATGGCCCCCGCCGCTCGCCCTTGGTCGGAAATTCCCGGGCACACGGCCCTCCGACGTTCTGAGCAGGTTATTTTTGCAGTGGCCTACCGCACTCTAGTAATCTCCAAGTACCGAGCGGTACACATTGCCAAGGTTGCATAAAGTGATGATACTAATTGCATTGCTACATCGCCGACCGCTCCTATGTTTATGCTAAGTAGGTAAACTCTCGAGTGAATAGTGAAAATTATTGTTCTTGTTATGAATTACACATACTCAGAAGGTTGGGGCTCGCCACCCGCGAAGCGAAAGTCCGGTGGCGAGCAACCCTTTTCGCGGGTGGCGAGCGAGATGGCAGCGGGTGGCGAGCGCTGGCCGGCCGGGACTCGCCGCCCGCCTCCACTGATTCGGCGGCGCGCTCGCCATATCACACTCACCCGCTCGCCTCCCCCTGGTCGTCGACGAAATGGTAGCGGGTGATGAGCACTCTTGCGTGATTGCTTAGCAGTAGCTCACGCCTAGATGATTAAACTCTCGTACAGCCATCTACCCCCCTCCCCACCTCTAACCCTAACCTCCCAGTAATAGAATTATGATTTACAGTTGGTCAAAATGTATTTATCATTATATTATTACGGCACTAAACATTCACATCAATATTTCACATCACATGCGTTCAATCAATGAAATGTTTGAAACATGGTTTCTCATGCGGAATTCATATCGATTTCATAATCTCACTGGTCACAAATACATTATTTTCAGATATTATTACATGTAGCAAACGATGGACAATATTATGTCCATCAATAATCATTTGGTTCTATCCTAGAAGGGGGGCACTCAGGATTGAGTCTAAAAAAAAGAGGTAAAGCTACTTGATAGCGGTATCGATCAGTGTACTTATAAACTATAAAAATACTTCAATAGTCATTGGTACATTTTCGTCCAATCCTGAGTGCTCCCCATCTAGGATAAACCCAAGTACATTCCGACCTGGTATTAAATATCAGTACATAAAAACTCTAACTCTACTTATCACAATACAATTATCACATTATCTTCTTCTTCTTTGCAGCCACTGAGAGGGGTTTCGTCACAAGTTGAGAAACTGGGCGACCAGCACTGGATTCGTCCACAAGTCTATTGTGACGTTGTTGTTGGCTTCTTCGGACAGTCAAATAGGTGTTTAGTGTCGTGGCCTTGGTTTCCACAGTCCGGAGCACACGTCAGGCTGACTAATGTCGATCCTGTGCAGGTAAGACATAAGCAATGGAAAGTATCCGCAGCGCAACGAAGCGAGGATACACCTGGCGCGCCTACCGAGCTCCGGACTCGGTATCACATACCCTGGGCGGCACATCACCGAGAATAGGGTTGACGGCCGCTTTGGCGAGATGATCCTTCACAAACCGGGTGTGCTCCGCGCGTAGAGACGAAAGCCGTTCTTGTTCGAGTCAGATCCATCTCTGTACCATTCACTGTTCAGACATCTAAGCGAGCAGCTCTGATCGATCTCTCTCACACGGATTTAATAGTCTTCTCGACGGATGATTAGGTTGCTTAAGGACGTTAATAAATCTGCTTTGGGCGGAGCTGACAATGCTCTTTCACTGGCAAGATACGGGCCTCGGCGTGAAGGTGCTCAATCGGTAAGCTTTTTGCACATCCAGTGGCTATTCGTAATGCAGCATTCTGAATTCGCTGCATCTTAGTCCAGGAACTGTCCGACACGATGTGCTGCCAAACAGGTGCAGCATACTCCAATGCAGGCTGCAGAATAGCTCGATATGTCGTCAAGATTTCTGCTGCCACCCCAGGACGTTCCTCCCAGAGCTCTCTCAACACATTAAGCTTTGCCTTGATAATTGCCTGCTTCTGTTCAGCATTTTTGTGAAACTTCAGCGATGGGTCAAAACGAGGCCCAGCAGTTTAGGAAATTGCGCTGTAGGCAGGGTCACCATCCCACCTGACAACAGGTTGGGCGCTGTGTTCCTTTGGGTCAGATGTGAATACCGAAACAAGAAGACTTCGCCGCGGAAACTGTGAGCATCATACTATCGAAAGTTTTTAAAGCTCGACGAGATAGTCGCTGATCTTGTTTGCGGCTACCTGTATGTCACGATTACGGCACATGATGGTGATATCGTCGGCATACGCAACAATTTATGTCTTCAGGAGGCTCAGGTAGGTCTTCAATATACAGGAGCTGAAGGGGCGGGTGACAAAACTCCACCCTGCGGCACACCGGCTGCTACAGGTATACTATCGGAGACGTGATTCTGGAATGCCACTTTGGCTGACGACCAGGAACTTCAATAGTTTCTCAAAAAGTCCTAGGTTAACAGAATCAAATGCTTTGGTTAGATCAGGCCACTGTTCTAAGAGGCTGAGGGTGAACCCATCGAAGCCGCATAGCTGACAATCTCCAGAAGGGCAGTGGTGGTGGAGTGAAGCTAAACCCATGTTGATGTTGCTGTGCCTCATTCTGCTCTCGGCGATCGGTGATAACAGAGGCTAATAGGGCGATAGCCCTTCCACCGTCTTGTTGCGATTTGCCTGGCTTAGGAGAGTGCAGGTTCGGAAAAGAAGTGTTTATGATATCTGCGATCATCGATTAGAAGTTCCGTGGGAAGCTTCTTCAAGATGGCTGCTGAGATACCATCAGGTCCGAGAGCCTTCGAGTTCCGCATTTCCTGATAGCCTTCTCCACCTGAGCAGGAGTAAAGGCCTCAGTGGCGTTCATCGGCGGCAGACAGCTTGGATTCTCTTACCGTGACTCTGTTTTGTAAGCCACGCTTGGTACGTGTGATGAAGAAATTTTTGCCAAGAGCATATGCGGCAGCCTTTCCTGATTTGAAGACGCTGTTATCGAACTCTATGGTAGAGTTCGAGGAGGGGGCGCACTTGCCAGATATCTTCCTCACATTATGATAAAACATTGCATCTGTAAAAGACATCAACTAAATGGAATATTTCTTCTTTTTGAATCGGGGAATCGGGAAAATAAGGGAGTCGAACAGAAAATTTCCAGACGCTCAGAAAAATTCCTCTGAGACAAAGTGACGATTGGACGTAATGTTTGTAATTAGCAGCCAAAAATGAAGAAATCTGGGACAATTCTGAGGCATGTTTTTGTCGCGAAATGTCTTATTGATACACAGGCCCATACCTATAACATGCACGGAAACGAGGTGGATTGAAAACAAGCCCGGGGTTGAAAGCGTAAAAATCGTTGACACTTTTCAAAATGACTAACGAATCGGTCGTGGATCATCTTCCATGTTCCTTCGCCCGCTTCCCAGACACTCCAAATCGGCGGCTCTTCTTCTAATTCGATGCTCTAACATCTCTAAAAAGATTCGGATTGTCAGTATCTCAAGGAAAACTAATAAGTCAATTTTGTTCAAGATTCTCCAACTGTACTCATAAAAAATAAGACACTTATTCCACAATTTGGAACTAGCACTCTTGCTGTCTGACAAGGGAACCACAATTAGTCATAGTGACCATTCCAAATGAAATGTACTTTTCTAGAACCATTTTCGGACGACCCCCAAGTCCGAATATGGCCATCGCAGCTGCCTAGACCCACTCTGAAAAAAGTTATGGGCATTTTTTCTCCGATTTTCGTACTTATTGTACCCTCCAAAAGGTGCATTATCTTGAAAAAAATGCATTTCACTTGAAAAAACGCTCATAACTTTTTTCAGAGTGGGTCTGGGCAGCTGCGGTGGGCATATTCGGACTTTTCGTCCGAAAATTGTTCTAGAAAAGTACATTTCATTTGGAATGGTCACTATGACTTATTGTGGTTCCCTTGTGAGATCCACCCGAGGAAAAGACCAACAAACAATTAAAAATAGCATTTTACCTCCATAGGCGCGTACTCCCACATCGTGCACTGTGTGGACCGGTTCCGGGATGAGAGCATGCGTGCCAACGGAAAATTTTTTCATCTGAAAAACATATGTTATATTATTCAGGAGCGGGGTAAAATAAGAAATGAAGAAATACGTGTAGGGGAAAACACTTAATAGAGGGTACCAGGGAGACCAAAATTATTTTGCAGCGAAACAAAACTATAATGTCACATACTCGATTTAATTACCCAAGTTTGAGGTATCACGCTTTCGAAAGATGCAACAGAAGCAGAAGGAAGAACTGGCCAGAATGGTTGATCAAGCCGTGAAAGACGCTATGGCTGGTCTGGCGGAGCTGATCGCGAAGGCGATCTCTGATGCTCTTCAACCTGTGCTCCGAACGTTCTGCGATGCTATGGCCGAGATCGCGGCGATGAAGAGTGGAACTTCTCCACCTACTGCCGTCGGTGACCAGCGTTCGAGTGCCGTCCCGGCGGCTAATTCACAGGTGAAGAATTCTGAGGTCGTAATAATGGGTGTTAATGAGGAAACCGAGCTCCAACCGCGTGATAGAAGGCAGGCCGATGTAGAAACTGTATCAGCGATCTTGGACCTGCTCCAAGTTGATGCAGTACCTACTCATGTCTACCGCATGGGAGTGTACGATGAGAGCAAGCGCCGACCGATCAAAGTGGCATTTAGTAATCATCACGATGCCATCCAATTACTACGCACCAGCCACAATCTGAAGTCCAAGGACGGAGCTTACAGCCGTGTTTATGTTAGGCCCTCTTACTCTTCTGAACTACGCGCCAAATTACAGAGACGCTCGCAAGGTCGACGACACCGCCGTCATTTATCGTGGCCAAGTGATGAGCAAGAGTGCCATCCCAAAAAAGGAGGCTGAGCCGTCGGTGGGAGGTCAACGCTGCTTCATCGCAGTGTTTCCTTCCGCCTCCCCGGGCGGCTCACCCTCTCCTCCCGGTACTCTCCTTCGCTTGACATGTGAAATGACGGGAGTCGGACCGCCCTCAAAAGCTAATAAGACCTTGAACTGTATTTATTTCAACGCTCGCTCGATCAGAAATAAACTTGACTCTTTACACGCTTTACTCGAATTCTCATCTCCCGATGTTGTCGTTATATGCGAGACATGGCTTACTGAGGGCGACCTGATGCTCTAATAGCGCCATCCCATTCCTATGAGTCTATAGATGTGATCGTGTATCGGGTACTGCCGGTGGTGGAGTAGCGGTTATTGTGAAGAAGTGTATTAAAATTGTAGATTTTGGGCATAGATCGTTCAATTTCCATTGTGAGCTTATGTTTCTCGATGTTGTTTCGGGAATCAGGTTCCTGCTTTCGTTTAATTGCAGCCTACCGAAGGCCTGCAACGAGTAGCCAAAGATTCCACCGAGATGCTCGAGACTATAGCAGACTGGTGTACTGTACAGTGCCCTTCAGTAGCTGTTGGTGATTTCAATTATCCATTTTCTCCTGAAGACTCTGGTATGTGTTTTACTGCTTCCTTTTGAACATTTCCTCATCAATTCTGGTTTGTCTTGTTTGAATTCCGATCCCACGCACGGGAAGTACGTGCTCGACTTGCTCCTGTGTAATGACCTCACTTTGATCTCTGAATGGGAACTTCAACCGAACTTTTCCACGAGTGACCACTGTAGCATAACCTTCAAAATTGAGTTTGAATCCGACGTTGGCCAAACAACAAAAATTGGATTTCCGTAGGGCAAATTGGGACCATGTCAATCTTTATCTATTGGATATGGACTGGGATATATGCTTTTCGGACTGCCTGAGCATAAATGAAATGTATGAAGCCTTTATCTCATACGTTCACTTCGTAGTAGAAAAAATGCGTCCCCCTTCCAAAAAGGCGGCCATAAGTCCAAAAACTTCTCACCGCATTTGCAAAATTGGCTGCTAGGAAGAAGCATTTCCTATGGCGAGATCGCTTTAAACCGGGTGGACGGGTGGCCTTCAATAAGTGCGCAAAGGACTTTGAAAGGGGAATGCAAACGCTTTGCGAAAAACCGTGAAAAACGGCTTATTTGTTCTGGTAACCGTAAAAATTTCTTCAAGTATATGAATACTAGGGTGAAGACTCGTAAGGTGTATTTCCGCATTGAAAAGCGAGTCAGGTGAAATCATCGCTGATGATCAACAAAAGTGCGAAGGCCTTCGCAATTTATTTTTCAAAGGTTTTGTCCAGGATAACGGTACCGCTCCTCCATTTCCCAAACGATGCCCGCATAATTTGCGATCCATCACCATTGACTGCGAATTGATTGCGTCAGCAATTAAGAAATTGAGCGACAAAATCTCTCTTACTCCAGATTCTTTACCTTCTTATTTTATAAAGAGAGCCTCCGTTGGATTGTGTTACCCCCTCTTGTGCATCTTCAAACACAGTCTAGCAGTGGGAACCCTACCGACTGCGTGGAAAACTGCAATTGTCTCACCTTTGCTTAAAAAGGCACCAGCAAATCAGGTCTCTAACTATCGGCCTATTAGTCTAACCTCCTCGGTGTAAAATCCTCGAGATTATTGTCAAAGACTGTATCCTTTCCCACCTAACATCAAATAAGCTCCTCAATCCTGCCCAGTATGGTTTCCTGCCTGGCAAGTCAACATTGTCCCAGTTGTTATCCTCGTTTCATGACTGGTGTTCGGCACTTAACGAAAACTGCCAGACTGATGTAGTTTATATAGATTATGCAAAAGCTTTTGACACTGTATGTCATCACAAATTGTTAATTAAACTCAAAAGTTACGGTATTTGCGCTGATATTTGGAACTGGCTAAAGTCTTTTTTAATATCTCGGACATTTTGTGTAAAAACTGGCAATTTCTGTTCTCGTCCATACCCGATCACCAGTGGTGTTCCTCAGGGTAGTATTCTGGGTCCATTGTTGTTTCTTATCTACATAAACGACGCTCCAGATAGTCTATCAAGTTCTTGTAAGCTCTATGCGGACGACCTCAAGATCTATCGGCCTCTTAATGAGCCTGCAGTTGACTTTTATGAGCTTCAATGTGACCTCGATCGACTAGCCGAGTGGTCGAAAGTGTGGCAGCTACAATTATCAGAAGAAAAATGCAGCTTGCTGCATATTAACTTTCGTCATGAATGCCCCCTACGTTTAAACGGTGTGAAGCTTCCTGTGCACGAGGTTATCAGGGACCTAGGTGTTCTCATTAGTTCGAATCTTAGCTGGAACTCCCATTGCAGAGAAATCTCCAAAAGAGCTACCTCGGTGGCTAACTGTATTTTGAGATCCCTGAAACATCCCTGTCTTGTTCACTACAAGAAAGCATTCACCGTTTACTGCCGACCCCTACTGGAGTACTGTACTCAGGTTTGGTCACCTTCCACAGTGGAAGATGATGAGATCATTGAAAATGTGCAAAAACGATACTCTAGACGTGTGTTCACCAAAGTATTCCCAGACAGAGAAGTTCCAGATTATGCAGCTCGTTTGGATATGCTAGGGTTAAAAATACCCTACGATATCGCAGAGCTGAATTTGATTTACATCTGTGTTATAAGATCGTGCATGGTTTTTGCGACATTCCTTTGACAGCCTTTTCGTGTTTACTGCCACCATGTCCGTTCTCGCAAACATGGATTCCAACTTGAACGGAAATTCACCTCTAAAGGCAGCATATTGAATTCCTTTGCGTTCAGGGTTGTCAGAACTTGGAACAATTTGCCTGCAGAAATCGCTGAATCCGGAAACTTTTCTATCTTTCGAAGTAGATTATCCAAGTACGATCTCAGGTCATTACAAGGAACGAGTGAGCGTCCACTCTGATTAAAAGGGTATTACTAATAATCTAATGTGACGGGTTTTTCCAGCTTGTTGTGCTTTTCTTTGTCCCAGAAGCGGTGGCCTCAAGTATCTTGAGACAAGATGTCATACGAATTGTAGAAAGAAAAATTTCCTCTGCAAAAAAAAAAATCATATTTTGTCCCCTTCTCACTTCTGCCATTGTTATGCATCTTTTTTTTTACTTTAACAAAGAATCTCATTCACATACGTGTATATGTATGTTTCTTTATTTCCACAATAAAGTCGTTGAATGAAATGAATTTAAAACCGTTCAGAAATTCAAATGCCCGGCCGAATATTCTTTATTATTTGGCAGAATCAGTATTCGGATAAATTTACAGTTATTGACTTTCATCGAATATATTTCACATGTTTTTTTTTCAATTCACAGACGTTCGAAAATTGAGAATAAGAGATGAACGAATTTTTTCATTTAATTTTTTTAGACTAATTTGAGGTTTTCCAAAATATTTCTGTAAATTTATTCAATAATTCGGAAACTTGTCCCGGCTGCAAAAAAAAAGGTTGAGGAAGAAGTCACGCACGATGCGGATGACGGAGGCGTATCGAATGATACGTTGACGTGAGGATGGTGATAATGGAGGCGTGATTGCGTGCAGTGCGAGTCATTAACACCTCACATGGATACTCGTGGGTACACCTAAGGCATACTTGACTTACTTGACTTAATCGGTTGGCTTTCGCCTGACGCGGTCATTCCGCATCTTCACCGAGGTGTGCCGTCCTAGTAGTCAGCCGTGTCCATTTTTCACGGTCTTCAGCCACAATTTGAACACATTCCATCCAGCTGTCACTATTCCATTTCCTGCGAAACGACAAACATCAAAACGCCTTGGCTGAACAGTCTTTCGATGCCGAGTGACTTTAAATCCTCTTTAACAGCACATCCGTCCAAAACTTTCTTCACGCCCAGGTGGCCGTTTCCAGCACAGGCACCATTTGGAAGCATTATTCACAAGCGTTGTTGTACGAGACGAGCTGTTGGCGTTCTTCTTAGTATAGACGACCCACTGAAGAATGCAATCAAATTAGCAATTGTTTGGGCATGACCGACAGCTCGGCTGCTCACATCAAACAGCTCAGTTTGTCTGATGAGTAGTCCAATTTATTCGACGGCACTAGTGGGGACCAAACATTTCTCATGAAATTTCTAGTAGGTCGTCTATTCCGAAAGAGTACGCAGCCGTTGGAACACTATTCGTAGGACTGGAGAACTAGGCTTTCCAGCCTAATGAGCCGAACTTCTACAATCAGGAGTTCCTTCACGCTACCATGAGTGAACATATCTCGACCATCGCATCCGCCCCCTTGTTGATGTTTCTTCTGTTGAAAAATCATTTTAAGAAACTTGGTACCGACATCATCAACATTAAACACACAACGTCGTAACCTTCGTATTGAAAACCGTTGCCTACTTTTCCATCTATGTCATTAATAAAAGACAGTTCAACCTCGGGGATTATTTTGATACTACAGTTTCACATAAAGCCTAATTTGCTGAGAGATGAGTCCGGGCGGAGCAAGCATGCAGCGGCTATGGTCTCGTGGCAAAGTATAACAGGGATAAGGAGGTTTTGACATAATAAGTTTGGATATGCCGTACTTCGGCCGCCCTCAAATGAGGTGGAGCTAGGCTATGTATAGCAACCTTCACATATCGTTTGTCAGTTCCTATCGCATGCCACTCATGCTAGAGGTTTATTTTTGGATGAGTGTATAAACACGTGCCTCACAAGGGAACCAGTTACTTTTTAGTCATCCTGGCCATTCCAAACGGAATGCTAATGCGCTGTTTTTCAAACCTGGCAGCAAGTTAATGGTACCCAACAAATTTTTTAGGGTGTTTTAAAAAGAAATCCTGGATTGGGCTCAAACTCTTGTGTGCAAAGGAAATTCCAGGGAAGCCCACCACGAACATGGAGTCTGTTTGTCGAAATTCAGAGGTTTCCTGTACGTTATGGTAGTCACCACACCACTTAGGGGAACTATTTTCCAAAACCGCATTTCGAAAATCGACAAATGTGTACGATAAATTCGTTTTTACCACTCCATATTATCCATTTAATTGAAATTTTGAGTCAAATCTGAAGCTTTGACCAACAAATTACCATATACCGCCCCCCGTAATCTACCGTAATCTGTCAAAATCGATAAGTTGACCTCAGATTCGTGTTCGGCACCTGCTAGCAACCTCAGGAAAACAATTTGAGCCATATCTGACGGAAGATTCGGGAATTTTCAAAAGTCGCGACTTGCAATCAAGCGACCTAGGCTCTGAGCAAACTTTGCAAATTTTGACATGATGTAAACCCCCTGGTGATTCGTGATCAGCGCTTCGAATAACCCACCTGAGAGGCTTGAAAGTCAAATCTGGGACAATTCTTTCAAAACGCTGACAGAAGTTTCTCTCATTGCTGGTAAATAAACGCCCAACAGAAAATCCGTCCAAAACGTCTGTGCAAGTTTGTAAAATGTATCAACAAACTTCGCTCAGGGAGGGTATTTCGGGCGCCGAACAGGATTATGAGGTCCGTTTCCTGATTTTCCAAAGTTCATTGCGCATTTTGAAGGTACACTTGGTAGTTACGGAAATCTGGCGAAAAACGTTTTTTTTTCAGATTAGCTTTCGGCAACTGCGAAGACCATAATTGAAATTTATGCCAAAACGGCTCTAGAAAATCACATTTCATTCGATTGGCTCCAGTTGAACATGAAAGTAATTCCCTTGTTAGTAGACCCTATAAAAATTGAATTGATCCCCACTGCCAAGCAAAAAACGAAATACCTCAGACAAATTGCAGCTGTGCACCCCATAGATATTAACCTCATCTCTCGATTTCAACATTTTGCATACCTTCCAGCATTTCACCCTAAAATTTCTGCTTTCATCGTGTTGAGACCTTCTAATGAACATACGTCAACGTAAAGCATTGTTTTCCCGATAGGTTTTCACCACAACATTGCGGCGAAACGCATTTTTAAAGGTCGCCGTCGTTTCTGGTATGTCGTTCGCAGTGGTGCTGGCGAAACACCATAAATGACGTCGGATGTCAGGGCGCAGATTTAGCCGCGTGTCAGGTGGATTTTGGTGTGCAGTGCGAGTCATTAACACCGTTGGCGGATACTGTGGGTACACCTAAGTGCATAATGGATCAACTGAACTTAATCGGTTGGCTGCCGCCTGACGCGCGGTCATTCCGCATCTTCACCGAGGTGTGCCGTCCTAGTAGTCAGCCATGTCCATTTTTCACGGTCTTCAGCCACAATTTGAACACATTCCATCCAGCTGTCACTATTCCATTTCCTGCGAAACGAAACATCGATCGCGCCTGAACTGTTTTTCGATGCCGAGTGACTTTTAAATCCTTCTTAACCACATCCGTCCAAAACTTTCGCCGCTACGCCCAGGTGGCCGTTTCCAGACAGGATTTAGAAGCATTTTTGGGAAGCGTGTTGTACGAGACGATCCGGCGTTCTTCTTAGTATATATGCCTGGAGCAAAGTCGAAGTCGACTTTCCATTGCTGCTTGAGATGGCGCGTTAGGAGATGCTGGCACTCTCCCTGTGTCAAGCGTTGATGTACTGCGTCGATTTCCTTGTAAAGGTCTTTGCTGGTGTGGCATACACGCGGCCAGAAATATCCAAGCAAACGCTCTAAAAAGCTTCTCTCTCCAGGTAATCCAACCTTTCCATCTGCGTTTTCGGTGCTGCCCACGTCTCCGATGCGTGCGCATCATGATAGGCAGCGAATAGCGGATAGGTAGACGCGCAACTTGACTTCCTTCGCGATGGTGGTAGACCACAAACACTTGGTTAGAGAATTGAATGCAGACGTAGCTTTCGCGACATCGTTGCTCGAATATCCGCTGCATAATCCAACATCGTTCTTCAGCAAACAGCCCAAATAACAGAAATCGTCCACCAGTTCGATACGTTGTCCGTCCACACAAACTCCAGTTGAAGGCCTCTGAGAGACCCACATCTGCTTGCATTTGTCGGGACGAAGACGAAGTCCCATAGGCTGCGGCATACTTCGAAACCGAGGTTCACAATCCTTTGCAGTTTTTACGCGTTGTTTTCAGCGAATAACACAATGTCGTCGGCGTACCCAGGTCGACAAGGGAGCGTCCTGATGGTGTTAGGATCACATCCGCAGGAAACTGTTCTGCAACTCTACGCATGATGTCATCAACGGCAGAAGTTCGGAAAAGAAAAGGTCCTGCAACGGCTCCTGCCTTACTCCTGTTTTCACCTCGAAAGCTGACGTAAATCCGACAGGTGTACGAACTGCTGCTGTTGTTCCTTTGTTCATGTCCTCGATTAACCGAACATACTTTTCCGGGACTCCATCTGCTCGCAGAGCATTGAGCAATCGATCACGATGAGGAGAGTCGAACGCGGCTTCAAAGTCCAAAAAAAGCAAGCTGTAATGGCTTCGAAAACCGCTGCCACGATTCAATTACTTCTTCACGACGAACACTTGGTCGATGTTCCAGGTCGAAAACCGGCTTGCTCATCTCTGGTCGTTCCTTCACGATGCTTGATAAGTCGCTTCCGGAGAATGATACGTTCTAAAACCTTGTACATGACACGAAGTAGAGAGATTCCTCTGTAGTTCTTAGGATCCGTGACGGATAGCTTCTTGTGAAGAGGTACGATGATCGCATGTCTCCACGAATCGGGTATCCTTTCGCTCATCCATATGGCACGGATGGTGTTGGGTCATTTCACGAATCCCAGACGGAGGAAGAGCTTTCAGCATTTCAGCAGTGATGTTGTCATCTCCACCTGCCTTTCCATTCTTCATTTTCCGGACACAATCCAAAACTTCAGACTCAGTCGGCGGTTCCTCACTGACATCGTAATGTGCTCTCTGGACATGCGGGAGCTCAGGTACTGATGGCGCTGGACGATTCAGTAGTGAACTGAAGTAATCCTTCCATATTGGCAGCGTCGCATCACCAACTGCAACTCCATTGGTAGTGTTCAAGACAGGAGAACATCTCTTCATCTTCCCGCTATACTGTCGCAGCAACGTGTAGGCTTTCCTCGGATTCTTCTCCTCCCAAGCCTTCTCGAACTCCTTAGCTCTACACGTCCACTCTCGTTCGCGGTCACTTTGAAGCTGCCGACGCAACTTCCTCCTCAGACGCTTCTCCTCCACGAAGTTTCCTGCAGTTCGGGAGCACATACTCTGTTGTAGGTAGATGTTGTTTCTTCTGAGACGTAGGCGAACTTCTTCTTAGGCTGTACAACCGGGAGTGCCTCTTTCGAAGCGTCCTGGATGCATTTGACAAAAGAATCCGCGTCGCAAAGTTTCTTCTTAGTCCGTACTCCGATGTGAATAGGAAACGCGTTGTCGGAAATTCCTTCTGCACTCTTCATCTCTGAGACTTGTCATGTCAATCCTCTGGAGAGGCTGAGCCCCTCGCTTCCTCTTATGAATCCGCAGTGAAGTTCAACAGAACAGGACGGTGATCCGAATCGAATGCGACATCCCACACAGCTCTAGATCTTGGAATGTCCGATACTGGAATATTCCTCGTCAGGACACAGTCAAGCTGTAGTTTCAAAGTTGTCATCTTCCGCTTCCGCTGCTCTTCTGGAGATAGCCGGGTTGGTCCTGCCACGTAAGCTGATGGCGGCGATGATTCCTCTTGAATGTCGATGCAATAATCCAGACCACTGCGTTCACAAAAGTCGACAAGGCGGTAGCCATTGGTCCGATGTTTGCTCCACTGGGTTAGAACCATTTACCGAGTACTTTGGATTCCTGATCAAGTCCCATCTTCGCATTTGCGTCAATCCCCACGACAACAGCATGTTGACAAGGTATCCTGGCCAGCAACGTATTGAGTTCCTCATAAAACGCATCCTTCGAATTGTCTTCGGCGGTTTCAGTGGGCGCATGAGCACTCACTACCCACAGATTGAATCGTCTGTGACCCGGGAGTCGTACGAATGCATTCCGA
The DNA here is from genome assembly GCA_029168955.1 of Aplectana chamaeleonis. NCBI lineage: Eukaryota > Metazoa > Nematoda > Chromadorea > Rhabditida > Cosmocercidae > Aplectana > Aplectana chamaeleonis. The sequence continues at coordinate 186,179 of JAPDOI010001065.1, read as the reverse complement.
CAGGACGTTGAGCCGAACTCCTTGACCATACCATTGAAATCCTTCCTTACAGCTATTGCACAGCCTCCCACTCTCCTATCGTCAGCGTTACCGCAGTAGATGGTGTACTCTCCGACGCTGATGACGGGTCTATCCTTGAGGGGGGGTTCCTGCAAAGGAGCAAACGGTGCATGGAAATAGCTCAGAAGTCTGGATAGCGCAGTTTTTTGGATATCACCCGACAGCGATCGACAGTTCAGGGTGGCGAAATTGTGGCTTGTGCCCCAAGACTCGATAACTCCCTAGGTACGGATCCTAAGGTGTTATGGACCAGAGGCCTTAGTGTGCCGGACGGCGACACCTTTATGCAATGTGCGGGATACTTTCGCGATATAGTTGTGCACGCTATATCGCTCGAACGTTCCCTGTGTACACTCAAACGTCTGCTGGGTTCAGTAGAAGCAGGGGCACCAACGAGCAGGTACCAACAGACTTGTATACACACCCCCAACCTAAGGCATACATAATACATAATGTGCTGCCTCTCCGAATGACGAAGAGGTCGCACGAACGGTCTGGCTAACGGGTCACAGCAATCACGTACGTAAACTTTATCGTAGTTTTGAATCACAGAAGAAAATAAAAGCAAGAGCAAAAGAAAAGAAATCAATGCAGTGGTGAGAGACGCCAACATTGATTATTTGAGAACAGCGGGTGACTGGCTCGCAAAGTGCTCGCGACCCGCTGTACCACCACCACTCGCGCTCACGACCCGCTGTACCGATAGCGGGTGGCGAGCGGAGACGAGAGGGCAGCGGGTGGCGAGCACTTCAAAATGAGGGGTAAGCGGGTGGCGAGCAAAGCCCGAAATGCGCGCGGGTCGCGAGCACTGAGTTCCTGAGTAGATACACCGCTCGGTATTTTTCATTGAGTCCACATTCATACGAAAATCTGAAAGAAAACTCTGGGTGATCATGATTGAAAAGGAATTATAGACGATGTTTCAATTTTTTACGCCTTTTTACGATTAACGTTCCAGAAGTAGAACAGTTGTGAAGAGTGGAATGGTATAAGACGTCTGTTATCAATGAAAAAGGCCCAGTACGAACTGAAAACTCAAAAAGCTGGCGCATTATTCCCGGAAACCCACAGAAAACTTTTGTGCTGGAAAGAAGTGATGGGAACGGTAGCTAAGCGAACAGGGAAAATTAGCTTCGTAATGTAAAGAGAAGAGTTACAGAGAAAATCTCCTTTCTATAAATACGGAACTTCTATTCAAAGGAGTTATTTTGTCGTAGTCATATACGTATGATAATGCACTGTATCGTATTCATCGCGTTATTAAAGCTTTATCCATGCTTTGAAAAAAATCTGTTTTTCTCTTTTATTTGCGCGTAAAGGCGCGTGTGTTGTATGCACCTACACCATCCGCATTTTATTTTACGCGTGAGTCCCGATGACCGAGGCGTCTGCAAGGATTAAGCCCGAAAATAGAGAATGATGCCAAGAAAATGGAAGAAATAATAGCCACTGGAAAGACTTGGACGCTAGCCAAGTAATGCGGCGTCCATCTGACAAACCCGACAAGTCGTCCGAGAAAGAGGCACTCGGCCGCGCGGCTCTTCCGCGCGGGGGGCGGAGACGGACCGCCCCTCATGCTCCGCCCACGGCGGAGTGCCTCTTTACCTATCCCCCGGCGCTACCCATGCAGGCATCGCTCCGTCAACCTTGGAGTTTGCGACCGCGCTGTGCGAGCGACTCACCCCGTCCGGGGTGCTTCCCGGCATGGTCGTCGAATCGTGCCTGAGATAGCGGTGGAGAATCGGATGTTTGGCGGTGGGGTGGCGGTTGCACGCCGGTGCAATGTCAGTGGCCCCTCGGAGTGTCTTCGCGGCGCCACCGACATTCCCGCGCCGCACAACCGGCCAGGTGTCTGAGGAGATGGCAAGCGTAGAGCCCAAAGAAGCAGCGCGCCGCCCTCTGCGTCCCTGACATTCTCGTATTTTTGAACGTTTTTTAACTTTCTCACTTCATTTTCTTACATACTGCATTGCTTTTTTGCGTTCTTTTTTCTCAAAATGCTCGTGATATTCACTCTCGATACATATTTTGTTCTTCACGTGGCAGAGAAAGTTTTTCAGGATATGGATAACAGGTCGCAGCGCACAGAGTCGTCTAACCTTTCGATTTCACCGTAAACTCGATACAACCGAGTTGTTTTTACTTGTCTGAGGCCATTGTTTCCCTTTATTGTTTGGTTGCCGCCTCTATAGTGTCTCAGACAACTTTAATATCGATCCAGGGGCTTCGGGCCGCTGATGATCTCAGAGACGCAGAGGGCGGCGCACTGCTTCTTTGGACTCTAGGCTTGCCATCTCGTTTGGGACAGGGTATACTCAAGTTTGCGGTTATTGGCTCGCCCAGCCGATATCGGCCCCAGATGGTGCTCGGCGGGCTGGCCTAGTCACACGATTACAATACTCGAACCGCAGAAATCTTCCATCGTAGGCTGACACAGCGGCGCAGGGTCTTCGTTGCAGGACCATCTGCCATCTTGCCGCATCCACAGTTACGAAAGGCTCCGCGTTGCTCTAATTCCTCACCGCAGAAGGCCGGCATTCTTACGAAAGCGGTGATGAAAAATGGTACAAGAAGCATATGGAATGAGATTTTAGTTTCTAGACACACAGTTAAAAACCCAGATTATCAAAAGGAATACTGCAATAACTTCCAACTGAAACAACTAGTAATATATAAATAGCTTTTCGTAGTTTCCATTCGATTTATGACTTGTCATCAGTATGACGAGTGCAGATTGGCCGTAAATACAATGTGATATGTCCACAATCGGACAATCTACACATGAAACGGGCCCGTTTTGATGGCATGGTATTCTCGTATTGGTTCAAACGGTTCCACGGTTTTAGGAAAGAGGCTGAAGCTCCGGAAGAGAAAATGGGGGCAAAACACTCCGACTTTTGAGAATGACTTGAAAACCAGGGATGGGCGAGATTCAGTCGAAAGTGCTAATCTCCATTAGGGAATATTTAGCAATACTGCCCAACTGCGATAAAAAGGAAAAGAAGAGAAACGCATCGCATCAACGCCTGAATATCGCACACACTAGAGTTGGTACTGCTCCTGCTGTCTTCTAAAGTGTTCATGTCGATGTTATGTTATGTTAACTAAGATTTTGGTAAGTTGTGTGTTGAACAATAGTAATAAGTGCTGTCATTCTTGTGTTTGAGTAGTGCAAACCACATTCGGTAGCGATCCAGCGCAAAGAGTAAAGGACGGGGTGGAAACGGCAAGATGGTCCCGCAGCGAAGACCCTGCGCTGCAGTGGCAGCATACGATGGAAGATTTCGGCGGTTTGAGGATTGTAATCGTGTGGCCTAGTCGCATGTCGGTGAGCGGGCCGCGTCGTGTGTCGGTGTTCTTTCGATTGCTCCTGCGATTACATTTCGCAGCACGTGGTTTTGCGATGAAATTTAGCTGCACGTGCTGCTGTTTGGAGCACGTGCCCAGGGTCAAGCGGGCCGTTGCGTAATTTTTTGAAATCTGAGCGACCCCCCCCCCACCACCAAATATTTTTTTCCAAAACCCGAATTTTTCGCGTCCCCCCTCTAGGCGGGATTTCTGGGCAGTTTATATATGATTACCTGAACTCTCAGACGCCAAAACTCCATTCAATAGGCGGGCTTGAGCGTCTAGAATCTGAGAGATGCTACTATCCTTCCCTTTGTTGACCAAAAATATCGAGAACTTTCGGGATATCTTTACCAAATTTTCATTTTCGGTCTTTGAATTTTCGCGATCCCCCTTCTTCACCTTCATTTTCGATCCAAAATTTTTGCGACCCCCCCACCCCCGTTGCGGATTTCGCAACCCCGCTTGACCCTGCACGTGCCCCTGCGATGAAGCCTTTCAATGGGTGTGGTCACTGGGGTTGAATGCATATTCAACACGCATTGAATGCGGTGATTTTCTGAGTAGCCGTCTCGCTAGGGGAACTACCGGTCTGCGTCTCTCATCCCGCTCACTCCAAGGTGCGCTTACCGGACACGACACCTAGAAGTCGGCGTCCGAGTACCACCGACTGTCTGAGTAGGACTTCGGCATATTTCGGCTACCGTCATCCGGCAATCGCTTCAGGACCCAAAGCCCGATTTCCCTCCGCCCTTCAGATTGGCTGTTTCACTTACCATCTCTGGCAACTGAGGGCGTCGACGCGCCAGCAATTTGGGTGCATTGAGTATAGCGCGCGTCTACCCCACTCCGATTTTCTGGCCAAAATCGGGCGACGCGCGGGGGCAAAAATAGTGGCGTCGCGTTGGTTGTGCAGTGTATTCCTGCACATTATGTTTTTAACCAGACAGCAAAAAAAACTTTGAACAGTCGCTGTTCCCCACAATCTCTACACCGTTGTGAGTTTTGAGTGCCCCTTTCTAAGCTATCACGCCTAGAGATCGAGGACATTAGGCTTGAAAGTTTGAAAATATCGCTGCGCTGGCAAGTTCTGATGTGATCCAACCTCTACATGGATGAAGTAGTACGCTCCAGAGAGAAATCGTACCGGAGACGCTCGCAATTGAACTGAATGAAGCTGCGAAGCTGTTCCGATGTAGAGGGAAATCGGGCTTTGGGTCCTGAAGCGATGGCCGGGTTATGGTAGCCGAAATACGCCGAAGTCCTACCATCAATTGACATGACGCTTGCCGCTGGTCATGAGCTATTGACGAAGCCAGAGAGGGTGCTATCGCAGCCCCCGCACGTGGCTATGCCCATCTTTCCGCTCCGCGACGACTGTCCCGATTCTGGAAAGGATGGAAAACCCCGGTTTGAAAACCAGTGCTTAATCTCTGAAAGGAGCGCCAACGGTGGCGAAATTTGAACCCTAAATCTAAGAGGGATAACGATTCTAGAGCTCTTGCTTGTATTTCCTCATGTTTCGTGCAGCCTTTGTTTGAGAATTTTCCTAAGCCCTGATTTTGACCACTGTGGGAGATTCCTGGGTTCCGTCATGAGAGTTCCTGTGATTTGGTAACAAAGAAATGGTCCCTGCCACTGGTCTCAGCCAGATTACGAACCAATTTGAAACTGCTACCCCTGGTGTGAGACGCCTTCCTTTTGAGCAATCCATTCGAGCGAAGGCCACTGTGTGTGTCCATGCAAATTCGGTACTGATTTAGACCGCCCACATTCCCCGGCGTTTCCCTATCACATGCCTGCCATGCGCCCACCGTACTGGTGATAGGCCAACGACGAGAAATTGGTCGGTTAATCGGAAAGTGCTTAACCATTGGAGGCCGGCTGGCGTGACGCGTGCGACGAAAATCTGCGGCACGCGCGTTTTTACGATTGGAGCACGATTATACACTCGATTGAAATCGTATACAGGTGAGAGAATGTGATATACAGGCGAAACGAAGCCTTGCTCTGCTTAATACACTACAGACGAGCCTCGGAAAGTTAAAACAATGCAAAACGTGGTATAAACACTGAATTTCACACTTCTCTAAGGTTAAGGGGCGAAACTAGTCTAAGCTATTCCTATTACAGAAGCAACATCAATGACAAGGGATGGTTGCACATATAAGGTGGAGTTTCGAGATGCAACTTTGATATGTTCAAGGGGGAGGACAGTGCTCGAATATTCCATACTCAGAATCTGCTAAGTGCCTCAGATGTTTACAGGAGATTTGCAAAAGTGGACATTTCCATAGCATAGCCAACAGAAAAGGCGTACACGAATGACAATTTTCAGGGCGTTCAAAAAAAAAATTCTCGGATTGAGCCTAAAACTCGTTTCTGGGGCTTGTTTTGGGTGCTAATTACGAATCTGAGGCCCACTTGTCAATATTTGAAAAATTTCATCTGACTCGGTCCTCAGCTTCGAAGTGGGTGAAACTTTGCTGCTCAAACGCGACTTTTGACGATTTCGAGATTGCTACGATCAAATCGCCTCAAAACTTGTACATAGGGGTCATTCGGGCTGTCTCACACTCTAAGTCTGGCGAGGAATGGACCCCTGATTTGGGTTCAGCGCCCTAAATAACACCAATTTGAATGTTTTGCGCAAATTTTTTTCTGAACGCTCCGAAAAATCCCTGATACTTTACTTTTTTGTGACGCAATGTGAATGCCATTTTTGGAATCCGCGCAGTTAGTTAGCCAATTCCAAGCGCAGGTAATTTATTTTCTGTCACAGACCTACAGCAACGACAACATGGTTTTCCAAATCGCCACCGGAAGATGACTAGCCTCCCTTGTAACAGAACCCACGAGACCAATCTTAACAGCTGTTAAAAACTAGTCTATTGCTCCTCTGCTGTGCTCGGTTTATCTTTTCGAGACGGTTCCCCACTGTCAAGTAGTAGAATGTGAAAAGCATTGAGCGAATAAGGAATATTGAATGTTGTCTAATGAATCGTTTTTCATGCTCTTTCTAAGGCAGTGAGGCTTAGTCCCTCTCAAAAGCTCAGAGATTACGAGTAATACTGGAGCTCTGAAGGGTAAGGGGTGTAGTTCATGAGGTTTTGCTCTGCAGAAATGTTTCTCAAAAAAACCATCAATCGAATCACCCAAGTTCCGCTTGTCTATCCAAGTTTGATGTTGCTACTAGCGTGATTTATTCCTAAGAAATCCGATCTCATATCTATAATAGTTTTCTGAGGTTGAAATGTATCGAACTCAGGCCGGACTGTGATGATGGAGAAGAATAATCAGACTTTCTGCTAACAGGCAGGCTAGAAAATTTCCTATAGTTCTAGGACTGATTAATGACGGTGGAATGACCCTGCATGAGTGGAATCACTTATTTGAGAATTGGAAGAAAATGTTCTCCTTAAATCAGTTCAAAGGACGTATTAATGGTCTGTTCTATACACTTTTAGCTCCTCATATGCTGTTGAGATTGGTCTCGTGGGTTCTCACAGTGATGTTGCTTCTGAAATAGGAAGAGCTGAGAGTAGTTTCGCCTCTTAACCTTAGAGAAGTGTGAAATTTAGTGTTCATACTATATTGTATTATTTTTACTTCCCGAGTTTCGTCAGTAGAGTATTAAGAAGAGCTAGGTACACGTTTCGCCTGTATATCACATTCTCTCGCACATACGGGATTTTGGTTGAGTGTATAATCGTGCTCCAATCGCACAAACGCGCGCGCCGCAGATTTGCGTCACATGCGCCGCGCCAGCCGGCCTCCGGTGGTTAAGCACTTTCGGTTAATCGTCTTGCAGTTAGAGGTTTAATTAAGAGTTGAAAGGGAAAATAGGCACTCCGCTGTTTGTGGGGTCCGATAGCGGATGGCGCGCGGGTGTTATCTTCGGCCAATTCTGGAAGGGAAAATAAAACGTCAGGATGTACCAAAAATTTCCCTGCAGCTCAATGAATGACCTATATCCATTTGGAACAAGCCTGCACTCGTTATTATATTCCATTTCCTCTACAGATATTCATGAAGTAACAAATCTTGTTCGCTATTTCAGATCATCCTTGCATGCAAATATGAATCAGATGAACTGACACTGTCTGTCCGTGGAGTATTAACCCGTTCTGCATCATGAGTGGAAGCACTGCAGCAAGTGAAATGGAAGGTGTTGGTGCTAGTTCAGCTTCTTTAGCTCGTCCATCCTTGGATGGTAAGTGTTATATGATCTCATTATAAGCGTTAAGATTTGTTACGTCGCGACCAGGGTTGAGCAGAGTTGCGACTCGGCGCAACGGAGGGTCGTAAAATAATTGCAAAATTTTGGAGAAAAAAAATTTGGGTGGGCTCGTCCGATTTGATCGAATATTACCCTAAATTTAAACATTTTTCTAACTGTTTCACTCTCAAATAGCTCAAGGAATTTTATTACCTCGGGAGGGGGTCGTAAAAATTTTGTCAACGATGAGGGGGTCGTTGCTCCGCCGAAAATAGGCGCAACGGCCTGCTCAACCCTGGTCGCGACACAACGGGTGGTGAGGGTGACCGCAAAAAATTTCCCCAAAACACAAAAATTAGTGCTGGGATTGAACGAATTTAGGCTCCAAAACGAAAAATCGGGTCACCTTCGTGTAAACCGATATCTCGCCTTCACCAGGGTAGTTTTGCTTCTGAAAGAGGTGCTGACTGGCCTTAGCACTCCTGCGCATTTTACTATAAAGACTGGCGTCGAGAGGGATCCTGGACCTGCGCAGAAGTATCCATATGCTTCTTCTTCTTTGCAGCCACATCGAGGGTTTTGTCATAGGCGGAGAAACTGGGCGACCAATAGTGGATTCGTCCACAGATCCATTATGGTCAGCGTGGTAGGTCTCTTCGGACAGTTAAATAAATGTGCGGTGTTATGACCGATGGAACCGCAGTCCGGACAAACATCAGATTTGCTGCTGTCAATCTTGCTGGCGTAAGACATAAGGATTGTAGAGTGACCGCAGCGCAGCGATGCGAGTGTGCATCTAACCCTTCTTCCTAGTTGAGTCTCGGATTTGCAGACTGGGGGCGGTACTTCTCCTAGTATAGGATTCCATATGCTACACGCAGCACCTGGAGAGGAAAAGCGTCCCGTGCTTAGGATGTCAAAGGTGGCTGTATCACTCTCTCTCCTGTTCAGTTCTCATTTCGGTTAGGCATCACGACTCTTCTTTTCAATAGTTAGGTCCGTGGCTTGTTCCCTCACGAAAAAACATGTAAATCTCACCCGCGGCTGGCGAGGGCGGCCGCGTGCGCCGGCCCGCAAATCGATTCACGCCGATAGAAGAGCGCAGCTGATCAGCTCACCATACTGCCAGCCGCCGGTGAGGTTTAAATCTTTTTTGCTTGAGGAAACAAGCCATGAACCTAACTGTATGTGTTCTGTGCTCCGCCTGCAGTAACTTTGTTTCTCAGTTCACCAACCGCCCGCTCTCTATTGAACCTATAAGCTCAACGGCCTCCGTGCCATACTGTTTCAACTCTCTCTTTGCATGTTCTTACTATTCGGATGTTATTATGATTCATGAAACCAAGCTCTCTATCTCTCTCACTCACTCTCTCTGTCTCTGTACTCTATATCTCTCTACCGCCTATCCCCTGCCTAACATTGCGGGTTATGCATCGTATCACATTCCAATGTCAGTTCTTTAAGGCGGAGTTTCTAATTTTGTCCTCTCCACTCTTCCCTCTCACCTAATTCCGAATGCTCCTCAGGACGGTGTTTTAGAGTACGTTCCTGTCCACCTTCCTCTGCACTCTTCCCTCTCACCTAATTTCGAATGCTCCTCAGGACGGTGCTCTAGAGTATGTTCCTGTCCACCTATCTCTCAAAACTCCTTTATCTCTCATTATTATTTACATTTCTCCTTCCACTTTCTGCTCCCCATCCTACATATTGATATCTCTTCCTAGGCAGCAACATAACTGATCTTTCTTCCCATCAGCGGTTTTTGCGGGCGACTTCAATGCTCACACGTTCTGTTTTACGCTTGGATAAGACGCTTGAGGGGAAGACGTCTAAGAATGGGTCGAGGAATGTGATGGATCCGAGATGCTCAACCTACGCGTGGTGGATCTGTGGAGTCGACTACCAAGATCAAGGAGACTCATCAAACGGGCATCAACAACTCCACGAGGAGTTTTTTTCTTTATGGGAGTGCGAATGGCTGGCTGCCGCACTCCTTCGTATTCTACTACTACGAGCTGGAATTGAGAGGAACCCAGGGTCGCCCAAGACTCCGCGATATCCCTGTTGTCTCTCTGGATTATCGGCTCAACACGCTAGCGTTCAATGCGGTGGTTGCCTTGGCTGGGTACACCTCAAATGTTTGGGGTTAGCTAGCTATAGTAACTACACTGATGGTTTTTGTTGTATATCTTGCTGTACTTCTCCCCCTAGTGCTCCTCATTATAGTCTGTACATTTTTCAACTTAACATTGATGGCCTGCGTGCCAAACATGCTGAACTCACATTGTACATTGAACGCTCTCATCCAGATGTCGTTCTCCTTCAGGAGACAAAACTTAGCGCATCCTCTTCCCTCCCCCGCCTCCCCGGTTACACGTCTTACCACCTCCCCCGTACTTCCCATGGTGGCGGCGTCTCTACTTTTGTAAAATCTTCTATCCCCTCACACCTCATCGCGCTCCCCGCTGATAATCCTGTTGAGTGTATCTGTGTCCATATTGTATTGCAAAGTTGCCCATTAGATGTTGTTAATGTTTATATTCCCCCAACCACCTCTTGTCCCAATTCGTTTGATCCTTCACCATTTTTGCTTACTGTACACTCATCCCTCCCATCGTCCTCAGTTATTATGGCTGGTGATTTTAATGCACACTCGTCGTCCTGGTTCTCCTCTCTAGGGCCCGATGATAGAGGCGAACTACGTGAACAATTTGCGGATGATTGTGATCTTGTTGCTATTAATGAGGACGCCCCTACTCGTCTCCCGAGCACGGGCAGGCCCTCTTCGCCAGATGTTACTTTCGTCTCCTCCTCTCTGTCTGTATGTTGTAACTGGTCCACTGCTGTTGTCATGGCCAGCGATCATGTACCAGTATGTGCATCACTGGATTTGTCTCTCAATAGTCATCTCGCACCCTTCTCAGGCTCACGTAGCAAATTGTTTACGAATTATCGTAAGGCTAATTGGGTCCTGTTTAAAGAGGTGTTACTCGGTCGGGTAGCCAACTATCCGCTCACCGGCTCTGTTGTTGTTGTTGTTGTTGCCCATCATCCACCATACACACTGATCCTGGATCCAATTTCCGGCATATTGACGACGTCATCGAAGCAACATTTCTGGGATCCTCTTCTTTGGAGGATCCCTGAGTGGGACGTTTTTCACCTTTTTTTCAATCTTTTTTTTTGATTTTTTTTCGTTTTTTTTTACTTTTCAAATTCAGTACTGCATAATTAAAGTGACAGGAAATGGGCTACTTCCACTGGTTTGAGCCAGAGTTCTTCTATTGTGAGGTGCGTTGGCCTTCCAGAGCAAGAGAACATGTGAGGTACTGTGTGTTCCTCAAGCCCGCAGTCTGGGCAAAGTGGATTATCGGCTGCTCCTATCTTATGTAGATACCATTGCGACTTCGAATAGAAACCGCTTCGGAGCTGAGATAGCGCTGCCCGACTTGGTCTTGGCAAAGTCTCCTCCTCCTTAGCAATCTTAGCGGCGGTCCACTTAGCAAGGGGGAGTTCATAGTAACCAGGAACTCCTTAACAAACTCTTTGTGCACTTCTTTGCGAATGCTTTCCGCGTTTCCTGGCCTGACCAATATTGGCTTGATCGTTCTGACATGCTTTCTGATCTGTCTTGGTGGTTCCGATTTCTTCATCATGTCGTGTGAGGGATGTTCTGGATCAAGTGCCGCAACCGTTCGATATTGAAGCGTCAACATCTCATTATGGGCTTTGGCATGATTCCCGTCTCATTGCTGAGGTGGGTAGTGCCAGCTATCGCCAGGCTTCCCGTCGCGGTCCTTAAGGCTGCATTTTGACACGCTTGTAACCGATCCCAGTGAGTCGACGCAATGAGCGGGCTCCAGGCTGGAGCAGCGTAAGACATCACGGATTGTCTGGTGGCGCGGTAGGTCAGTGTGAGCAGCTCGTTCCTTTGTCCCCAGTTTCTTCCTGCCAACGCTTTCAAGAGATTTGCTCTTTTAGCCGTCTTCTTGCGAACATCTTCCGCATGTAATCGACCCGTCATCATAGTGTCGAAATGGTAGCCGAGAATTGTCGGATTTCTTTCGTGTGTGATCTGCATCCCATTTATGAAAACTTTCGGTACATATGTCGCTTGAGCAGAATGTGTTGTTAGAAGAGAGACAGTGGTCTTCTGAAGCGACAGTTGAAGATGTAGATCTTCCAGGGCCTTTGTTAGCTTCGGGAGATATTCGTTCAGACGTTTTTCGCAGGTTTCAATATCCGTATCTAATGCCACCAGTGTTAGGTCATCCGCATATCCGACTAGACGTGTTTCTGGAGGGGGTGCCGGGAGATCTGCTATGTAGAATGAGAACAGGAGCGGAGATAGAACCGCACCTTGCGGTACCCCGGAGCGCACCAATCTTACTTTCGACATCTGGCCTCTAAACTCTGTCCGTATTGTTCTGCCTTTCAGGTAGCGAGAAATCCATCGGGCTAAACCTCTCGGTAGGGATGACTCGGCAAGCTTTTGACAAGGGATGGAGATAACCACAGTGTCATATGCTTTTTTCAAGTCGAGTGCAACCATAATTGAGCGGCTAGGCGGTCTCTTCTCATTTAACCCATCCGTGATGAATCCGGTCAATTCGACCAACGCTGAGGTTGTGGAGAAACCTTTCCGAAAACCCATTCTGCCATCCAGGGATTTGCAGGTGCGTCTCCAGTGTAGTAAGAATGGTTCTTTCAAAAGTGCGTGCCATAAATGAAATGATCGAAATGGGCCTGTAGCTGTTCAGATCTTCTGCAGGTTCACCAGGCTTCAGGAGTCGGAAAATTCTCGCCTCCTTCCACGACGCCGGGATCAGTCCAGTTGACAGGGTTCTGTTGAAAAGGGCTCTAAGGCACTCCCGAAAATATGGTCCTGAATGCTTGAGCATTACAGGGGCCACACCACTTGTATCCAACGCTTTAGACGGCTTGCATTTCTTCAAGGCGGCGTCGATGAGGGCTGTCGAAATGATGGGAACGTCTTCTCTCGGAAAGTTTTTGATTCATCGGAAGGTCCTTCGTGACGACTTCATGCTTTTATGAGGGCATGGCGAACTGAACTGTTTGCATAAAAGGTTTGCCGCATTCTTGTTCTTCAACGGTTTGCCCCTATGCAAAATTTGGATGGGATTGGGTTTCACTGAACAGCCATCCAGAGCCTTCATGGTTGCCCATAGCTTCGAAGAGTTTGTACGATGATCTATGCCTTCCACAAAAGTTCTCCATGTCTGCTGTCGGTCCTTCCTCACTTCATCAGCGATTTCTCTGTTCAGCTCAGGGATTCTGGTGTTGGTCGGGTCCGTTTTTCTAATCGAGTCTCTTTCATATACATATGAGGTCCTTAGCGGTGTCCGACAGTCCCGGAATAAAAGCCTTACGTCTGCCCTTAGGGATAGATTGTGACGTTGCTGTCTTACGGGCGATGCGAGAAATCGATACATTTCCAGTGGAGTGGCCCGGAAGTCGAAATCCGCCGATTATTGTTCCAGCACCGACAGAGATTTGGGCCAGTCCGCCTTTTTGAGGTCACGAAAGTGTTCCTCGGTGAGGAAGATATAAGGGCCTCGCTTCTGAACTCCATCAGGATAGAGAGGTGGTCACTTGCGCCTGTGTTAACAGTGTCCCAAACTGCTGACGATGCTAGGTCCTGTGAGCACAGCGAGAGGTCTGGTGACGAGGGTCTTCCATATGTCGGCTTCCTAGAAGGATGAGGGGCATCATTGAGAATCACAAAATTCGACTGCGCTATCTCCTCCTCCAGGTCCTGTCCACGTTGGTCCTCTTCACCCTCTGACCATGGAGGACTGCGCGTTGACATCTCCCATGACGATTGTGGGTTTCCCGCATGTCAGGAATTGGGCGATAGACAGCTCGTATGCGGGTGGGCATGAGGACCTAGGCGGAGAGTAGAGATTGTGAATGTGCACAGATCCAGCCTTCGTTTCCACAGCTAAGGAGATGCATTCCGTCGTACCACCTCTGGTTCCTGGAGTGATCACACTGCACTGTAAGTTGTTTCTGACCAGAAACGCCACACCTCCTCCTGAACTCGTTCGGTCATTTCTCAGGCATGTGTAGCCTCGAACCACCGTTGATCCTTGATTGGGATTCATTTTAGTCTCTTGAAGTCCCACAATGTCAGCTCCTATGCGGTGTGCGAGAGCTTCTAGTTCCGCTGATTTGTTGCGAAAACCATTTATATTCCACTGGATCATCTTTAGAGAGTCGGGACTTGAACGCTGAGGTTGATATGTCGGTACGGAGACGCAGTTAGGGCGCACGTATGAGCTGTCCGCCTCCTTGAAGGATTTGAGACCGGAGCATTTCTTCAGATGAGTCAATTTCCTGCATTTGCTACATTGAACGCTCCCTGCAGCGGCTGAGGTACCACACTGGGTGCAGGGCCATCGAATCCGCCGAGGGGGCCCAGGGTTTGCTTCGATTCCGGCACGGATGAGTAGACAACGGATCAGCAGCGCCGGTTTACGCTGACCCGCAACCGAAAAAATTGGCTTCAGAATTCGTGAGAAGTGAATTCTGGGAGGTATAGCTGAGGATCTTCGACTTCGGAAAGATAGCGGCCATTGTAGACGGCTTCTTCTTCCGCGTACGCTCTTGCCAAACGAGTAGGCGATCCTCCATAAGAGCTCCGTACACGATAAAGAGAAGTTCTTCGTTGATGTTATATGCAATGCCTCTAGAACAGCCATTCTTACAGGACGAGTTAGAACGTTTCACCCTAATGTTCCGAAGGAAGTTCTGGAGCTGATCGAACTACGAGATGAGAAGCGTCCAGCCAACCCCGCTGATTCGAGCGTTCAGCAACTGTTTGACGAGATCACCAACTTGCTCAACAATCATAAGCAAAAGGGATGGCAGGAGTTTACTGAGTTCATTAACTTTAAGACTGACGCCAAGAAAACATGGAGAGTTCTCAAGAAGCTTTCAGGAAAGAGAATGTCAACGGACCGAAACATTGTGGAGTTCCCTTCAGCTAGATTCGAGTCTGGATATGGTGCTGTCTGTCGGCTTGGGAAACTCTTCGCCTCGGCGACGTCGCGCCGTGGTCGTTCTCATAGAAGAACTCTCCGGTCCATAAGGAAACACAGTCGTCACGATACGCCTGCAATAACTCCCTCTACTATGTCAGCCCTAATCGATTCCTTGAAGAACTCCAGGGTTAAGGGACCCGACGGCATATCAGCTATCCATCTGAAGCATCTGCCCGACCAATTCCTCGAGATATTAAGTGATCTTGTCTACTCGTCGTTCAGTACTGGTGTGATTCCCACAAGGTGGAAGCAAGCCATCGTCCTACCGATCCCGAAGCCAGGAAAGCCTGAGCACAAGGCAAACTCTCACAGACCCATATCCCTATTGTCCCCCATTGCTAAGTTAGCGGAGAAGATCATCTGTCCGCATCTCCAAACCGCACTCCTACATAATGTGCATCAATATGGCTTTAAGAAGGCTCACTCCACTATTACCGCACTCACGTCGATTACGGAACACATAATTGCCGGTTTCAATAGCAAAGCTCCTGCTGGTAGAAGCCTGGTCGTCGCAGTTGATCTGACAGCCGCTTTTGACAATGTCAGCACTTCCTTGCTGTCTAAGTCGATTCTGGACTGTGACATGCCCGACTGGTGTAAACGATGGACCGATAACTTTGTCAAAAATCGCTCTATACGTGTGACAGTTAAAGGTCTCGCCTACGAAGTCCAGCGTTACTCTGTGCACTACTGCCACGGCTGAACACAAACTGCATCCCCAGGTTCTCTGGGAAGGAAATCTGCTGCTCCTATCTAAACTCGTCTACTCGGTGTATTTCTGGACCCTTCACTGCGATTCCATGAAAACTCACGTATTCGAACTGCTGCGGCCAATGCGCGTAACAACATACTCCGCGCTCTAGCTGGCACTACATGGGGTAGCTCAAAGGAAGTCTTGCGTGATAAGTACAAGGCGATGATACAGCCCGTACTGGAATATGGAGCCCCGGTCTGGTCAAGGCACTTGACGGAAACGTCCTGGAACAAACATCAGCGAACAAAACGCTGCTCTACGTGTCATCACTGGGTGCCCCAAATCCACTCTTGTATCCCACCTACATCAAGAATGTGCACTACTTCCTTTAAAGCAGCATTGCCAACTGCAGACACAACAGTTCCATATTGGCATAGTCAGGAATGTCACACACCCCAATTATCCCCTGCTATCTTCCGACCCTCCTCATTCCCGCAACAGGGTCAAGCGGGGTTGCGAAATTTCGCAACGGGAGGTTAGGGGGGGGGTCGCGAAAAATTCAGGCCAAAAATTAAAATTTGGTGAAGATATCCCGAAAATTCTCGATATTTTGGTCATCAAAGGGAAGGATCGTAGCATTGCTCAGCATCACACGCCTGAGCCCAACTACTGAACGAATTTCGGGCGTCTGAGAGTTTTAGTAATCAAATATATTGATTATTTTGGTTTCATCGAAGGACTCGAAAATCCACTGAACCTTTCACTCCGACTTTATGAAGAAATCCTGTTTCGGAGGGGGGGGGGTTGCAAAGATTCTGGGTTTTGGAAAAAAATCTATGGTGATTTTGAGTATTTGGTGGGGGGTCGCTCCTATTTCGAAAAATTAGGCAACGCCCCGCCTTACCCTGTCCCGTAACATCCGTGCACTGTTGTATGCCGCCGTCTCTGTTAATGACGGTCAACGTTGGGCAACCTCAGAGCTCAACCGGAAGAGGCTCCTGCAGATGGAGCACATCAGATTCGTCAATGAATATCTCTCCTGTGCCCCTCCCAATTCTATACTCGACGGTGTACCGCCCAAGGTCGATGATAGTGAGATGGATCTACCAAGACGCTCCCGAGTAATTTTGGCAGGTCTGCGCTGTGGACGTACCTCATTCCTTAAGGCCTATGTCCATAGGATCGATCCAGTCTATGTCCTGACTTCCACGGCACAGGGCATGATTCACTACATTTATTTTCATGCCCAGTTCGACCAACTTCACTGACAGCTCTGGATATGTGGAAAAAGCCGTGCGATGTGGCCGCCTTCCTGCGCCTATGAGAAGATGCTCGTTGTGGCCGATAAGAAGAAGAAGGAATGTGATATGGTTATCTCTAGCGATGATCGCCCCACTCGTCTTCCTGCTAACGGCCGACCTTTTAGTACAGACATCTCTCTTGTCTCATTCAGTATTTCCAATGCTCGCACTTTGTCCACTTTCACAACTCTTTCAAGCGACCACATCCCCGTTTTTGTTCACATTGATCTCTCAAACTCTCGCTCCTTACTCTGGTATTCGTCATCGGTTTAATCTTAATCCTAGCCTTCCAGACTCGCGCCTGTTAAGGTAGGTTGCGCTCCATCACCTAATTACCCATGGAATGGAGATGGAAACCAGAAAGAAGTGCACCTGACTTATTCCATTCGCAAGGCCATGAAAGCTGCTATTCCTGAAGAAAAAGTGAAGACCTTTTTCCCCAATGTCAGCAGGGAGTTTTTGCAGAGGATGAGAATAAGGTACGCAAAGAGAGCTAAGAATCTTCTGGATTCTGACGTGGCTAAGCTGGATAAGTAGATGAACGGGAACCTTGACTAGCCCAAGGACTGCAGGGAAAAGATAATCAAAAAGTTGAGTTTCAAAACCGATGGAACAACAACGTGGAAAGCACTGAGTAGGAGCTGTTCCCACCATGAACTCTACAAAGAGCTTGAAGACAGTGTCGTCAAGTCAGGAAAAGCTTTTGCATATGCTTCTGGCAAGAATTTTTCATCACGCAAACCAAACGAGATGTACAGAACAAAGTCACGGAATGAGAGCTGGGCCGTTTGCCGCTCACGAACGCTACTGAGGCCATCGCTTCTACGCAAGTGAAGAAGGCTATCAAATCTTTGCGGATTTGGAAGGCTTTCGGAGCAGATGATATCTCCTCAGCGATCCCGAAGAAGTTTCCCATGGAATTTTTCCCGCTACTCACTGATACCATTAATCCTCTCCGTACATGTTTTCTTCACATAGCGTGGGAGAACGCCATTGTGATACCGGTGCCAGAGCCAGGCAAGTCTCAATGCATGCGAAGGGTTATCGCCGTGTTCGCCTACTTTCACCCATTGAGAAAATAGCCGAAAAGCTGATAGTAAAGGGCTTTGCTGAGCAGAATTAACGACACCAGCATCGTCATGGGCATATTAAGCTTCATTCTACCGCGACTGCCCTACTGGAGATCGTAGGCTATGCAATCGATGTGTTCAACGCTAAAAAAGGCCTCTTACAGACAGGCCCCCGTCATGGTCGGACTGCGCCGTCCTCTCCCGCCCCGAGTGATCCTACGCCGTCCTCTCCCTTCCCTAGTGATCCAGCGCTGTTCTCCCCCTCCCTAGTGGTCGGCTGTATGCGTATCGATTAGGCTGCCGCACTAGAGCGCACTACGGACAGCGCACGACGGACACATCGTTGGGGGGGGATTTCGACCAATATATTGCATACGTATCGACCGGGACGGCCACGGACAGGACGCAGCGGGCGGGTGCACTCAGGACACATCGGAGGATTTTTCGACCTGAGTGCGCAATGCATTGTATATGTATCGACCGGATGGCTAAAGCTCATCGGCCGACTATGACGGGGGCCTTAGAACAACGGTAGTTACCCTCAAAAACCCCAGTATCAAATCGGTCAACGCGGAAGGATTACGGTAGTTTCGAAAAGTGTACAGGGGGTGTGCAACCCTTTGCATTCCTGCCCGCTGCGTGGAACAGCGCATATGGCGAGGGGATTACGTGAAATTTCGCCCGAGCCGCACGCGTACATTTCAGCAGGAGATTTTGCCCGCGAGAGAGGAGAAAATGCCCGCCTGAAGGGAGATTTTGCCCGCGAGGGGGAGAGAAAATACCCGCATGGAGAGGAGATTTTACCCGCGAGCAGGGGAGAAAATACCCGCAAGGAGGGCAGAACGTCACGAGGGCGAGATTTCGCGTGCGCTAGAAAACATCATGCTAGCAATGAGTAGTGCTCCGTTCACTTCCCTGCTGCTGTTTCTTCATTTTTTGCTGTTTCTCCATTTTTTTTGCTGCCTAAGCCTACCGTCAGCGATTTTGGATGGATCTGCGCTGGACCGCTACATAAGACCGGCAGAGCTGGAGCGACAGCGCAAGATTCAAGAAGAAATCCAACAGTTCTCTGCTATCCCTGACCCTAACAATAAGATCACGCCGAGAACGTGCAAAAGATATTTGGACTCTCTAGCCAGGCCTATTGCTCTGCTTTGATATCACCCAGTTACTTTTGGATAAGTTTCTTACCTCAGGGATTACTTCAAGGTAACACCATTTTTCTAACTTCAGAGAAGTTGAATAAATGGTTATGCTAGGTGTTAGAATGCATTCTACTATTTCCCACATTTTACTTCTCCGAATGAAGTTTGGGCACCTACACTATTTCAGTTTTGTTCTTTGTTCGGTTTTCCGCACAATAAAATTATCTACGAAACTGCGCAGTTTGGGTGAGGTTTCGATACACTCATACCGTGGGTTCGCGTTTGCAAGCGTTGAATGTTTTATTCTAACCGGTTGCCATAGGCAGCATAGTTGTGCTTTTTGACTAAACGGACCGAATAAACGAATGAATGAATATGTTCGACTTCAATTTTTTCGAATGAACGAACGAATTAAAAATTCGACTTCAAATTTTTCTAATGAACGACTGAATGAATTTATTCGATTCTCTAATTCGAATATATGAATATCGATAATCGAATAAATTCGAATGAATCAAATTAACTACGGGCCAAACGAATTCAGAGTTCTGCGACGCTACCGCTTTGAAGAGGCAGTTTTTAAGAATGGCATCGAAAGCTCTTGAACTGCTCAATATTTTCAATATTCCGCTCAGTCATGAGTGGCGGCACGCAAAATCGATGCGCTTCGTTTCTACACTAGCAGCAGTCTAATGCCACCCACAGCGGTTCTATTCATACAACGCCAGCGCGTCACGAGCGGGCGTTTCGTTAGACCCCGTTCAGAGTTCATTCGCGTCGCGACGCGATGGTATAATCAGTCTACATCTCGATCGCGCTACGTCGCGTCGCGTCTTCGCTGGGTGTCCACAGTGAAGAGGCTCGATAATGACGCGCTTTCTCTTAGAACGCTAGCGGTCGTATAGCGAGATGGGAGTTGTTCGGCCCTCCACGCGCCAGCGATTCCATCAGTGTTACTGTCTGAGTTCGGGATAGTGTTCGCGGGATATCTGGATTAGGCGTGATTCCTAGTTTTGTTTCGTTTTTTTTTCTTTTCGTGAATTTGTTACTTCGACATTTTCTGTCCTAACGAGTATGAGCCGCAAAACTTGCTGCTATTTGATATTTACTCCACCCCTTTGAGTATTACTCATTTTGCCACCTATTCGTTTTTATTTCGTTTGCAAAAATCGATAAAAAAGAACAAAATCCAAATTAGCCATCGTCGACAGCCATAGAAGCACCTTGTCAAAGGTTGGGAAAAAATATACAAATCTCGCTCTGTTGAGAATTGTGATCTGGTTTTGAATGGGCCCCGCGCGCAACCCCTTTTTCGATATCTCAGTTCAGAGTGAACGTAGAAATTAGAGCTGAATTGCATTAAAAAGAGCGCAAAAAGCTGGTGTTACAACCCAAAAATGGTTTGGGATGGTTCACTGGTTTTCAAGAAAAAGGTAAAAAACCGCTCGTTTTTGTTGTTAATCTCCTTTTCTTTTTTCAGACGGCGTACACGATCTTGTTGGTACACTTAAAATTGAGCTAGGGAGCTCATTTTTGGACAGGAGGCTTGAAATGGATGCAGGTCGCTCCTATTCCAATTTGAACTTGATATCTTAACAATGAAGGGTACCTCAAAATAGTGGGTTCACATACTAAATTAGCCGTGGAGCACGAAAACTGCTTTTTTCTGCTACGGCTGTGGAGACCGGGGTGTGCGGGTGAATCTGCAGCTAATCAACACAGGTCGTCGGAAATAAGTGCTGAACTTGTCAGAATTCGTGCTCATGACACGTCATCGATCGATAATCAATATTATCGATTTTCGCGCTTTTTGCACAAAATGCTGCGAGGAGTGGTAATTGCTGGTGGGATTGGTTTTCTTGGTTGGGGAATTTCGCTCATCAGTCATTGATAAATACCAACCAATAATATTGATTTTTCGCCTTTTGCACAAAGTGCCGCAACGATTGTTGATGGCTCTAAGTCACTTGCTTAGGGAATTCTTCTCATCATGCAAAATCGAATATTAACGGTCAATAATTTCGAGTTCTCACATGTTGCACAAAATGCGGCAATGAGTGGTATTTTTATGGTTTTGGGTTATAAGTTTCAAAAATTGTACTCATACGACAATATAGTCTGTTAGATGTTTCATCATTCCGAAATGGAAATCGTTGAGCAAAATTGAAGTCAGAAAGGGAAACTTCGGGAAAAAAATATGTGAAATTTCTGAAAATTTAGCTTCGTGGAAAAAGTAGCGATTTGGTAATGGTCAAAAAAAGTTTCAAAAATGTCTTGAAATATCTTTAAAAAGTGATTTATAGCAAAACAGCCTGGAGTAATAAAAGGCTAGGAAATGAAGTGAAATAAACTAAAATGCGATTTGGTGGTCGATCATTTCACAAGCCTTTCCGTTAAACTCATCCAAACGAAATCAACCGCGCAACGGAAACATTAAGCCATTTTCGAAAGCTGTAATAAGGGAATCAGCATAGGTCAAGCTAGGTGAATTCGATGCTCCTTTCCATATCGTGCTTGATTTCGTTTTGATGAGGTTAACGGAGAAGCTTGTGAGATGATCGACCACCAAATCGAATTTTAGGTTATTTCACTTCATTTCCTAGCCTTTTTATTACTCCAGGCTATTTTGCTCTAAATCACTTTTTAAAGATATTTCAAGACATTTTTGAAACTTTTTTTGACCATTACCAAATCGTTACTTTTTCCAGGAAGCTAAATTTTCAGAAATTCCCGTGCTTATTTCGATCTAGCGCATATGTCGTGGGTTCATTTGCCCTATCAATTTTTGCGGCTTTAGCTTTGGCTGCTAAAATATGCTCAGTAGGTACCCTGGATTTCCATCGAATTTCAGTTTCAACTTTGGAAACCGCCAAGTTTTGCTGAAAACCAAAAAAAGCGTTGGATAGAAGACGATTTACACTTTTGACCAGTGTTGCCCATACCAGAAAAAATTCCGGTCCGCAGTTGTGGACAAACGCTGTTGCAGCACGTAATGCGATGAAGTCGTGCTGGGACGAAGGTTGATCGTGCCGGGACTACGTGGTCCCACCAGTGTTGTCATCGTGTCGCGTGCTGCCATAGCGGGTGTCTGCGATTGCGAACCAGAGATTCGCTCGGATGAAAGCACTTTTTCAAGTACTCGTCGAAAACAGATTTATTTTGAAACACATATCATCACTGGGAAGTTAAGGCGTTTCCATGTTTAATGAGGTTTGAGGCTGTGTTTGAGCTCATTACTCATCAGTTACTAATTACGATTAACGATTTACGCAATTCAAAATTTCAGTTACGCAAAGCCCTGACTCACACTAGTGCTGGTGCACTGGCCCTTCAAAAAATTTCTGTGTAGGATCCGGTAATGGCTGTGTTGGATTATTCGAATATACAGGCTATAAAACGGAGAAATTCACATGGTTCCTACGCGTGCTGGTGCGGAGCGGAGGTTAGAGACAGTGAGAGAGCGGGGGGCAGGCTGAGGCGTCGCGCGCGCCTCGAATGATGTGAATTTTGACGTTTTATAGAGGGTATCCGAAGATCGAACATGTTCGACTAATTGTCAGTGTCGATAGTCGATTTCGAATAATGATCGAAAATCGGGATTTTTCGATTACTCGATAATCGAATAAATAAGCGAATAATTTATTTGAATGTTCATTCGATTGCGAATATTCGAGCACAACTATAGTAGGCAGTTAATCATAAGGCAGGGTCATAGAAGAACTGTATTCTCGATGCGGGCATATTCTCCACGCGCTACGCGTCGGGCGAATTCTCCGTAAACCATGGCGAGGGTGGTGGCAATTCAAATGCAATGAGTGGTCGCTGCGCAACATACAACGGAATTCACGGCTAATTTATAGATAATAATCTCAAAGATGGCTATTGTTAATGTTTATACGCACACGTTGACGTCTAATCTCATCAAGTCATGCCAATTCCTTATATTTCGGGTATTTGCGCCATTCTTGATTATTTTTGATTGATTGATAAAAGGAGGGAGTTCAAGTTGTGACAATTTTCTTGAATTCTTAACGCTTATGCAATTAACTTCAGTGATCTGCTAGCATAGACGGCAGGCCATTCAAGACGATTTCGGGCAAGATACCGTCGAAAAACTGCGATGGGAACGAAGAAACAAGAACTAGCAAAATGAACTTTAGCTTCTTTGGAGTGCGCGACGCTTGGTCTTCTTCTTCTTCTTTGCAGCCACTGAGAGGGGTTTCGTCACAAGTTGAGAAACTGGGCGACCAGCAATGGATTCGTCCACAAGTCTATTGTACTGAGCGTTGTTGGCTTCTTCGGACAATCAAATAGGTGCTTAAAGTCGTGGCCTTGGTTTCCACAGTCCGGGCACACGTCAGGCCGGCTATTGTTGATCCTGTGCAGGTAAGACATAAGCGATGGAGAATGTCCGCAACGTAACGAAGCGAAGATACACCTGGCGCGCCTACCGAGCTCGGACTCGGTATCACATACCCTGGGCGGCACATCACCGAGAATAGGGTTGACGGCCGCTTTGGCGGGATGATCCTTCACGAACCGGGTGTGCTCGCGCGTAAGAGACGAAGCCGTTCTTGATTGGAGTCGGTCCATCTTTATACATTCACTTTGTTCGGAGCATCGGTAAACGGCACTCTGATCGATCTCTCCCTTACGGGATTTAATTGTCTTCTCGACGGATGATTAGGTTGCTTAAGGACATTAATAAAGATCTGCTGAGCCTGGAGCTGACAATGCTCCTTCACTGGCAAGATACGGGCCTCGGCGTGAAGGTGCTCAATCGGTGAGCTCCTTGCACATCCAGTGGCTATTCGATGTGCAGGATTCTGAATTCGCTGCATCTTAGTCCAGGAACTGTACGACACGATGTGCTGCCAGACTGGTGCAGCATACTCCAATCCAGGCTGCAGAATAGCTGGATATGTCGTCAAGATTGTCTCTCTCCTGCCACCCCGGGACGTTCCTCCTAGAGCTCCCAACACATTAAGCTTTGCCTTGATAATTGCCTACTTCTGTTCAGCATTTTTGTGAAACTTCAGCGATGGGTCCAAAACGAGGCCCAGCAGTTTGGGAAATTTCGCTGTAGGCAAGAGGTCACCATCCCACCTGACAGCAGGTTGCTCACAGTTTCCGCGGCGAAGTCTTCTGTTTCGGTATTCACATCTGACCCAAAGGAACACAGCGCAACAAGTTGGGCGCTGTGTTCCTTTGGGTCAGATGTGAATACCGAAACAGAAGACTTCGCATCGGAAACTGTGAGCATCATACTATCGAGAAAGTTTTTGAGCTCGACGAGATAGTCGCTGATCTTGTTTGCGGCCACCTGTATGTCACGATTACCGCACATGATGGTGATATCGTCGGCATACGCAAGAATTTTTATAACTTCAGGAGGCTCAGGTAGGTCTTCAATATACAGGCTGAAGAGGGCAGGTGACGAAACTCCACCCTGCGGCACACCGGCTGCTACAGGTAGGACGCTTGGTCCGAAAGTCAGAGCACAGGCAGAGCAAAGAAAGGTGGAAAACTCCTCTCATACTGGTGAATGATGAAAAATGAAGAACAACTCTTCAGTTTCGCATGGTTGTCACAATTGAGGTACGGAATTTCACCGCTCAACTTCACTTAGAATAGTAATTTTTGTGATAGTTGGGAGAATTAGATTCCTCTACGTCTTCAGTTTAAGTTAAGACCGAACGTCCATATCTCTTTCTTTTCAACTTGGAGGCAGTTGTGGCACTGGCAAACACCACCCTTGCTGTCAACACCAGTACCTTCGCTGTCTGCGCTCTCTCATGGTCGCGGCCGCGCGTGGCAGAGATGCAGATGAGGGTTGCACACTCCGTGTACACTTTACGCAATTACCGTAATCCTGCGTTGACCGATGAGAAACCGAGGTTTGTGTTACCTTCGGTCTGACCAAAGCATTGTGAACCTGAGACTGTTATCCGAGGAACGGTTGAAGTCCTCGCTAACATCCTGGCAGGAGCGATGGATTACAGCGTTTACGAAAGGCGGTCGGGCCAAAGTTCTGTTCCAGAATCACGTCCCCGATAGTATTCCTATAGCAGCCGGTGTTCTTTAGGGTGGGGTTTTTTTACCTGGCCTATTCAGCTTGCACATTGAAGACCTCCCTGAGCCTCTTCATGATATAACAATCGTTGCTTATGCCGACGACATCGCCTTCATATGCCGAGCCCGTGATTTACAGATAGCTGGAAGCAAGAATAATGACCGCCTGGTTGAGCTGAAAATCTTTCTCGATGGGCAGATGCTTTCAGTTTTTACCGCAAAGCATTCTATCAGTTTTCACTATAAACCTATCAAGGACAGCACCCTGTAGTCAAATGGGATGATGACTTGTTGCCGGCAGCGAAATTTCGCTATCTGGTAGGCCTCATTCTGGACCCATCGCCGAAGCTCCACAAACATACTGAACAGAAGCAAGCAATAATTAAGGCAAAGCTCAATGTGCTGGAAGCTTTAAGAGAAAGTCTCGGGGATGCAGCAGAGAGACAATTTCAAGGACTTCTAGAGCTATTGTAGAGCCAGCGGTGGAGTATGCTGCACCTGTCTGCCAGCACGGCGTGTCGGGCAGTTCCTTCACTGAGATTCAGCGAGTTCAGAATGCTACACTTTCAGTTGCCACCGGCTGCGCAAACAGCTCTCCAATCGAGCACTTCCATGCGGAGGCCCGCACTTTGCCAGTGAAGGAGTATCGATAGCTCCAGGCTCTGTTCAGGCTGTCATTGTTCACAAATGTACTTAAAGACTCTAATCATCCGCCGAAAAGACTATTAAATCCCGTAAGAGAGGGATCGATCAGAGTGTTGTTTGCCCATGCTCCGAATGAAGCCACTGCACAGAGATGGACCGACGCGATTCAATAACGGCTCCGTCTCTTGCGCGCGGAGCACACCCAGTTCGGTAAGGGTTGTCGGTCCTATTGCTGTAGCTGTGCCATCCAATGTAGGCGATACCGAGCCCGAGCTCGGTAGGCGGCCCAGGTGTACTTCCGTCTCGTTACGCTGCTGACATTCTCCCTGCCTTTGTCGTACGTGGGCGGGATCGACAAAAGCCAGCCTTACGTGTGTCCGGACCGCGGAAAAAACGGGTACGACACTGCGATTAGCCTATTTAATTGCCCGATGAGACCAACAACGCTCACTGTAATGGACTTGTGGTCAGATACTTCTGCTGGTTTTCCAGTCCCTCAACTTGTGAAAAAGCCCTCGTGGCGATAAAAGAGAAGACGAAATTTTCGAAAAATTGTTACCCAGGGGGGGAGGTCGTAACTGCGCTGAGGGTTATCACTGGAACCCGCTCCATATGCAATTAGTAGTGTAAAAAAGGTAGCCTGTCGCTTGATATAGTTCTCCATCGCTGTGTTCAGATGGCGTTACCCGACATAAGATATTCATTGTGTCTCTTCTTCTCGCTGTAAATTTGTTGAACTACATGGATCGCTTCACTATAGCGGGAGTGCTTGGGAGGCTTCAGGATTATTTTCTTCTAAACAACAAGGAAGCGGGGATGCTTCAGGTATGCATTTATTTGTGATGTTTTTGTTGTTATTGTGTTTTTAAGCTCTAGGGAGTTGTGGAGGAAACGTCGGAGTTGGTGACGCTCGTTTTAACCAAAATGGGTCACTGAAGGTGCTGACTCGGTAATAGGCAATACTGGAAGAACTTGCGACCCGTCTATCCATCCCAGGTTGCTGCGCGAGGAAAATTGCCACGCGAGGAAAATTGCCGCGCGAGCGACTCTTCATACCGAACACAGTCTGTGGCAAATCGGTGATTTTCTCCCCCGGGTCCGACACCAGACGTCAGTCCCGGGAGATCCAACCTACAGACTCCCTACCGATAACATAACTGACTGTACTAATTAACCCCGGCAAGCTGTATACTGCAATAAAGATAATGACCACGATAACACCACATAACATGTATTTGACACCAGTTGCCACACACTTGAACTTCCCTGGACTAATTAACACCGATCCCGACTGTAGTATATATTGTGCTAAATATATGTCCCTCTTGCATACACGACAGAACACAAACTAATATAGATTAGTTTATACTACAAAGAGAATGTGGAGAGATCTTAGAGGAGGAGAAGAAATAAGAACAAAGAACAAATATTACAAGAGAAGAAACGCACCACTGAAGTATTGCATCACGATCAATAATACAGGTCCTCGGCCGTAGACCTGTTCCTTGAATATGCTCATCGTGAGCCAGCCGTATAGCAGGTGGAATAGTAGTGTTCTAAAGGCCAGAGGCCCCGA
Source organism: Aplectana chamaeleonis (assembly GCA_029168955.1). Classification (NCBI taxonomy): domain Eukaryota; kingdom Metazoa; phylum Nematoda; class Chromadorea; order Rhabditida; family Cosmocercidae; genus Aplectana; species Aplectana chamaeleonis. The sequence continues at coordinate 158,985 of JAPDOI010001065.1, read as the reverse complement.
GACGATGCACAGCACAGGTAGGAATAAAAGCAGCAGGTAGAATCGACCACGCTTGGTCGCGGCAGGGGCGAAGACTGATGACTCAGACCTCGCCGCCCGAGCCAGTCCGACGGCGTCTCTACCGTGCGTCGGCATTCGTCGCGGGACCGCGCCCAGGCCTCCTTGAGGAGCGATAGCATCGCGCTTTCGCGACACAGTCTGTGCGTGGCGCCTGCCGTATATAACTCTGGGTAGCGCTTACCAACAGCAATGACTTGAGGGGAACCGACTGCAGACGTGGGCTGCAGCATTGCAGGCGCTATGGGTGATGAGAATCTCGATTTTCCACAGAGGTTACGTTCGACAAACTGCGAAAATTAAAAAAGTAACTTCAAATGAAAAATAAAATGTAAAAATAGTATCATGTTTATAAAAAGTAAATACGATAAAATGCAGAAAGAAATGAAAAAATGTATATTTAAGTTAAGGGAATAAGAGACAAATACTTCAAAAACTGAAATAGGGGCCGAAGTGAAGATCCACCTGCTAGAGGAGGGCCGCACTCTATTGACTTATCCCAATTTCACGCCTGACCGTAGTTGAATCTTGGTCAGTAGTACAAATAACTTCTTTGTGTCGGATTCATTAATAGTAAAAACATGGTGTAAGCGTTAGCAAGTTCCAGATTGATCAAATGTCAACCCATGATTTATTGATCAGAGGTTAACCTTTGGGTATGGGTGGCCACGATCGCGAGATCTTGAGGTCACAAGCTTGTGACATTGGAAAACTTGTCCGTGTATAGTTCTTGCTTTCAGACAGTTTTCATTGTGTTCTTTATGGTTTTCGCTCCTATATGTGGATATTTCGGAGACCGATATAATCGGAAGCTTATTATCACTGTTGGCTTGGCAATTTGGATATCTGGAGTAATGTTGTCAACTTTAGTTGGTAGCGATGTAAGTGTTTGGAATTCTCCTAGAGTGCGAGAATGTTTGGCCCAAGCGCTGAGAGTATACTCAACTTGAGTACGTCGTTTCGAATCGGATATCAAATTTCGAGGTGAAGAAACTGAAGTTGTTACGGGTTGACCTCTATAGTCGGCACATCTGTTAAGCCGCACCTCTGAGTAAATCGTGGAGAAGTAAAGTTTGGGTAACCAGAGAAGGGATAGCTGCGGACACCTCAACAGCCTGCGCTGCGTCGTATGCGCCCACGAGAAACGTGGTGATAGATCGGCTCACGTGACAGGCGCGCGGCCTGCTGAGTGGTCCGCAGCTATCCCTTACGCGGAAGCACCCACCATTTGTTCAATGAAGATATTTTAGCATTTCTACGTGTTTCTACTACTCCGAGGGATTGTGGGTATTGGTGAGGCTACATATTCAACTGTTGCCCCAACAATCATCGGTGACATTTTTTGTGGGCCTATGCGTAGCATTGCTCTTATGGTTTTCTATTTCGCTATTCCTGTGGGGAGGTGAGGGTTTGCCTTCAATCCATTTTCGGTAAGTTTACATGTAAGACTCGTGATTTTAGTGGTTTGGGATTCATTGGTGGCTCAACAATCGCTCTATGGACGGGGAGTTGGCAGTGGGGTGTGAGGTGAGTGTAGACTGAGTGGGAAATGAAGCCACTCGAGGTTCGGTTTCTGGTTTTTTTTGTGTTTCCTCATTTCATGGAGCGGTTCTCCCTGCGCGAGGTTGGGGGGGGGGCTCATGAACCAAGGCGAGCAATGCCAACTTGAGCTTGTGTCCATTCGAACTTCTTCTTGGTGGGTGAAAAGCGAACAATGAGTAACTTGAACTGGATTTTTGGGTCCGACGCGGTGGGGCATTCAGGGTACTTCATAACTTTTCTTGTGCGAACCTGAAGCCATAGTGTTTGAAAATGTGGGCGAGACGTCCTCGCCTCGACGAATTTACAGGCGCGGCTGGCTGCGTTCTGCGCCAAACCAGCGAGCCGAGCGCTGCGCCTGGCGCGCCTACCGAGCTCGGACTCGGTATCACATACCCTGGGCGGCACATCACCGAGAATAGGGTTGACGGCCGCTTTGGCGAGATGATCCTTCACGAACCGGGTGTGCTCCGCGCGTAAGAGACGAAGCCGTTCTTGATTCGAGTCGGTCCATCTCTGTACATTCACTTTGTTCGGAGCATCGGCAAACGGCACTCTGATCGATCTCTCTCTCTCTTACGGGATTCAATAATCTTCTCGACGGATGGTTAGGCTGCTCAAGGACATTAATGAAGATCTGCTGAGCCTGAAGCTGACAATGCTCCTTCACTGGCAAGATACGGGCCTCGGCGTGAAGGTGCTCAATCGGTGAGCTTTTTTCACATCCAGTGGCTATTCGAAGTGCAGCATTCTGAATTCGCTGCATCTTAGTCAAGGAACTGTCCGACACGAAGTGCTGCCAGACAGGTGCAGCATACTCCAATGCAGGCTGCAGAATAGCTCGATATGTCGTCACGACTGTCTCTCTGCTGCAACCCCAGGACGTTCCTCCTAGAACTCTGTTGTTGTCTTCTTCTTCTTCTTTGCAGCCTTTTTGAGAGTTTTGTCATAGATTGAGAAACTGAGCGACCAGTAACGGATTCGTCCATAAGTCCATTACGGTCAGCGTGGTGGGTCTCGCCGGTCATTTGAAAAGGTATGCAGTATCATGGCCGAGGCAGCCGCAGTCCGGGCAAACATCTGATTTGCTGCTGTATATCTTGCTGACGTAGGACATAAGCATGGTAGAATGACCACAGCGCAGCGATGCCAGGGTGCACCTGGCCCTTCTTCCGAGTTCAGCCTCGGATGTGCAGACTTGGGGCGGCACTACCCGTACGAACTGAGTATGCTCCTCGCGCAATAGACGGAGCTGTTCTTGCTGTGAGTCGTTCCATCTTTGCAGATTGACTTTGCTGGGAGCATCGGCGAATTGCTTTCCGACGCCTCTCTCTCTCTGACGGGGTTTAGCACTCTCCAGGACGGGTGATTTGGTTGTTTGACAATGTTGATGAAAAGTTGTTGGGCCTGTAGCTGACAGTCCTCCCTTACTGGTAATAAGCGGGTCTCAGCATGCAAGTGATCGACTGGGGAACTTCTTGCACATCCGGTGGCAGTTCGAAGAGCTGCATTCTGTATGCGTTGGATCTTAGTCCAAGAGGATTCCGAAACTAGATGCTGCCAAACTGGTGCGGCGTATTCTAGTGCAGGCTGGAGAATCGCCTTATACGTTGTAATAATGGTTTCTTTGCTACTACCATATGAAGTACCGCCCAGGGCTCTAAGCACGTTAAGCTTCGCTTTCACGATAGCCTGCTTCTGTTCCGTGTTGATATGGAACTTGAGCGATGGATCGAGCACCAGACCGAGCAGTTTGGGAAAGCGAGCAGCAGGTAATCGATCTCCGTCCCATTCGACATGCGGGTGAGCGCTGTGCTCCGAAGGATCCGTTGTGAGTACGGATACCGACGATTTCGATGCAGAGATCTTTAGCATTTTGCGGTCGAAAAAGCTTTTCAGTGTGACCAGGTACTCATTGATCTTGGAGGCGGCCACATGTATATCCCGATCCCGACACATTATTGTCATATCATCGGCATAGGCGACCACCTTGATATCCTGGGGGGAGCGGGCATGTCTTCGAGGTACAGACTGAAGAGGGCAGGCGATAAAACGCCGCCCTGCGGAACTCCAGCTGCAATAGGAATACTATTGGAGACATGGTTCTGGAACATAACTCTGGCTCGTCTGCCCTTGATGAATGCCAATATCCAGCGTTTCTGCCACGGCGGTATTGATGATTCGAGTAAGTTGCTTGACAGAACTCCATGGTTTACTGTGTCGAATGCCTTGGTGAGATCTAAGGCAACAGCCGCAGTTCTCTGTAGCTTCTGGGCATTGAACCCATCGATGGCAAAGCTTGTAATTTCCAGCAGAGCTGTCGTGGTGGAATGCAGCTTTCTGAATCCATGCTGAATCACTTGCTTCTCATTGTGCTCCGCCAAGTCCTTTACGATCAGTTTTTCGGCTACCTTCGCGAACGTGGACAGCAAGCTAATAGGTCTGTATCCCTTGACTGAAGCCTGAGGTTTCCCCGGCTTGGGCAGCGGCACAACGTTGGCTGTCTTCCAGTTCTGTGGGATGGTGCACGATCTGAACGAGGTATTGATCAAATCAGTGAGAAGCGGAAGGATTTCATTCGGTATCTTCTTCAAGACAGCAGGACTTATCCCGTCTGGACCGACCGCTTTTGAATTCCGCATATCCTTTATAACTTTCTCAGCTTGCGTCGTAGTGAACGCTTCGGCCGTGCTCATAAGCGGGAGGCGGCACAGCTCTTGTACAGTCACTCTATTCTGCGGACCACGCTTTGCACTGGTGATGAAAAAACTTCTCCCGAGCGCATAAGCGGCTTCTTTTCCTGATTTGAATACACCGTTTTCTAATTCGATTGTGGAGACGGTAGCAGGCAAGCTCTTACCCGAGAGTTTCCGTAGTACCTTCCAAGTAGCTGCACTATCCGTCTTGAAGTCCAACTGCCCAGCGAACTTTTCCCACTCTTCTTTCTTGTGCCTGTCTAGATCCTTTTTGATCTCATCGTCAAGTTCAGCAACGATGGGGTCCAGATGGTTGACCGCTCTCCTGGCATCTCTTGTCCTGATCTTATCGAGGATCTCCCTTGTGACATTTGGATAGAAACTCTTGACGCGGCCGACAGGAATAGCCGCTTTCATGGCTCTGCGGATCGCGTCAGATAAATGGCACTCTTTCTGGTGCACGTCGCCATTCCACGGGTAATTTGCCGACAGGCGAAGCGCAACTTCACTGAACAGGCTCCAGTCTGCTCGGCCTAAATTAAGATAAGAACGTTGACGAACACCCGAATAGGGAGCGATTGAATTGGATAGATCGATGTGGACAAATACAGGGACATGGTCATTTGGCAAAGTAATTCAGATAGACCATGAGCAGCAGTTAGAAAGATAGACCATGAGCAGCAGTTAGAAAGGTTGGACGAGACAAAATATATGTAAGGGCTAGAAGATCGGCAGATAGCAGGGAGAAGAGTGGGCTGATCATCGTTTAAGATAACCAGGTCGCACTCATCTGCGCATTCTTCGACGTCATTTTCTCTAGCATCAGGACCGAGAGACGAGCAGAAGGTGTGAGCGTTGAAATCACCCGCGAAAACAACCGAGGATGAGAGGGAGCAGTCGCTCAGCTGCTTGAGAAGTGGGATAGGACTGTAAGATGAAGGGCATGAAGTTGTAGGTGGAATGTATATGTTGAAAAGAGAAAGGGGTGTTTTTGGGGAGACGGATTGGGAGGTACTCGAGAGTACCGTCCGTGGGGGTGCTGGGAATGAGGTGTGAGGGAAGTGAAGATAGAACAAAAGTAGAAACTCCACCGCCGAGAGATGACCATCTCAGAAAAATCAAAACAAGTTACTTGTAATATAAATGTAACTTACTTGAATGTCTCAAGTAACTTACATTTATATTACATGTAACATATATTTATATTACATGTTATTTAAATTTATATTACATGTAAGTTACACTTAAGTTACATGTAAGTTACATTTGAATTTTTACTATGGGTGGCCATCATGTGACGCAGAAAACACGCGACGCAGAGGACGTGTCCCAGACCACACATCAGACAAAAAAATGCTGTGCTGGGCCTTCCCTGCTGGTGTGGCGTCAAGCACCTCGAACTTGGGTAATTGAATCAACAGCAACGCCAATCGGAAGCCTGACCCCTGAAGTGCGTCGTACAATAACCTTGGAAATATCTTCTTGGCCAATTTAAGTCACTTGCGACTTATATCAGGCCATTTAAATTACATGTAACATATCGGAGGCGCACTGCACGTAGGATCCTCTCACAAATCGAAAACAAGTTACTTGTAACATATCTAAGCTGATGTAAGTTACTTGCGACTTATCTCAAGTCATTTAAGTTACATGTAACATATCGGAGGCGCACCGCACGCCCGATCCCGCCGATATGTTACATGTAACTTAAATGACCTGAGATAAGCCGCAAGTAACTTACATATGCTCAGATATGTTACAAGTAACTTGTTTTCGGCCCTGTATATTACAAGTAACTTGTTTTCACTTTTCTGAGTTGGAGCATGGTAAGAAGTATAGCCTGGGATATTGGGATGAGGATAGGTAGGGGATGGAGAGAGCTTGGTTTCTTGAACCATGATCACGTCTGGATGGTAGGTACGTGCGAAGAGAGAAAGTTCAGAAAGCTTGGCACGAAGACCGTTTAGATTGATATGCACAATGGAAAGGGGGCGATTTGAGATAGAGGAATCTGATTTGGAAGGTGAGGAGCATAAAACACAACGAAAAGATGAGTTATGATGCCTCACAGAACTGAGACCCGAACAGGAGAAGTGCACCCACCTTTGGCATCCGAAGCACTGGACGCTGGTATGTCTCCAGTTAACATCATTGCCGCACGTGGCGCATAGATACTTCTGAGCGGGCCCAGGATTCCTCTCCACGCCGGCCCTTTGCAGGAGAATCCGAAGGAGAGCTGCGGCCGGCCAGCAACTCTCCCATTGCAAAAACCCTCTTTGTGGAGGGGATGACGTCGGTTTGCACGGAGGCGATCTTCTTTCCTCCACACTGCCACGGCACGAACGTACGACATCTCGGCAGCTCTGTTGTTGTTGTTGCCCATCATCCACCATACACACTGATCCTGGATCCAATTTCCGGCATATTGACGACGTCATCGAAGCAACGTTGCTGGGATCCTCTTCTTTGGAGGATCCCTGAGTGGGGCGTTTTTCCACCCTCTATTTTAAATCTTTTTTTTTATTAATTTTTTTAAAAATTCTTTTTCTTTTTTTTTACATTTCAAATTCATTATTGCATAATTGAAGTGACAGGAAATGGGGTACTTTCACTGGTTTGAGCCAGAGATCTTCTATTGTGAGGTGCGTTGGCTTTCCAGAGCAAGAGAACATGTGAGGTACTGTGTGTTCCTCAAGCCCGCAGTCTGGGCAAAGTGGATTATCGGCTGCTCCTATCTTATGTAGATACCATTGCGACTTCGAATAGAAACCGCTCCGGAGTTGAGATAGCGCTGCCCGACTTGGTCTTGGCAAAGTCTCCTCCTTAGCAGTCTTCGGCGACGGTCCACTTAGCAAGGGGGAGTTCATAGTAACCAGGAACTCCTTTACAAACTCTTTGTGCACTTTGCGAATGCTTTCCGCGTTTCCTGGCCTGACCAACATTGGCTTGATCGTTCTGACATGCTTTCTGATCTGTCTTGGTGGTTCCGGTTTCTTCATCATGTCGTGTGAGGGATGTTCTGGATCAAGTGCCGCAACCGTTCGATATTGAAGCGTCAACATCTCATTATGGGCTTTGGCATGATTCCCGTCTCATTGCTGAGGTGGGTAGTGCCAGCCATCGCCAGGCTTCCCGTCGCGGTTCTCAAGGCTGCATTTTGACAAGCTTGTAACCGATCCCAGTGAGTCGACGCAATGAGCGGGCTCCAGGCTGGAGCAGCGTAAGACATCACGGATTGTCTGGTGGCGCGGTAGGTCAGCGTGAGCAGCTCTTTCCTTTGTCCCCAGTTTCTTCCTGCCAACGCTTTCAAGAGACTCGCTCTTTTAGCCGCCTTCTTGCGAACATCTTCCGCATGTAATCGACCCGTCATCATAGTGTCGAAATGGTAGCCGAGAATTGTCGGATTTCTTTCGTGTGTGATTTGCATCCCATTTATGAACACTTTCGGTACGTATCTCGCTTGAGCAGGATGTGTTGTTAGAAGAGCGACAGTGGTCTTCTAAAGCGACAGTTGAAGATGTAGATCTTCTAGAGCCTTTGTTAGCTTCGGGAGATATTCGTTCAAACGTTTTTCGCAGGTTTCAATATCCGGATCTGATGCCACCAGTGTTAGGTCATCCGCATATCCGACTAGACGTGTTTCTGGAGGGGGTGCCGGGAGATCTGCTATGTAGAATGAGAACAGGAGCGGAGATAGAAACGCACCTTGCGGTACCCCGAAGCGCACCAATCTTACTTTCGACATCTGGCCTCTAAACTCTGTCCGTATCGTTCTGCCTTTCAGGTAGCGAGAAATCCATCGGGGCAAGCTTTTGACAAGGGATGGAGATAACCACAGTGTCATATGCTTTCTTCAAGTCGAGTGCAACCATAATTGAGCGGCTAGGCGGTCTCTTCTCAACCCATCCGTGATGAATCCGGTCAATTCGACCAACGCTGAGGTTGTGGAGAAACCTTTCCGAAAACCCATTCTGCCATCCAGGGATTTGCAGGTGCGTCTCCAGTGTAGGAAGGATGGTTCTTTCAAAGATGCGTGCCATAGATGGAATTATCGAAATAGGCCTGTAGCTGTTCAGATCTTCTGCAGGTTTACCAGGCTTCAGGAGTGGGAAAATTCTCGCCTCCTTCCACGACGCCGCGATCAGTCCAGCTGACAGGGTTCTGTTGAAAAGGGCTCTAAGGCACTCCCGAAAATATGGTCCTGAATGCTTGAGCATTACAGGGGCCACACCACTTGTATCCAACGCTTTAGACGGCTTGCATTTCTTCAAGGCGGCGTCGATGAGGGCTGTCGAAATGATGGGAACGTCTTCTCTCGGAAAGTTTTTGATCCATCGGAAGGTCCTTCGTGACGACTTCATGCTTTTATGAGGGCATGGCGAACTGAACTGTTTGCATAAAAGGTTTGCCGCATTCTTGTTTTTCAACGGTTTGCCCCTATGCAAAATTTGGATGGGATTGAGTTTCACTGAACGGCCATCCAGAGCCTCCATGGTTGCCCATAGCTTCGAGGAGTTTGTACGATGATCTATGCCTTCCACAAAAGTTCTCCATGTCTGCTGTCGGTCCTTCCTCACTTCATCAGCGATTTCTCTGTTCAGCTCAGGGATTCTGGTGTTGGTCGGGTCCGTTCTTCTAATCGAGTCTCTTTCACATACATATGAGGTCCTTAGCGGTGTCCGACAGTCCCGGAATAAAAGCCTTACGTCTGCCCTTAGGGATAGATTGTGACGTTGCTGTCTTACGGGCGATGCGAGAAATCGATACATTTCCAGTGGAGTGGCCCGGAAGTCGAAATCCGCCGATTATTGTTCCAGCACCGACAGAGATTTGGGCCAGTCCGCCTTTTTGAGGTCACGAAAGTGTTCCTCGGTGAGGAAGATATAAGGGCCTCGCTTCTGAACTCCATCAGGATAGAGAGGTGGTCACTTGCGCCTGTGTTAACAGTGTCCCAAACTGCTGACGATGCTAGGTCCTGTGAGCACAGCGAGAGGTCTGGTGACGAGGGTCTTCCATATGTCGGCTTCCTAGAAGGATGAGGGGCATCATTGAGAATCACAAAATTCGACTGCGCTATCTCCTCCTCCAGGTCCTGTCCACGTTGGTCCTCTTCACCCTCTGACCATGGAGGACTCTGCGCGTTGACATCTCCCATGACGATTGTGGGTTTCCCGCATGTCAGGAATTGGGCGATAGACAGCTCGTATGCGGGTGGGCATGAGGACCTAGGCGGAGAGTAGAGATTGTGAATGTGCACAGATCCAGCCTTCGTTTCCACAGCTAAGGAGATGCATTCCGTCGTACCATCTCTGGTTCCTGGAGTGATCACACTGCACTGTAAGTTGTTTCTGACCAGAAACGCCACACCTCCTCCTGAACTCGTTCGGTCATTTCTCAGGCATGTGTAGCCTCGAACCACCGTTGATCCTTGATTGGGATTCATTTTAGTCTCTTGAAGTCCCACAATGTCAGCTCCTATGCGGTGTGCGAGAGCTTCCAGTTCCGCTGATTTGTTGCGAAAACCATTTATATTCCACTGGATCATCTTTAGAGAGTCGGGACTTGAACGCTGAGGTTGATATGTCGGTACGGAGACGCAGTTAGGGCGCACGTATGAGCTGTCCGCATCCTTGAAGGATTTGAGACCGGAGCATTTCTTCAGATGAGTCAATTTCCTGCATTTGCTACATTGAACGCTCCCTGCAGCGGCTGAGGTACCACACTGGGTGCAGGGCCATCGAATCCGCCGAGGGGGCCCAGGGTTTGCTTCGATTCCGGCACGGATGAGTAGGCAACGGATCAGCAGCGCCGGTTTATGCTGACCCGCAACCGACAAAATTGGCTCTAGAACTCGTCAGAAGTGAATTCTGTGAGGTGTAGTTGAGGGTCTTTGACTTTGGAAGGATGGCGGCCATTGTAGACGACTTCTTCCGCGTACGCTCTTGCCAAACGAGTAGGCGATCCTCCATAAGAGCCTCCTAGAGCTCTCAACACATTAAGTTTTGCCGTGATAACTGCCTGCTTCTGTTCAGCATTTTTGTGAAACTTCAGCGATGGGTTCAAAACGAGGCCCAGCAGTTTGGGAAATTTCGCTGTAGGCAAGAGGTCACCATCCCACCTGACAACAGGTTGGGCGCTGTGTTCCTTTGGGTCAGATGTGAATACCCAAACAGAAGACTTCGCCGCGGAAACCGTGAGCATCATACTATCGAGAAAGTTTTTGAGCTCGACGAGATAGTCTCTGATCTTGTTTGCGGCCACCTGTATGTCACGATTACGGCACATGATGGTGATATCGTCGGCATACGCAACAATTTTTATATCTTCAGGAGGCTCAGGTAGGTCTTCAATATACAGGCTGAAGAGGGCAGGTGACAAAACTCCACCCTGCGGCACACCGGCTGCTACAGGTATACTATGGGAGACGTGATTCTGGAATAGCACTTTGGCCCGACGACCTTTCGTAAACGCTGCGATCCAACGCTTCTGCCACGGTTGGAGCGAGGACTTGAATAGTTTCTCGGACAAAAGTCTTAGGTTAACAGAATCAAATGCTTTGGTTAGATCGAGGGTGGTCACTGTTCTAAGAGGTTTTCTGGTATTGAACCCATCGACCGCATAGCTGACATTCTCCAGAAGGGCAGTGGTGGTGGAGTGAAGTTTTCTAAACCCATGTTGATGTTGTTGTCCCTCATTCCGCTCTGCCAGGTCCCTTACGATTAGCTTTTCGGCTACTTTCGCGATCGGTGATAACAAGCTAATAGGGCGATATCCCTTCGCCGTGCTTTGCGATTTGCCTGGCTTAGGCAGAGGTATCACACTGGCGGTCTCCCATGCTTGCGGTAGAGTGCAGGTTCGGAAAGAAGTGTTTATGATATCTGCGATCATCGGTAGAAGTTCCGTGGGAAGCTTCTTCAGGATGGCTGCTGAGATAACATCAGGTCCGAGAGCCTTCGAGTTCCGCATTTCCTTGATAACCTTCTCTACTTGAGCAGGAGTAAAGGACTCAGTAGCATTCATCAGCGGCAGACGGCTTAGTTCTCTTACCGCGACTCTGTTTTGTACGCCTCGCTTGGTACGTGTGATGAAAAAACTTTTGCCAAGAGCATATGCGGCAGCCTTTCCTGATTTGAAGACGCTGTTATCGAACTCTATGGTAGAGTTCGAGGAGGGGGCGCACTTGCCAGATATCTTCCTCAATACTTTCCACGCAGTTGTTCCGTGGGCTTTGAAATTCAACCTTTCAGTGAACTTCTCCCAACTGTCTTTCTTGTGCTTGACCACATCCTTTTTTATCTCTTCGTCCAGCTTGGCCACCTCAGGGTCCAAATGGTTCTCAGCTCTCTTTTCATCTCTTGTTCTGATCTTCTGTAGAATCTCCCTGGTGACATTGGGTTAGAAACTTTTTACACGTCCTTCAGGTATTGCCGCTTTCGTAGCCTTCCGGATGGCGTCAGATATGTGACGCTCTTTCTGGTGCACATCGCCATTCCATGGATATTCAGCTGTCTGGCGGAGCGCAACCTCTCTGAACGGGATCCAGTCAGCAAGGCCTAAATTTAGATAAGAACGTTGACGAATACCAGTATAAGGGGCAAGAGAGTTTGAGAGGCAATGTGGAGAAAGACGGGAATGTGGTCGCTGGAAAGAGTCCGGGCTAGAAGGTCGGCCGTAGAAAGGGAGGCGAGTAGGCTGATCATCGTTGAGGATAACCAGATCACACTCCTTAGCCCATTCTTCGACGTCTTGCCCTCTGGTGTCGGACTCAAGCGCAGAACCGAACGTTTGAGCATTGAAGTCACCTGCAAAGACAGCTGATGGGGAGAGAGAGCAGTCATGCAACTGCTTAAGAGGTATGGGGTTGTAGGTTGGGGGACAAGAAGTGGAGGGAGGGATGTAAATATTAAATAGAGATAATGAAGTTTTAAGAGGGAGGTGAACCGGAACGTACTCGAGAGTACCGTCCTTAGGAACATTTGGAATCAGATGAGAACGTAAGTTAGAAAGTACAAACGTAGAAACCTCGCCTTCGAAAGCTGTCCTTGGGATGTGATAGGCAGTGTAGCCTGGAATGTTTGGTTGGGGATAAGTGGTAGAGGGAGAGAGTTTGGTTTCTTGAACCATAATAACATCCGGATCATGAGTACCTGCGAAGAGTGAGAGTTCAGACAATTCGGTACGAAGGCCGTTAAGATTTATATGTACAATAGAGAGGGGGCGGTTGGTGAATGGGCAATCAGAGTTGCTGGGGGCGGAGCACAGAACACAACCTAAGGATTAGTCGTGATGCCTCACCGAACTAAGACCTGAACAGGAGAAGTGCACCCACCTTTGGCATCCAAAGCATTGAACGCTTATTCCATTCCAGGTGACAACCTTGCTGTAGGTGACACATTGATACTTCTGCACAGGTCCAGGATTCCTCTCGACGCCAGCCCTTTGTAGTAGAATCTTCAGGAGAGCTGGGGCCAGCCAGAAACTCTCCCATGACAAAAACCGTCTCGGTGGAGGGAGGGATGTCGGTTTGCTTGAAGGTGATGTTGTTTCCTCCACACTGCCATGGCACGAACGTACGACATCTCGGCAGCTGCAGTCTTCTTCTTCTTTGCAGCCTTTTTGAGAGTTTTGTCATAGATTGAGAAACTGAGCGACCAGTAACGGATTCGTCCATAAGTCCATTACGGTCAGCGTGGTGGGTCTCGCCGGTCATTTGAAAAGGTATGCAGTATCATGGCCGAGGCAGCCGCAGTCCGGGCAAACATCTGATTTGCTGCTGTATATCTTGCTGACGTAGGACAAAAGCAAAGCAGAGTGACCACAGCGCAGCGATGCGAGGATGCACCTGGTCTTTCTTCCGAGTTGAGCCTCGGATGTGCAGACTCGGGTCGGCACTACTCCCAGTATGGGATTGATGGCCGCCTTTTCCAAATGACACCGTACGAACTGAGTATGCTCCTCGCGCAATAGGCGGAGTCGTTCCTGCTTTGAGTCGTGCCATCTTTGCAGACTGACTTTGCTGGGAGCATCGGCGATTGGCTTTCTGATGTCTCTCTCTCTCTCTCTCTGACAGGGTTTTGCACTCTCCAAGAGGGGTGATTAGGTTGCTTGACAATGTTGATGAAAAATTGTTGCGCCTGGAGCTGGCAGTGCTCCCTTACTGGTAATAAGCGGGTCTCAGCATGCAAGTGATCGACTGGGGAACTTCTTGCACATCCGGTGGCAGTTCGAAGAGCTGCATTCTGTATGCGTTGGATCTTAGTCCAAGAGGATTCCGAAATTAGATGCTGCCAAACTGGTGCGGCGTATTCTAGTGCAGGCTGGAGAATCGCCTTATACGTTGTAATGATGGTTTCTTTGCTACTACCCCATGAAGTACCGCCCAGGGCACGTTAAGCTTCGCTTTCACGATAGCCTGCTTCTGTTCCGTGTTGATATGGAACTTGAGCGATGGATCGAGCACCAGACCGAGCAGTTTGGGAAAGCGAGCAGCAGGTAATCGATCTCCGTCCCATTCGACATGCGGGTGAGCGCTGTGCTCCGAAGGATCCGTTGTGAGTACGGATACCGACGATTTCGATGCAGAGATCTTTAGTATTTTGCGATCGAAAAAGCTTTTCAGTGTGACTAGGTACTCATTGATCTTGGAGGCGGCCGCATGTATATCCCGATCCCGACACATTATTGTCATATCATCGGCATAGGCGACCACCTTGATATCCTGGGGGGGAGCGGGCATGTCTTCGAGGTACAGACTGAAGAGGGAAGGCGATAAAACGCCGCCCTGCGGAACTCCAGCTGCAATAGGAATACTATTGGAGACATGGTTCTGGAACATAACTCTGGCTCGTCTGCCCTTGATGAATGCCGATATCCAGCGTTTTTGCCACGGCAGTATTGATGATTCGAGTAAGTTGCTTGACAGAACTCCATGGTTTACTGTGTCGAATGCCTTGGTGAGATCTAAGGCAACAGCCACAGTTCTCTGTAGCTTCTGGGCATTGAACCCATCGATGGCAAAGCTTGTAATTTCCAGCAGAGCTGTCGTGGTGGAATGCAGCTTTCTGAATCCATGCTGAATCACTTGCTTCTCATTGTGCTCCGCCAAGTCCTTTACGATCAGTTTTTGGCTACCTTCGCGAACGTGGACAGCAAGCTAATAGGTCTGTATCCCTTGACTGAAGCCTGAGGTTTCCCCGGCTTGGGCAGCGGCACAACGTTGGCTGTCTTCCAGTTCTGTGGGATTGTGCACGATCTGAACGAGCAGGACTTATCCCGTCTGGACCGACCGCTTTTGAATTCCGCATATCCTTTATAACTTTCTCAACTTGCGTCGTAGTGAACGCTTCGGCCGTGCTCATAAGCGGGAGGCCGCACAGCTCTTGTACAGTCACTCTATTCAGCGGACCACGCTTTGCGCTGGTGATGAAAAAACTTCTCCGGAGCGCATAAGCGGCTTCTTTTCCTGATTTGAATACACCGTTTTCTAATTCGATTGTGGAGACGGTAGCAGGCAAGCTCTTACCCGAGAGCTTCCGTAGTACCTTCCAAGTAGCTGCACTGTCCGTCTTGAAGTCCAACTGCCCAGCGAACTTTTCCCACTCTTCTTTCTTGTGCCTGTCTAAATCCTTTTTGATCTCATCGTCAAGTTCAGCAACGATGGGGTCCAGATGGTTGACCGCTCTCCTGGCATCTCTTGTCCTGATCTTACCGAGGATCTCCCTTGTGACATTTGGATAGAAAGTCTTGACGCGGCCGACAGGAATAGCCGCTTTCATGGCTTTGCGGATCGCGTCAGATAAATGGCACTTTCTGGTGCACGTCGCCATTCCACGGGTAATTTGCCGACAGGCGAAGCGCAACTTCACTGAACTGGCTCCAGTCTGCTCGGCCTAAATTAAGATAAGAACGTTGACGAACACCCGAATAAGGAGCGATTGAATTGGATAGATCGATGTGGACAAATACAGGGACATGGTCACTTGGCAAAGTAGTTCAGATAGACCATGAGCAGCAGTTAGAAAGGTTGGACGAGACAAAACATATGTATGAGCTAGAAGATCGGCAGATAGCAGGGAGACGAGTGGGCTGATCATCGTTTAAGATAACCAGGTCGCACTCATCTGCGCATTCTTCGACGTCATTTTCTCTAGCATCAGGACCGAGAGACGAGCAGAAGGTGTGAGCGTTGAAATCACCCGCGAAAACAACCGAGGATGAGAGGGAGCAGTCGCTCAGTTGCTTAAGAAGTGGAATAGGGTCATAGGATGAAGGGCATGAGGTGCTAGGGGGAATATATATGTTGAAAAGAGAAAGGGGAGTTTTAAGGGGGAGATGAATCTGAAGGTACTCGAGAGTAACGTCCGTGGGAGTGTTAGGTATGAGGTGGGAGGAAAGAGTAGACAAGATAATATGAAATTGGAAACTCCTCCGCCAAGAGTTGACCTTGAAGCATGGTAAGAAGTATAGCCTGGGATATTGGGATGAGAATAGGTAGGGTATGGAGAGAGCTCGGTTTCTTGAACCATGATGACGTCTGGATGGTAAGTACGTGCGAAGAGAGAAAGCTCAGAAAGCTTGGCACGAAGACCATCTAGATTTATATGTACCATGGAAAGGGGGCGATTGCAGTTTGAGGAATCAGTGGTGGTAGGTGAGGAGCACAAAGCACATCGAAAGGAAGAGTTATGATGCCTCACAGAGCTGAGACCCGAGCAGGAGAGATGCACCCATCTCTGGCATTCAAAGCATTGGACGCTGGTTCCATTCCACGTGACATTTCTACCGCATGTCGCACATGGGTAATTCTTCTTCTGAGCGGGTCCAGGATTCCTCTCCACGCCAGCCCTTCGTAAGAGAATCCGAAGAAGAGCTGCGGCCGGCCAGCTTCTCTCCCATGACAAAAACCCTCTTCATGGAGGGGATGACGTCGGTTTGCACAGAGGCTATCTTCTTTCCTCCACACTGCCACGTCAGGAACGTACGAAATCTCGGCAGCGGGGCTGCAGTCCACCTTTTGTCTGAGCATATAGCCTGTACTAGAACAATTACGTCGTCGGAAGCTTCAGAAAGTGGCCAGAGTGAGCGTATTTGTTCATTCAGTCTGGACGAGCTTATGTATGTCTCACTATGGCTCAAAACAGTAATTTTTCTGGTTTTTGACGCTTCCAATGAGTGAGCGTTCTACTGAGAGCCGTTCGTCCCAATCAATGTCCCTATCTCATCCATTTTTGTGAGCGTGTATGCTGCCTCCAAACTCTAACTTGCCTTTACATTTTTGCGTGGTTTGACTCCTATACTTTTCATGGGAAAAATTCTTTTTCTAGGATGACCTACTGTAGTTGGGGCCTCTTCCGTGTTTTCGAAAAATTTACTGTGTGGAAGAAATAGTTTTCAAGTATAGCCCTCGGGTTTACCAAACTATTTGCGTGGGTGACATTTGAAACACGTAAGTTGCAGGAGGATTTCATTAATATTCATATACTTCAGATTCACTCCATTGATCGGTGTCGTTTTCTTTGTGCTCGTCATTTTTGGGCTTGAGGAACCCAAGAGAGGTCAAGCTGAACATGCTCAGATCGGATCGAGCACGATGTTAGAGGATCTCAAATACCTGCTCACTGTGTGAGTTATGCTTGCACGTATCAGTGCTTGAATTTTCCAACTGTCCTGTTACTGTTTAGCCGAACGTACATTCTTACTACAGTTGGTTTTACATCTGTTGTGTTCTGTGTTGGTGCTGCAAGTTGGTGGACTCCACAGTTGATGACATACGCGTACGGGATTCTACACGGAATAGATGATGTCCCAAAAGATGAAGTTGCGCAGTATGTGTTTTCTCATGATTGGTAGAACATGGAGGCTATATCGATGAAACGCGGTGTCTTTGGTTGATGGTCAGCAGCGCTGTTTTTTATCCAGACAGTCTTTCCTGTCTACACTTTTTCGTCCACATCTGTATTATCCATCTAATTGCCTTTAGCTTGGCTAAACATGTTGGAGGATGTTTTTCGAAGTCTTCATACATGTGCATTGTGAACCAAAATTTCAGCGGAAAAGGTTCCGAGTCGCTTGTAACAAAGTTTACAAAATCGTTGTATACAAATCAGCGGAGGAAAAATTAACAGAACCTTAGAAAAAAGCAGCTTCAAGCAGAGGGTCAAATGGTCCGCTCCCACATTTTCCCAGGTCATGCAGGCCGTTGCGTAGGAACTTAGCGAAAGCATGATTCCCTCTCTTTGTTGACAAACATGCGGAAATCTCCACAATCCCTACTATGAGGTTATGTTTTTACGCACTTGACCCTGTGTATTCGGGTCACCCATTACTCCTATTTGTTTTTGACCGGAATAAGTTTATGAGTTTTTTCGGTGCACAGCGAAAACTCTCCCGTTCTTCTTCTGCAGCCTCTCGCCCGTTCAGGTTACATTTTTGCCTCAAATATGAAGACTTTTCATTAGGACTGGTGACATCGAAACACACTGTTCTCCTTCAATCCGATGTTTGTAATGAGCGCTGTCATCGTCTAGCAACTGTGCTGCACGAGTTATTTGGCGATTTTCAGCATCGCCATAATATTCGGTGTTGTCACATGTTGCGCTGGAATCGTCGGTATCATTGCAGGCTCTACGATTGCGCAGGTTCGGCCAGCTCACGTTTTATATACTGTGTTTCATAGGTATACGAACACCAATTTTGGCGGAAACTGTTTTCAGACGTATCTCAGTTTGGGCTTAGCGAATCTTGAAAACACTTTAACGTGTTATAGGGCATCACAAGCCTTGGCTTATACACACCCGAAGTTGGGTCCGGAATGCACAACTTTTGAGTACGGCATTTATTTACAACCTCGCGGCTATATATCAAGTTAAGGTTATTTCCTGAGTGCGTGACCATGAAAGCTCCAAACCCTCACCGCATGTTCGCGATCAGAAGCCCTTCAAAACGTTGAACTCCTTCAAAGTTCTTCAAAACTTCGAGAGAATAAGTTTTTGTAGCACATTCTTGACGGCCGAAAATTAAACGAAATGATGCATTTTTACGAAAAATCATCCGTATGAAATTGTACGCCATTGAACCAGTTCAAGGCATCTACCTTAGAGGCTTCTGTAGTTAGGTCCGTGGCATGTTTCTTCAAGAAAAAAATGTAAATCTTATTCGCGGCTGGCGGTGTGGTAAGCTGACAAGGGATCATCCACGCTCTTTTCTCGGCGTGAATCGAATAGCGGGCCGTTGCACTAGACCACCCTCGCCAGCCGCGGATGAGATTCAAATGTTTTTTCTTGAGGAAACTAGTCACGGACCTAACTATACAAATTTTAGCCGATATGTAAATCTTGCTTCTTTTTTCATTTGCACCGGAGGGAGCTACTTATCAGGTGCAAATTTGCATAAGTTAAATTCGAATTCACTTCCAGGAAAATGCTACCGGAAATTGTTTCCTCTCACTCTCACTCACTCTTCTCTTCTTCTTTGCAGCCTCAAAAAGAGTAATTGCTATAGGTTCAGAAACTGGGCGACCAGCGTTGGATTCGTCCAAAGGTCTATTGTAGTCAATGTTGTAGGGTTTTTTGGACAGTTGAATAAGTGTTGGGTATTGTGACCAGGACCACCACTGTCCGGGCAAACGTCGGGAGTGCTATTGTCGATCCTGTTCACGTAGGACTTCAGGAACGTTGAGTGCTCACAGCGCAACGAGGCTAGAGTGCATCTGGCACGTCTACTAAGCTGGGACTCAGACTCAGAAACTCGAGGCGGCACAGTACCCAGAATAGGATTAACAGCCGCTCTTTCCAGATACCCTCTGACGAAATGGGTGTGCTCCTCGCGCAACAGACGGAGGCGTTCTTGATATGAATCGTGCCATCTTTCCAGATAGACTTTATCGGGAGCATCGGCAAAAGGTTTTCTGATGCCTCTCTCTCTTACAGGCTCAAGTACTCTCCAAGATGGGTGGTTGGGCTGCTTGACGATGTTAGTGTACAGCTGCTGGGCCTGGAGCTGACAGTGCTCCTTTACTGGTAGCACCCGTGTCTCGGCGTGAAAATGCTCGATTGGCGATTTCCTAGCACATCCGGTGGCGATCCGAAGAGCAGCGTTTTGTACACGCTGCACCTTAGTCCAGGATGAGTCCGACACTAAGTGCTGCCAAACCGGTGCCGCATACTCTAGGGCGGGCTGCAGTATAGCCTTATACGTGGCCAGAATAGTTTCCTTACTGCTGCCCCATGATGTACCTCCCAGTGCCCTTAGCACACTGAGTGCCGCTTATGCCGCTCACGCTCTGGGCAAGAGCTTCTTCATAACATGTGCGAAGCGTGGCCCGCAAAACCGAGTGACAGTAAGGGAGCTGTGCCGCCTTCCGCTTATGAGCACGGCTGATGCCTTCACTCCTGCGCAGGTGGAGAAGATTATAAAGGAGAGTGCTGCCGAGAGGGAGCTGTGCCGCCTTCCGCTTATGAGCACGGCTGATGCCTTCACTCCTGCGCAGGTGGAGAAGATTATAAAGGAAATGCGTAATTCCAAAGCCATTGGACCTGACGGAATCTGTGCTGCCGAGATGTCGTACGTTCACGCCGTGGCAGTGTGGAGGAAAGAAGATCACCTCTATGCAAACCGACGTCACCCCCTCCACGAAGAGGGTTTTTGTCATGGGAGAGGTGCTGGCCGGCCGCGTCTCTCCTTCGGATTCTCCTGCTGAGGGCCGGCGTGGAAAGGAATCCTGGACCCGCTCAGAAGAAGAAGTACCTATGTGCCACATGCGACAGAAATGTCAATTGGAATGGGACCAGCGTCGAATGCTTTGGATGCCAAAGGTGGGTGCACTTCTCTTGTTCGGGTCTCAGTTCTGTGAAGCATCATAACTCTTCTTTTCGCTGTGTTATATGCTCTTCACCTACCAACTCTGATTCCTCTTCCTCGTATCGCCCCCTTTCCATTGTACATATCAATCTCAATGGCCTTCGTGCCAAACTTTCTGAGCTCTCTCTCTTCGCACGTACTTACCATCCAGACGTGATCATGGTTCAAGAAACCAAGCTCTCTCCATCCCCTACCCGTCCTCATCCTAACATCCCGGGCTATACTGCCTTCCATGCTCCAAGGTCAGCTCTGGGCGGAGGAGTTTCAACCTTTGTTTTATCTTCTCTTCCCTCCCACCTCATACCCAACACCCCCACGGATGGTACTCTCGAGTACCTTCCAATCCATCTCCCTCTTAAAACACCTCTTTCTCTCTTCAACATATATATTCCACCTACTATTTCATGCCCCTCTTTTTACAATCCTATTCCACTTCTCAAGCAGCTGAACGACTGCTCCCTCTCATCCTCAGTTGTCTTCGCGGGCGATTTTAATGCTCACACCTTTTGCTCGTCTCTCGATTCTGACGCTAGAGGAAATGACGTCGAAGAATGGGCAGAGGAGTGTGACTTGGTCATCTTAAACGATGATCAGCCCACCCGTCTCCCTACCAACGGCCGATCTTCCAGCCCAGACATTTCTCTAGTCTCGTCCAACCTCTCTAACTCTTGCTCATGGTCCACCTCAACCACTTTGCCAAGTGACCATGTCCCCGTTTTTATCCATATCGATCTCTCCAACTCTCTCGCTCCCTATCCTGGTGTTCGTCAACGTTCTTATCTTAATTTAGGCCGAGCAGACTGGAGCCTGTTCAGTGAAGTTGCGCTTCGCCTGTCGGCAAATTACCCGTGGAATGGCGACGTGCACCAGAAAGAGTGCCATTTATCTGACGCGATCCGCAGAGCCATGAAAGCGGCTATTCCTGTCGGCCGCGTTAAGACGTTCTATCCAAATGTCACAAGGGAGATCCTCGATAAGATCAGGACAAGAGATGCCAGGAGAGCGGTCAACCATCTGGACCCCGTCGTTGCTGAACTTGACGATGAGATCAAAAAGGATCTAGACAGGCACAAGAAAGAAGAGTGTTAAAAGTTCGCTGGGCAGTTGGACTTCAAGACGGACAGTGCAGCTACTTGGAAGGTACTACGGAAGCTCTCGGGTAAGAGCTTGCCTGCTACCGTCTCCACAATCGAATTAGAAAACGGTGTATTCAAATCAGGAAAAGAAGCCGCTTATGCGCTCGGGAGAAGTTTTTTCATCACCAGTGCAAAGCGTGGTCCGCAGAATAGAGTGACTGTACGAGAGCTGTGTCGCCTCCCGCTTATGAGCACGGCCGAAGCGTTCACTACGACGCAAGTTGAGAAAGTTACAAAGGATATGCGGAATTCAAAAGCGGTCGGTCCAGACAGGATATGTCCTGCTGTCTTGAAGAAGATACCGAATGAAATCCTTCCGCTTCTCACTGATTTGATCAATACCTCGTTCAGATCGTGCACCATCCCACAGAACTGGAAGACAGCTAACGTTGTGCCGCTGCCCAAGCCGGGGAAGCCTCAGGCTTCAGTCAAGGGATACAGACCTATTAGCTTGCTGTGCACGTTCGCGAAGGTAGCCGAACAAGTGATGGTAAAGGGCTTGGGGGACAACAATGAGAAGCAACTGATTCACCATGGATTCAGAAAGCTGCATTCCACCACGACAGCTCTGCTGGAAATTACAAGCTTTGCCATCGATGGGTTCAATGCCCAGAAGCTACAGAGAACTGTAGCTGTTGCGTTGGATCTCACCAAGGCATTCGACACAGTAAACCATGGAGTTCTGTCAAGCAGCTTACTCGAATCATCAATACCGCCGTGGCAGAAACGCTGGATATCGGCATTCATCAAGGGCAGACGAGCCAGAGTTATGTTCCAGAACCATGTCTCCAATAGTATTCCTATTGCAGCTGGAGTTCCGCAGGGCGGCGTTTTATCGCCTGCCCTCTTCAGTCTGTACCTCGAAGACATGCCCGCTCCCCCCCCCCCAGGATATCAAGGTGGTCGCCTTTGCCGATGATATGACAATAATGTGTCGGGATCGGGACATACATGTGGCCGCCTCGAAGATCAATGAGTACCTGATCACACTGAAAAGCTTTTTCGACCGCAAAATGCTAAAGATCTCTGCATCGAAATCGTCGGTATCCGTACTCACAACGGATCCTTCGGAGCACAGCGCTCACCCGCATGTCGAGTGGGACGGAGATCGATTACCTGCTGCTCGCTTTCCCAAACTGCTCGGTCTGGTGCTCGATCCATCGCTCAAGTTTCATAAGAACACCGAGCAGAAGCAGGCCGTCGTCAAAGCGAAGCTTAATGTGCTCAGAGCCCTGGGCGGTACATCATGGGGCAGTAGCAAAGAAACCATTATTACGACGTATAAAGCGATTCTCCAGCCTGCACTAGAATACGGCGCACCAGTTTGGCAGCATCTAGTTTCGGAATCCTCTTGGACTAAGATGCAACGCATACAGAATGCGGCTCTTCGAATCGCCACCGGATGTGCAAGAAGTTCCCCAGTCGAGCACTTGCATGCGGAGACACGATTATTACCAGTAAAAGAACACTGTCAGCTCCAGGCCCAACAATTTTTCATCAACATTGTCAAACAACCAAATCACCCCTCTTGGAGAGTGCTAAACCCCGTCAGAGAAAGAAAGATCAGAAAGCCATTCGCCGATGCTCCAAGCAAACTCAATCTGCAAAGATGGCACGATTCACAGCAAGAACGACTCCGTCTGTTGCGCGAGGAGCACACACAGTTCGTACGGTGTCATCTGGAAAAGACGGCGGTTAATCCCATCCTGGGTGTGGTGCCGCCCCGGGTCTGCACATCCGAGTCTCAACTCGGAAGAAGGGCCAGGTGCACCCTGGCATCGCTGCGCTGTGGTCACTCTACTATGCTTATGGCATATGTTAGCAAGATTGACAGCACCAAATCGGACGTTTGCCCAGACTGTGGATGCCACGGCCACGATACGGCACATTTGTTTGATTGTCCGGAAAGACCAACCACGCTGACCACAATGGACCTATGGACGAATCCGTTATTGGTCGCCCAGTTCCTCAACCTATAACAGTACCCTCGACGTGGCTGCAAAGAAGAAGAAGAAGACGGAATCTGTCCAGCAGTCCTAAAGAAGCTCCCCAGTGAATTTCTCTCGCTGCTCACTGATTTAATGAACACGTCATTCCGAACCTGCACACTGCCACAAGACTGGAAAACAGCAAATGTCATTCCTCTGCCTAAGCCCGGTAAATCGCTGTCATCAGCGAAAGGATACAGGCCAATAAGCCTTTTGTCACCTCTAGCCAAGGTTGCTGAAAAGCTTATCGTCAATGATTTGGCTCAGCATAATGAGAAACAACATCACCAGCACGGCTTTAGGAAGCTACATTCCACCACGACGGCGCTTTTGGAAATCGTTGGCTATGCCATCGACGGCTTCAACATGAGAAAGCCCCTCAAGACCGTTGCTGTAGCCCTGGACTTGACAAAGGCATTCGACAGTGTTAACTTGGGTATTCTATCGGATAACATACTGAAGTCCTCTATTCCACCGTGGCAGAAGCGTTGGATAACAGCATTCGTCAAGGGCCTTCGAGCAAAAGTTATTTTTCAAAATCATGTCTCTAAAGGTATCCCCATAGCTGCCGGTGTTCCGCAAGGCGGAGTCTTATCGCCCGCTCTGTTTAATCTGTACTTAGAGGACATTCCGACACCTCCCCAGGACATTAAAGTTGTCGCCTACGCTGATGATATGACTATCATGTGCCAAAACCGCGACATACAAGTGGCCGCGAGCAAGATCAACGAGTACCTGATTGATTTCAAAAGCTATTTCGATAGCAAGATGCTCAGGGTCTCAGCTGTCAAGTCTTCAGTATCAGTTTTCACAACGGACCCCAAAGAGCACAGCGCCCATTCCGATGTCAACTGGGGTGGAGATCGCCTGCCTGCTGCTCGCTTCGTCAAACTACTCGGCCTTATACTCTCTCCGTCGCTGAAGTTCCACAAGAACACCGAGCAAAAGCAAGCAATTGTAAGAGCTCTCACTCACTCATCCCGTTAGCTGGCGTCTGGTGGAGCGGGATGCCCTCTCAACCAATACACTGCTGTAGGTGCCATAGGAGCTCGTGCGGCCTGAACGATACGCTTCCATTCAGTACGGTTTGCAGCAATAAGTTTAGCGTTAAGAACACTGCACTGTTGGGTTTTCAGATCTCCTTCTATATGCTTGAGCCACGACTTCTTCGGGGCGGTTCTCTGGATCTTCCATGATGGCGGGCGCTTTCGCCACAGCATACTGTACGGAAGCCGGCTAGCATCCATCCTACATGCATGTCCAAACCACCGTAATCTTCTTGTCTTCAGTTGCTCTTCAACCAACGGTCGATCCATACAGCTGCTTCTAATATTATCATTGCAAATACGGTCACGAATCGTGATCCAAAGAATTTGTCGCAGGCACCGCAACTGGTAGACTTCCAGCTTGACAAGGTCTGGCTTCAGTATAGTCTATGTTTGCGAACCATACAGTAGTATCGGAATTATTAGCGCTCGAAACAATCGCATTTTAGTCTCCAGTGAGATATTGTTTTTCCTCCACAGACACCAACCAAGTGATGCAAACGCACTGGATGCCTGCCCGATCCTGCTGCATATCTCTGCCGTGGCCGCAACTTTCCGTTCTTGCACGACTGATCCAAGGTATTTGAAGTCCTCGACCTGCTGAAGTTCCGCCCCTTCGAAGTGCACAGTTGCAGGCGAGCCATCCGATGTTATCACTTTTGTCTTCTCCTGATTTATTCTTAGGCCGTAAGAGCTTGCAACATGCGCCACTCTATTTATCAGGTACGTTGCATCCTCATCGCTATCTGCAAACACTGCACTGTCATCCGCAAACATCAGATCCGAGACGTATCCATTACTGCTATACTGAACACCTCTTCTGTTCCCAAAGACCTCCCTCATAATAGCGTCGACGACAGTATTGAAGAGCAACGGCGATATAACATCACCTTGACGAACTCCAGCTTTAACCATAAACTCTTCCGACAGCTTATCTCCAACGCGAACCGAGCTGGAAGAACCTTCATACGTTTTCTGGAACAGTTTAATTATCTTGTCTGGTATATGTTTTGGTATCAAGTGCTCTCCATACCGCAGGCCAATGAACACAGTCGAATGCAGACTTGAAATAAACTGCACTCCCTACTGATCAACTTTTACATGCTCGTGCTACATGCTCATGCTCATGCTCATGCCATGCATTTTACATGCTACTAATATAATAACTTTGATCACTGCAGCTTCTCCCTGGCCGAAACCCTGCTTGTTCCTCACGATGACGTTGAAGTCTGTTCTGGATAATCTTCATGAAGACTTTGCCTACGATTGACAGCAGACTGATCCCTCGGTAATTTTTGCAGTCTCTGGCGTCACCCTTCTTGTGGATGGGTACAATTATGGCACGTTTTTAAGTAGCTAGTATGTTCTCGGACTGCCAGATGAGAGTTATTAGACGATGAAGCTGAAGTAGCAACACACTTCCACCCGCTTTGATGGCCTCAGCAGCAATATTGTCAACGCCTGATGCCCTGCCGTTCTTCAGCGATTTGATAGCAGTCTTCAGTTCCTCCACAGTGGGCTCTGAGCCGAGATCAGAATCTTCTGGAGCATCGATTGACGGTGGCTCGGGAAGCGGTTCTTGTGGCGCTTCGTGACTGTAGGATTCACTGAAGAACTGTCGCCAGCGACGAAGACGCTCTTCCACAGAGCGCACAAATGATCCATCTGCATTCCTAATGCTATCGCTAACGCGTTTCGTCTTCTTTCCAAGCCGCTTGAGTGTCCGATAGAGCGTGCGATAGTCATGTCTGTTAGCGGACTCCTCCTCAGCCACTTTATTCCAGTACGACTCCCTTTCCGCTTTCAGTCTGCAACGAAGTTCTCTGCTGAGTTGCCGGTATCGATCAAAATCAGTCAGTTTTGCTAGCTTCCTTTCTTCGATGAGTAGCAAGGATTCGTCTGTTATCCACGTCTGGATCCGCCTGCGAGTAACAGGGCAAAGTGGCTTTGCACATTCCAAGATGGCGTCTGCTATTTGCCGCTCCTGCTCGTCCACCGATGCATTGTCCGACAATAATGCGAAGCGGTTTGACAGTGCCACTTGGAACAACTCCGTCTCGGGTACCATGAGGTGAAGGTAGTGGTCTGTATCACAATCTGGACCTCTCATAGCACGGACGTCTTTGACCGATGACCTAAAACGTGAACTCGTCAACACAGTCTAACGTGGCTACGTCTCGTCCAGAGGGATTTCTCCAAGTCAGTTGGTGTTTCCTGCGGTGCTGGAAGTGACTGCTCCCGACAATGAGTCCATTAAACGCTGCAAATGAGAGCAGACGCAGACCATTTTCATTCATCTCGCCAACGCCGAATCTGCCCAATACTCCTTCCAGCCAATTCTATCATTTCCGACACGTGCATTGAAGTCACCTGCCACCAGGATTAGGTCAGTATTTGGAATCGCATTCAGTACGTCTTGCAGTTGAGCGTAGAACGCGTCCTTATCGGAATCAGAGCTAGGCTCCGTCGGAGCGTAGATAGCCACGACATGCGTCTTAATAGTTCCTTTTAACGTGAGAACGGCAATCCTGCTCGAATTCGGCTCGAATGAGATGACGCTTCTAGACGCTTGCCAGTTCAACATGAACCCAACACCTTCGTGATGTCCTTCGCCACCGGAGTAGTGTAATACCATCTTTTTTTTTGAGTATCTGGCACCTGGACAATCATTGTTCCACAACCGCTGATCCTCAATTCAGACAGTGCTGCTACCGATATCTTTGACCTCGACAGTTCCCTGGCGATGACTTCTTTTTGTCCAACGTAATGTCCTGATCGTACATTCCAAACGGCAAACCTCACCTCCTTCTTTGGCGTCACTAGTCTTCCACCATTCTGGCCCGTAGCATACTTGTCACCAACACCCTGGGTCTCCAGTGCTGGCGCATCGGCTGCCCCGGATGCGGTAGCAGTATCGTGATGTCCTATGAGACTCTCCATTATACTTGGGCAAAACTGTAAAAATTTTCGAATTCTCGAGTATATTCGAAAATCATTTTTTTCGAATTTCAAATTTTCGAATATATTCGAAAATCAAATTTATCGAATTTCAAATTTTCGAATAAATTCGAAAATCACTTTTTTCGAATTTCAAATTTTCGAATTGTTGTGGCCGTCTGGTCACCGCGTTTGACCTCTGCAATTAGCAAATGCCATATCGGCAACCGGGTGTCCGTGACCGCCCACGTTGTGTGTTTCTCGTTGTTATGTCTACCGATCTAGGTGGTCTAGCGGGAAAACAAGCCGTATAAAAGGCGACTAGATTTAACACTAAGTATGTTAGCTGTGCTCTGCTGTTCTCTGGTGTGCCTGCTGTTGGATATTTCTACTTATAAACTATTCCTAGTACTCGTCTTCTGCAGCCGCAGTTTCTAAGGGAATCTCTCGCTAGTAGAGGGATTAAAGAGTTCACGTAGAACTCTCGTGAGACTTGTCTCCGAAGGGATACAACAGTGGCGATCAGGCCATCCACTTGTTGCTAAAGGAGCGACAGTGCCAAGAACTCGACGAAGAGAGTTCTCAGAAGCTGCTAGGAAGCTTCTAAAGAAAAAGTCGATTGGTGACTCCAGATAGTAGGAAAAGGTTAGAAGAACTTTCGAAATCATGGATCCTCAGTCAGTTCTGAGCATGTTCAAAGAGCTGATGGAGGAACAGAGAAAAATTGCTGAGAAGCAGTAGAAGGACATGATAGAAATGGTCCTCAGTCAGCTTGCTGTCACGCGTGGTACAAGTTCAGTACCGGAAGTGAGTTCACTTCCGAACACGATTTCAGCCCTCAGCAATCGAATCGAAAAGTTTGATTTCGATCCAGAAATGGACCTGTGCTTTACCAGATGGTTTTCAAGGTTCAAGGAGTTATTCGCCGAAGACGCGAAGCAGTTGCCTGAAAGTGCTAGAGTGAGGCTGCTTTGTGAGAAGCTAGACCGGTGTACTTTTGAAAAGTACCAAAGGCATATACTTCCAAAAGAGGTCACAGACATCGGTTTTGAAGAGACAGTGCTTACATTGAAGCAGCTTTTTGACCTCAAGGTCTCGGAGTTCACCACGAGATATCAGTGCTTGAAGCTGGAAGACTACCTAACGTACACTGGTAGAGTAAATGAATTTTGCGAGAAAGCAAAAATTCATGAGCTAGACTCGGACGGAATCAAGCGTCTATTAAGGATTTTCGGTCTCAAATCAGCGAAATAGGCTGAAATAAGGCCAGAGAGTACAAGGCTAACAAGAAAGCTTCCCTCCAAGTGTTGCACATGGAATATGAGAACTTTTTGAGTCTTAAAAGGGACAGTGATACCATCGCTGGCAACGTGAAGTTTGTGGAAGCAACAAACAAGGTGGAGGAAAGAGCGATTCAGTGCTGGAATTGCGGCGGTAGCCACATGGCACGCACGTGTAAGTCGAAACCATGGTTTTGAAAGAAGTGCAAAACAACAGGCCATAAGGAGGCATACTGCGAAGTCGCAGATCAGCGGAAAACTACAGAGAAGAGTCTGAAACGGAGAAGCCGTCTAGCAAGCGATGGCAGGCAGAACGCCAAGAAATGTGCGAAACGCCACGTGCATGTGGTTAGGATATCGAATGCCGCCGTCGAGGTAAATTCCACGAGAGTATACGTGGAAGCGGTAGTGAACAAATACCCAGTCGAGTTTCTACTGGATACTGGGTCCGATATTACCCTGATTAATGAGAGCATTTGGAGAAAAGTGGGATCTCCAACTCCTCAAAGCACGAACCTTGTGGTTAAAAATGCCAGTGGAAGTCCTATGAAGATTCGTGGGAAGCTAAGATGCGAGTTTGAGGTTAAGGGCTCAATATCAGAAGGTTACGCGTATGTGACGCCCTACAACTCGCTGATGGGTCTCGAATGGATCCAAAAGAATGAAGAAATGTCACATCATATGAAAATGACGGTGGCAGAAATCCAGTGTTTCGTGGCTGCAGACCTGTGGCGCATGCTGCAGTTGAAGCTGTCGACAAAGAACTCGACAGGCTTTTGGAGATGGGTGTCATAACCCACGTGAGCCATAGTGAATGGGCTGCTCCAATCGTGTGTGTCAAGAAATCGAACGGGAAGCTGAGAGTATGCGCTGATTTCTCGACAGGACTGAACAAAGCGTTGCAGTCTTACGATTATCCTTTGCCAGTGCCGGAGGATATTTTCGCGTCTCTCAATGGTGGAACCGTGTTTTCACAGATTGATCTCTCAGATGCCTATTTGCAGATAGAATTATCTGAAGAGGCAAAGAAGAAAGTCGTGGTAAACACACACCGCGGATTGTTTCAGTACAATCGCCTCCCATTTGGAATAAAGACCGCACCTGGAATATTCCAGCAGATTATGAACAAGATGGTGTCGGGTCTAAGAGGTGTGACGACATACCTGGTTGACATACTGGTCTGTGGAAAAACGCACGAAGAGCATAAAGAGAATTTGCTCGCGTTATTCTCAAAGATAGCTGATTACGGATTCAGGGTCCGCTTAGAAAAGTGTGCATTTTTTAAGCCTGAAATACGCTACCTTGGGTTCATTGTGGACAAGAGAAGGCCAAACCCGGAAAAGATCGAAGCGATCAAGAAAATGGTCGAACCAGAGAATGTGACTCAACATCGCGCGTTTTTGGGAATGGTGACGTACTATTCCGCTTTTATGCCAACAATGAAAGACCTCCGGGGTCCATTGGATGCAATGCTCAAGAAGGATGTGAAATGGGATTGGAACGCTAAACATCAGAGAGCGTTTGAAAGCTTGAAGGCAGCTTTATCTAGTGACCTGAATCTTGCGCACTACGATCCCGAGCAGAAGATAGTAGTTGCAGCTGATGCGTGCGACTACGGTATTGGATGCGTCATTTCGCACAGATATCCGGACGGTTCTGAAAAACCGATAGCACATGCTTCCCGTTCGTTGACGAATGCTGAAAAGAATTACTCCCAGATTGAGAAAGAAGCTCTGGGACTAGTTTTTGCTGTGAAAAAGTTCCACAAATATGTATACGGAAGGAAGTTTCTGTTGTTGACAGACCACAAACCGTTGTTAGCCATCTTCGGTGATAAGAAGGGAGTGCCAGTGTACTCCGCAAACCGACTTATGAGATGGGCAACAATACTGCTCGGATATGATTTTGACATTCAATATGTCAATACTACAAAGTTTGGACAAGCAGATGGTTTGTCGAGGCTGATGCAGAAGCATCCAGTTACCGAGGAAGATGTGGTTATAGCATCGGTCGAAAATGATGTGTCGACCTTGCTGAGAAATTGCATCAGGAAACTGCCACTAACTCACGACGATGTTGAGTCTCACACAGAAAAGGATATGATTTTGAAGAAAGTCATATCATGCGTGAAAAGTGGACGATGGCCGAAGTCTGACGCTAGACTGGCTCCTTTTCACGGCAGAAAAGAGACACTGTCAATGGTAGGAAAATGCCTCATGACTGGATCCCGTCAAGGTTTCAAGCGGAAGTTCTGAAGGAATTGCATACTAGTCATCCTGGAATTGTACGGATGAAAAAGTTGGCTCGAAGTTACGGTTACTGGCCAAACATAGACAGGGACTGCGAGAATGTCGTGGGGCGATGTGAAAACTGCCAGGAAATGGCAAAGAGACCAACGAAGGTGCCGTTGGAAGCGTGGTCATCAGCTACTAGCGTGTGGCAGCGAATTCACGTAGACTTCGCAGGACCGATGGATGGAATATACTACATGGTTGTGGTGGATTCCTACAGCAAATGGCCGGAAATGGTTACAATGAACAACATTTCCGCTGCTCTGACGGTGAAAACGCTCAAGAATTTGTTTGCGAGGTACGGTTTGCCCCAAACAATAGTTAGCGACAATGGCACGCAGTTCGTGTCAGACCAATTCGAGAAGATGTGCCAAGAAGGAGGAATACAGCACATGAAAACTGCCCCCTACCATCCTCAGTCAAATGGACAGGCTGAGCGCTTCGTTGATACGCTGAAGCGAGGTATCAAGAAACTAAAAGGGGAGGAAAGGCCAACGGAAGAAACGTTGAACGTGGTGTTGCAAGGATACAGGACAACACCAAACGCAAGTTTGAATGAGAAAACTCCCGCAGAGGTATTCCTAGGGAGAAAACTCAGGACAAGATTGAGTTTATTGCTTCCGAAAGTCCAGAGCTCAAATTAACCGCTCAGGAATGAAGTCCGAGCGATAATGAAACGGCAGTTTGACAGAAAGCATGGAGCTGTCGACAAAGAATTCACGATTGGCGATGCTGTATATGTACAGCAGTGGAAAGCGGGGATAGGTAAAGAGGCACTCCGCCGTGGGCGGAGCATGAGGGGCGGTCCGTCTCCGCCCCCCGCGCGGAAGAGCCGCGCGGCCGAGTGCCTCTTTCTCGGACGACTTGTCGGGTTTGTCAGATGGACGCCGCATTACTTGGCTAGCGTCCAAGTCTTTCCAGTGGCTATTATTTCTTCAATTTTCTCGGCATCATTCTCTATTTTCGTCTGAATCAACTGAGAATTATTACTGATGGTTACCCTCGACTCCTGTTTATTCAGCTAGTGCAGCAAATAACCTGCGAAATTCACTTATTTACCTGTATTTGCTTTTCATGGAATGTCTTAGAAAAATTCTAGATATTCCTTGTATTCTAGTAAGTAAATCTTTCTTCTCTCCTTCCCTACACGTGATCCATCTAGTTTCCTATCACGAAGGTGTTCATGAAATGTTTTTGTTTTCATGAAGCTTTTTTGACTAGTGAGACTATGCACGTTTTATGTCAAACGTTTTAACGTTTTATTTATATTTTATCGTTCATTTTCTTTGCCTTACTGGGTTACCCATAAATGTGAGAAAAAACATCATAGTTTGGTTTCACTTTCAACAAGCAGCGGCAGAACCCGCCTCTGATATTCATACAGTAATGGGGTTGGATCAGGAGTGGCTGGACTCTACTAATATTATGTTGGTTTGTCCTTACAAGATAGACGTGGATATACATACACCATTTGCGTAGCTGTAAATAAAAAACTTGTGTAGTATAGTTTTGCAATCGAATGGACCCTTCTTCTTCTTCTGCAGCCTCAAAGTGGTTTTTGTCATAGGTTGAGGAACTGGGCGGCCTTCACAGGATTCGTCCAAAGGTCCATTGTTGTTAAGGAGGTAGGTCTCTTCGGGCACATGAACAAGTGCGCCGTGTCGTGTCCGGGAACACCACAGTCCGGGCATGCGTCTGGTCGGCTGCTGTCGATCTTGTTGACGTAAGACATGAGCAGAATAGAGTGACCACAGCGCAGTGATGCAAGAGCACATCTGGCTCGTCTGCCGAGTTGAGACTCGGACTCGCAAACCAGGCGGCACCGTTCCCAAGATAGGGTTCACAGCCGCCTTTGCTAGATATCCTCGAACAAATTGCGTGTGCTCCTCACGCAGAAGACGAAAGCCTTTCCTTGTTGGAGTCGGCCCATCTCTGTACATCAACTTTACGAGGAGCATCGGCGAACGGCGTCC
This sequence comes from Aplectana chamaeleonis, assembly GCA_029168955.1. NCBI lineage: Eukaryota > Metazoa > Nematoda > Chromadorea > Rhabditida > Cosmocercidae > Aplectana > Aplectana chamaeleonis. The sequence goes on along the minus strand of JAPDOI010001065.1, from coordinate 126,184 downwards.
TAATCGACCTCTCTCTTATGGGCTTCATGATTCTCTTTGACGGATGATTCGGCTGCCTCAGAACATTATATGCTCATCTGCTGTGCCTGGAGTTCACAATGCTCCTTGACCGGCAATATGCAGGCCTCCGCGTGAAGATGCTCCACCAGGGAGCTCCTTGCCACAACCGGTAGCAATTCTAAGCGCAGCATTCTGTACACACTGCAGCTTATTCCAGGAGCTGTCTGACGCCAGGTGCTGCCACACTGGTGCCGCATATTCCAGAGCCGGCTGAAGTATTGCTCTGTAGGGTCTCAATATAGTCTCTCGCCTGCTTCCCCATGATGTTCCTCGAGCTCTCAAGATATTAAGTCTAGCCTTGACGACTGTTTGTTTCTGTTCCGCGTTTTTGTGGAACTTCAGTGAGGATCAGAATAAGGCCAAGCAGCTTGGGGAATTTTGCTGCTGGCAACAGGTCACCATCCCATTTGACATCTGGATGGGCACTGTGTTCCTTGGTGTTCGTTGTGAACACTGAAACAGAGGATTTTGCGGCAGAGACTGTGAGCATCATTTTATCGAGGAAGAGCTTCAACTCGACGAGATAGGCGCTGATCTTGTTAGCGGCTATCTGCAGGTCGATCCTGGCACATGATGGTGATGTCGGCCGTATACATAACAATCCTTACCTCATTGGGAGGCTCGGGCACGTCCTCACGATAAAGGCTGAATAGGGACGGGGACAACGCTCCGCCTTGCGGAACTCAAAGCTGCTATTGGAATGCTATCGGATACATGATTCTGGAACAGAACCTTAGCACGGCGGCCTTTAGTGAACGCTGAAATCCATCGATTCTGCCATGATGGTAGCGACGACTTGAGCAGTTTCTCGGAGAGCAGTCCCAAGGTGAGAGAGTCAAATGCTTTGCTCAGGTCGAGGGCGACGGCCACCGTTCTCAGGGCTTTCTCATGTTGAAGCCATCGACCGCAAGGCTCACGATCTCCAATAGAGCTGTAGTAGTGGAGTGAAGGTTCCTGAACCCATGCTGATGCTGCTGTCGCTCATTTTGATCAGCCGGGTCCGTTACGATCAACTTTTCAGCTAATTTTGCGACGGGCGATAACAGGCTTATTGGTCGAAAGCCCATTGCCGTGCTTTGGGACTTGCCTGGCTTTGGCAACGGTATCATTGGCTGTCTTCCAAGCTTGGGGTAGAGTGCAGGTCGGAAAGAAGTGTTAATGATATCTGCAAGCATCGGTAGAAGTTCCGTGGGAAGCTTCTTCAGGATGGCTGGGGAGATACCGTCAGGTCCGATAGCCTTCGAATTCCGCATTTCTTTGATAGCCTTCTCTACTTGCGTGAGAGTAAAGGCCTCAGAAGCGTTCATGAGCGGCAACCGGCTCAGTTCTCTAACCGTGACTCTGTTCTGCACGCCTCGCTTGGCACGTGTGATGAAGAAGTTCTTGCCGAGCGCATAAAGCAGCCGCTTTCCCTGATTTGAAGACGTTCTCCTCGAACTCAATAGCGGAGCTCATCGAGGGAGCGGACTTGCCGGAAATTTTCCTCAACACTTTCCACGTCGTAGTTCCGTCAGCCTTGAAATTCAGCTTTTCAGTGAACTTCTCCCAGCATTCCTTCTTGTTCTTATCCAGATCCTGCCTGATCTCGTTATCCAGCACAGCTATGTCCGGAGTCTAGATGGTCTGCGGCTCTCTTCTCATCTCTGGTTCTTATCTTCTGCAGTATTTCCCTGCTGACATTTGGAAAAAGGTCTTGACACGACCCTCAGGAATTGCTGCTTTCATGGCCTTGCGGATGGCACTTGTTAGATGGCGCTCTTTCTGATGAACATCACCATTCCATGGGTAGTCGACGGCATGGCGAAGTGCAACATCTCTGAACAGGGTCCAGTCTGCTAGGGCCTAGAATTAAGATAAGTACGATGACGAAAACCAGAGTAAGGGGGCAAGAGAGTCAGAGAGATCAATATAGAACAAAGACAGAATGTGATCACTGGAGAGAGTTGTGGATGTGGACCACGTGCAAGCATTAGAGAGATTGGATGACACAAGAGAGATGTCTGGGCTAGAAGGTCGGCCGTTGGCAGGGAGACGAGAGTGGGCTGGTCATCATTGAGGATAACCAGGTCACACTCCTCAGCCCATTCTTCGACATCTTCCCCTCTGGCGTCAGAATCAAGAGCGGAACAGAACGTGTGAGCATTGGAAGTCACCCACAAAGACAGCTGAAGGGGAGAAGTGAGCAGTCGTACAACTGCTTAAGGAGGGAATAGGATTATAAGAGGGGGACAAGATGATATAGGAGGAATATATATGTTAAATAGAGATAAAGGGGTTTTGAGGAGGTGGACAGGAATGTACTCGAGAGTACCGTCCTTAGGGTATTAGGGATAATATGAGAAGGTAAGGCAGATTGAACGAAAGTAGACCTCCGCCCCCAAGAGCTGTCCTTGGCATGTGATGAGCGGTGTAGCCCGGAATGTTAGGTTGGGGATAAGTGGTAGATGGAGAGAGCTTGGTTTCTTGAACCATGATAACATCCGGGTGATGAGAACGTGCGAATAGAGAGAGTTCAGATAACTTGTTGCGAAGGCCGTTGAGATTAATGTGAACAATGGAGGGGCGGTTGGTAATTGAGGAATCAGAGTTGTTGGGGCAGAGCATAGGAACACAACGAAAGGATGAGTCATGATGCCTCACAGAACTGAGGCCCGAACAGGAGAAGTGCACCCACCTTTGGCATCCGAAGCACGGGACACTTGTTTTATGCCAGGTAACATCCTCGCCGCAGGTGGCACATGGATACTTCCGTGCTGGACCTGGATTCCTCTCGACGCCGGCCCTTTGTAATAAAATCCTCAGGAGAGCTGCGCCCGACCAGCACCTCTCCATGACAAAACCCTCTTCTCCGGAGGGGTTGACGTCGGTTTGCACGGAGGCGATCTTCTTTCCTCCACACTGCCACGGCTTTGAACGTACGACATCTCGGCAGCAATGGACCCTTAAAATGAGGATATCAAGTTTTTATGCAACTATTTCAAATTTATTCGAATTGCTATATCACCTTTTCCAAGTATAGAACTGCACTCTCGAATAAAGTACGAGAACTCTTCTTTATTCAGACAAATGCTTGAAATCAAGAGCAGGCCATATAGGCTCTGATTGTCTGGAGAAAATTTCAGCACCGAATTGTGGTTTACTGGGGAAGTCGTTCAGAAGGTCAATATACTTTTGTGCTTTTTTAGAAGAGTTAGCGTCACCCTCAAGTTATCAAAACCCTATGTTTAACCATCGCGGTCCGATTGACACTGGTGATGACACCGTGTGGCTCGTCTTTCGCCCCGTCCGCCGTTGCGCGACCTTGCCGTTCACTATGGCGGCTGCTATGCCCCTGGTGTATCGAGTCATCCTGGCTGTTATGGTGAACGGCATGGTGTGGAAATCGTGTGTGAGTTGTTCCTTCAAATTTCCTCTATTTTTTCAGCTCATTTAATTTACACGGCTCCTTAGGGTAACCATGTTTTGGTGCAAAACCAATACGAGGGGCCTACTCAGTATTGCAGTGAAGAACGAATGGTACCGTTTTCAGAAATCAGGGTTTCAATGGGAATTCGACGAAAACAATGACCGATAACGGTATTACGCAACTGTTATCGGCAAAAAATTTCATTTTCATGGACGAATCTCATGTGACCCCCCTCCCAACTGGTTTTGCGCTGATCCGTGTTATATTCTGAATATATTCTGTGTGCAAATCTGACATGACGAGTTCCGACGCAATCAAGAAATTGATTTTCCGATGAACAGTAAAGCAAAGGAAAAGAATTTATTTAGCTGCAAAAATTCCATTCCAAAAAGTCGCTCTCTATAATAGAAAGCTTTAACAACTCATTGTTCACAAAAATTAGCCCTAAAGAGGGCCTTTGGGTTAGCTGACTGCAAGGTAGCTTTCACAAGTTGGTAGCCATGCAAATCTGTAAATAAATGGTTAACTCTGGTGCTCACTCAATTTTATGTACAAATGCACCAGTATTTGTATTTACAAAACATCGAACAATGTGCGTGACTGAAAACAGCGAAATTGTACGTACATATGTACAATCCAACAGGTGCGCATGTTGGGGTCGTGAACGTAGAAGCTAGAGATGCCTAAAATATATATTAGTGTAGTACGGTGTTTTCTACCGTTGTACAGTGCTCAGCGCGGGATGTAGTGCACCACTCAAGAATAGGTTTACTATCGCTTTTAGTTTTTCAGAAAGGTCTTGATAAACCGAGGAAAATAATGAAAGGTCGAGATTTCGGAAGGCGGTGAGTCTCAATAAATCGCAAAGAATATACCTGATTTAAAACACTGAGTTTGTTCTGGGCGGTTCTGTAGAGCATTACACCCCGTGCTGAATCGTGCTCCTACATAATCTCGCGTTTCGTTCCCAAAACGCACCCCCCCCCCTATAAAGATCTCCTAGAGCAAGTGAAACCACTTAAAGGTTGGACTTACCGGTAACAAACCTTGACATGCGCCGGCAGTAGCGCTGTATTTCTGACGTCCTCAGGTGGGGGCGTCGGAGCTTCTCTTCGAATCGTCGCATCTCCCGTCGTACCCGGCGTCGTCTTCGGAGGTCCTTCCGCTGCAAGTTGATCGGGGCTGCTGGTTCCTGCGATAGGTTCAGATAGTTTAGGTTATCAATCTACTTTCATTAAGAAATTATTCAGTTATGAAACCTGTTCGTGGTGCAATAGCTTCGCCTCCGCATGAACGTTGTAGCCGTGTAGAACCTCTAATAGTTTCTGCAGTGTGGGGCGCTTATTCCGCATAGTTACCCTCAGCGAGCTGAAAATAAATTTCTTAGCTTATACTTCACATAGCGTTCCGTCAGGGTCTCACCTATGATACGCTTCTGCGATATTAGTCGTTCTGAGTATGTCCATATCCCATTTGTTCCATATTCCCTCAAACGGTCCCTCGAACCATGTTCCCTGCAAATATTCAAGAAAAGAGAGACAACCTTCATGGGCGGGGTGATCCTCTGCGACAGGCACTACCCGCAGTGCGCGCACCCTCGCATAAAGTTGGGGAAGAAAAACGATACCCTTCAGGGTGTTCCACCAGCGCCTTACCCTCCTGTTGCCCCCGCCCCTTAATATGTTTGCGTAAACCCAAAGAATCCCTTTTCCTGTTCCAAGCGCGCTAGGTGGAACGCACAACCCTCTACACTAGCCCCAGGAAAATTCCGTCTCACCGCATGTATCGACGCCTTCTCGAAGTCCAAAATGACGCGGACGTCTTCTACTCTACCGCCGGTCGACTCTAATACTCCTGAAACAATAAAATAGGTTTACGCCGCAAATCTCAATGTCACCGGTCCAATTTTCGTAACTACCTTTGAGGGCGCTCCATATGGAGTCATATGCGGCCCGGGTTTTCTTATTCGTTATGGCGTAGAGCAACGGGACATCCACCTTGCCGTTGCACACCCCATGTATGGTGTACAACTGGCCGTTCTTCTCTTTTGGGTCTGGATGCATCGAAAACACCCCATCTGCTACCAGGGCGTCGAGGCCGTTGCGCTGTGCCAGCTGCAATAGTAGTGTGCTAAACGCACTTCGTTTAAAAAAACGAGACATTGTGATGAGCCCACTTGTATGGTCGCTTCTGAGTAATACAGGTGCATTTCTTCGCGCTGGTAGTGTAGGAAGCGATTACCATCTGCGTCGAAGGCTAAAGAGTCCGGTACGTTGCTCATGGTTACAGTCCTATCCACGTGGTATCTGAGGTTGCTGGAAAAATTTTGTTTGCACCTGTGAATGATTTCATCGCGAATTAGCGCTCTAACTTCGAAATCGTTCTCCTCATCTTGCCGTAGTCGTTCAGATACACGAGGATAGCTTTCTTCTCTTCCGCCGCTGAAATCATTTTCTTCAGCTCGTCTTCTTGATGAGTAAATTTAGGGAATTTAGCATTTTCCATCGTTTGTTTGAATTTGATTCCCTTGGTTGGAAATTCCCAGAACAAAATTGCAGGCGGTTGTGCCTCAGTGCCACTGTGTCGTATGGCGTCTTATAAAAAACAAAATGGGTGACTCACTCAAATTAGCCTGGCCCTTTATGTCGCGTAGCAACTTTAAATACTCTGCCTTGGCGACTTCTTCTTCATGCGCAGTACCCCTCCATTCCTGGCACTTCTGTAAGGAAATTTTTTTCTGGCAGGAAAACGTTTTCTAGATTTAGTTGCGTAGCATTTATAGTCCCTTTTCTACAAGTGAAAGACTATTGTCCACTATACACCAACCTCATAAAGCTTCCTCTTGCCTTTCTCGATCTGCCATTTCTTCGGGATGCACACATGAGGCAACATGCACGGGTCTTGCGCAAATTCCACGTCGTTCAGTACCTTCAGAAAATTGCAGTTTTGCAAAAACCTCTCTGCCATAGAGAACTCTGCGAAAATATTGCTTACCGGCACTCGAGTGAAGTTGTTCAACTTCTTGCATCCGATGCAGCGGTAGGATTTATTGTTCCTGTTCACTCGCTGGAGACAGAAGCTGTATGCCAGCTGTCTTTCCGGTATGCGGTATACCAACACAGGATCTGTGCCCTTTTGGCTGGCGTCAGGTACGCCAAAGTACCGGCGAGGTGCCTCAGCTTGGTTTGGCCCAGCATTGTTTCCGGCCGCTAGTGAGAGACTGGGCGACCGTACTCCATGTTCAGGGTCCGCATTGTTTCCGGCCGCTAGTGAGAGACTGGGCGACCGTACTCCATGTTCAGGGTCCGCATTGTTTCCGGCCGCTAGTGAGAGACTGGGCGACCGTACTCCATGTTCAGGGTACGCATTGTTTCCGGCCGCTAGTGAGAGACTGGGCGACCGTACTCCATGTTCAGGGTCCGCATTGTTTCCGGCCGCTAGTGAGAGACTGGGCGACCGTACTCCATGTTCAGGGTCCGCATTGTTTCCGGCCGCTAGTGAGAGACTGGGCGACCGTAATCCATGTTCAGGGTCCGCATTGTTTCCGGCCGCTAGTGAGAGACTGGGCGACCGTACTCCATGTTCAGGGTCCGCATTGTTTCGGGCCGCTAGTGAGAGACTGGGCGACCGTACTCCATCTTCAGGGTCGCTGATTTACCCTGCGTACGAAATTTCACCATCTGAGATCGACGCTGAAGTACTGAGAAAACGCGAATATTGACGCAGAACCCACACTAAGAAAAATTTCGCGAAGGGCACACTCCAGATGTGCCCTAGGCATCTAACGGTAGGGTACAGAAACTAGTTTCCTGAAGCTACGTTGTTTTTTCCATGTACCTCATTTGAGACTTAAGTTACTGCAGTTCTTAAAACCCTACTAGATTCGTGAACTTGGATATTTTTTGTCTTCTTCCTCTATCAATGTAGCGGTTTTCGGCATTCATTTCATTTTAGACGCTGAAACCCAGAATGAAATAAATCGGCCACGCTGGACTCAAATATACTACTCCCGCGACTCTTAGTTTTCAAAATTGCTGACTTCCGACGGGACCACACCTGAGAGACGTGTGAGCTCTCATATTTTAGCGGTGCTCGGCCTCAATCCTAAACGAGGAATTTTTTTGTACAGGATAAATCGACCACGCTCATTTCAGATATCAACTCTACGAACTCATAGAAATCTTTCGCAGAAATCATTTAGCATTTAGTAGGCAAATTGCTCTAGGCACTTCACATTGGTGATTCATATGTATTGTCTATCATTTTGAGAACGCCCTCACGATGACTTCACCCTAAGCTTCCTAATTGAACACCGTCACTCACAGCTCAGTTCAAACAGCATTTCAGTCAAATCGCAATGCATAGTTGAATTCCATGTGAAAATTGCTCCGGGCGGTTTTCACTCAGATACACAATTGTCCATTGGGTCTTCCTCCGAAGGTCAGATATCTCCGGAGCCCTTCATCCCCTCCGGAGCTCAGAACCCCCTGTGGGGCCCTATCCCGCGCCGAACTCTGTATGGGACTGATTGATATGGGAGATCTGATAATTTATTGATTCTTGACGTGGTAATGTTTCTCCCTTTAATGGTTTAACGAAATGCAAAATTAACGTGTAAACGCATTAACGGGTTAACGCGGTTTTTTTTTCGAAAATTAACGATTAACGCTCAACGAAAAAAATAATTTTCATTAACGCACACCCCTGCTGCACAGTTCGTGCCGAAAAGTTTTGAAACATTTAAAAATTACTGACAAATCAGTGAAGAAAGTGAATAAGGTAATTCTGTTACTCACCGTGCTGGCTAACATAGAGCATATCTGCTCTGTGAAGAGCGATGAGCCTTGCCTGTTCCTCTGAGAAGTCGTAGGGGACTGCGGCGAGATTACCGTCTACTAGTCGTACTATCTTGCACAGTCCTGAGGGCATCGAAAGCAAATCACCCTCCTGCAGGGTAGACTGGTTCGTGTGAAAAGACATGTTCGCTGAAAATAAGTTCATCAATCATCTGATCAGTGTGCTATCCGTGGTTTATCGTTATGAACTGCATGTATAGAATTTATAGGGGACAAATATGTAGTGGTGATCCGCAGTTTCAGGAATTCGGTACTGGTGAATTTCTGACAAAAAAATTGGAATTGCAAATAATATACTACAAAAGTCATCTGATCAGTGTGATATCAGTGTTTTTTCTTTTGAAGGGAGCTAGCAGAGGAATGAATATGTTACGGGTGGTCCGAAATTAGTAGGCGCAGCAGTTCAAGGATAATGGTGAAGTTAACCGAAACTAGGCATACTGAAGTGATAACTATAGGGCGTTAATTACTAGTTACACCCGTTGAGAGAGTGGAGTGAGAATGCTGAGGGTGAAGAGAACTGCTATGAGGAAGTATTATGATGACTCTGATGGGGTGCAAGGGAAATGAAGTTAAAGAGCTAACGTAGTCTAGTCACCACGACCGTCATGTAATAATAATGCTTGTAACTTAGATGTGACCCATCATTTATCACCTCTGTTCGCGCCATGCACATATGTTCGCACCTCGTTGATGGATAGCTGGCGGACCCTTAACACATCATAATTGCCCATAGGCAGGAATGGGCCCGCCAATACGTTCCATTGATGCTGAGGCCACGCACAGCCAGTTCACGTGATTCTACGAATCCCTCGGCAGTAGTTTGCTGAGATGATCGATATTGTGGTGAACTGAAACGCTCAAAAGTGCATACGCTTCACAATAATTTACCTCAATAAGCGAACAGAGAGCATACTGGGCAGGGAAAGGTGGGTCCATGTAGAAACGAAACAATGAAATTTCAAAAAATAGGAAAAAATAGCAGTGAAACCAACCATCTACAATCTCCACCAGTTTCTTCATTCGTGACGGAATGGTTGGAAGACGAGAGTAGGGAATGGGGACACACAAGTAGCATTGTCTCACTGATCAAAAAGGCTTCATGAGACCAACCTTATCATGAAAACCTTCCTGAGTTAGCGAGCAAGATGCGTTGATAGGGGGGCGTGGAGGAAGGGGGGTCGTAGTCGAGCAGGAATGAAAGGAAGAGTACGGGGGACCTGAAAATGCTAGGATTATTATTAAAAAAATTATTAAACAAAGTGTTTCAAAAATAATTTTATACCACTTCGATGGATTTTTCAATTGTTTTTTTTCTCGCAGAAATATTATCCACAAAAGGCATTTTTGTCTATAACGACAAAAGAGCTTACTCGATATTTTATAGAAAGGGAAAATTTCAAGAGAAAAGGGTTAGGTGTGTAATTTTAGAAAGCTTTTAAAAGGGAAATTTTTACGTAGAGAAGTAGTCGAAAGTTTGCCGCATTTCGCCAATGCTGTCACTGATCTAAGTAATCCACCAATCATGTTATCGTTAATATTGAAAAAATAACTATGAGGGTTTTAGAATGGTGCACATTTAGTTGGGAGCTCCACTTGAAATTCCTCCATAAAGATGAAATTATTCATCCATGAATATGAAAATTTCTCCAGATATAAGATGCCTGGTAGTGTTATCAGTTATTATTTCCCGGAAACCCTACGGAATTATTTCGATTTCTGAAAGCGGTATCATTCGTTCTTCACTTGAATTCTCATCTCCCTCCTCCCAACTAGTTTTGCACGTGTAGAATTTAAAATTTTGTATCCCTGAAAGACTCGAAAACATGAATAAATGCAATTCCCAAACGCAATAATATCCAAAATTAACATGATTACAGTTCTCTGCTACAGCTTCACGTTCGAGATTGTAACTAAATGTTGTAAAATTAGCGTTTCACACTGATTTTAGAGTGAAAATTGGAAGTTTTCAATAGGATGTAGCAATAAAAAAATACTGCTGACAAAAGCCAGGTTTTTATTGTGGATGAAGAATAAAAACATTTTTTTTGCAATAAACATTCATATGGCTGATTTAAGAGAATGTATGAAAATGGTTTGTTATGAAAAGAAAATCAATTGGAGAAAATGACCGTTTAATTAAACAAACGAAACAAACCTTCGATTTGAAGCACTCGAGCACTATTTAACCATTTCAGAGGTCAGATGAATAGGTTAGTGAAAAAATAGCAGTAGCAGAGAATACGATGATGTAGATTAAAATACAGAATACTAGTAGAAGCAATGAATACGATAAAGCAGATTAAAGGGTAGGAATACTAGCAATAGCCTAGAATACGACGAAGCACGCATTGAAGAATGCTAGCCATGGCAGGGTAAAGGACGATGCAGACGAATACCATGAACAACGAATGTAAGGAATAACTGGTAGCATGTTTTTCCGAAGTTGGTAGTGTTGAGAAGATAGAATTATATCCATACACTTCGATAAATAGGTTTAGAAAATCAATCTTGGCACTCGTGTGTTAACTCGTCCGAGAAAGAGGCACTCTGCCGCGCGCCTCGTCCGCGACGGGGGCGGAGACGGACCGCCCCTCACGCTCCGCCCACAGCGGAGTGCCTCTTTGTGCGCACCCGTGGAAAGCACCACATTTTGTATGGTCTAAAGGAAAGATCACAAGACGCCTCTGAGCCGTGAATTATGAAGTTGAGTTGTTTGGAAGGACTGTTAGGAAGCATGCAAATCAGATACTCCGTCGTTATAATGAGGAAGCCCCAAAAGTAGAGGGCGCGGCGTTGAAGACTTTGCTTGATGCGCTAGAGCTCGATGATGTGTTGTCCTGTAAACCTGCAACCGAGCCGAATGGAATAATCCACGACAACGACTCCACAATGGTCAATCCGACGACGCAACCACAATCTGATGCGACTTCATCAAATCAACCACTTCGACGTTCCACGAGGATAAGACGGCCAGTTCAACGATATGGAGTTGAAATATGATGTAGTAGTTGAATTGTTGACTTTTCATAGTGACCTAGGTTTCGTTGTAAAGTAGGTTGTACTTATAGTAGTTTTGTTCTTAATTTGTAATAACTTCACTACTAGGGGAGGTGTTGTGGCCGTCTGGTCACCGCGTTTGACCTCTGCAATTAGCAAATGCCATATCGGCAACCGGGTGTCCGTGACCGCCCACGTTGTGTGTTTCTCGTTGTTATGTCTACCGATCTAGGTGGTCTAGCGGGAAAACAAGCCGTATAAAAGGCGACTAGATTTAACACTAAGTATGTTAGCTGTGCTCTGCTGTTCTCCTCTGGTGTGCCTGCTGTTGGATATTTCTACTTATAAACTATTCCTAGTTTTCGTCTTCTGCAGCCGCAGTTTCTAAGGGATTCTCTCGCTAGTAGAGAGAATAAAGAGTTCACGTAGAACTCTCTTGAGACTTGTATACGAAGGGATACAACACGAATATATCCGAAAATCAAATTTTTCGAATTTCAAATTTTCGAATAAACTCGAAAATGGTATTTTTCGAATTTCGAATATATTCGAAAAACTGATTTTTCGAATTTCGAGTTTTCGAGTTTGCTCGAAAATCAAAATTTTCGAATTTTCGAATAATTTTTTCGAATAATTTTTTATATTTTTCATATAAATTTTCTCGAATTCACAAACGGTAGTCGGATTTTAAAAATTAGTTCTGAGCTGTCATTTACTGTGACTATCACTTTGTAGAAATATTCATCGGCCTACCACAATGCTAGGCGCTATTCTTAGTGACGCGTGACGCGTCACTATGAATAGCGCGTGACGCGCGGGCTTGGCGTTGATGTAATAATAGCCGGACGCCTCGCCCGCGCGCCATGCGCGTGACGCCCGCTCCGCCATGATGGCGGCCGTAACAACTTTTTTTTGTCATTTTCATCATTAATCTGTCTTCAATTTTATTTTGTTTAATAATAATTAATTGAAGTGCTATCTTCTGCTACTATGATAGTGTTCGCAAGTACAGATTTTGCTTGCTCGGCAAAGTTAGGACCCATTCTAATCCGCTCCGCCATAGCGTCGCCGCTGGAGCATTCATAGTCTCTGCAAGCGCGTCACGCGCGTTTAGCACAAGACGCTTGGCTTCAGGCGAGACTTGACCACTACTATCCCTTTTCGGGAAAGCGAATTCTCGCACCCAAGCGCCGAGACCCTAGCGCCGCTTCCAAGACTCACTTCTACGCCACGGCGCGGCCTAGGCAAATTTGCTGCCGCCGAGCTTACATGACTTCAGGTGAGGGACAGGGCTGAACACTCAAGCTTGAAACCCTTACGCCCTTTTGCCGCCGCGGAAAAATGCCGCTTTTGAACTACAATGAAACCAGTGTTTTGGATTACTAGAAAATTAGCCGGAAGTTGGCAACTAGCTTCTTTGCACATGAGATTGCTGGCGAAATCGATTGGCGATTGCAACTGGTAACGAGACAGTAAAGCGCGGCAAACGCCGCTGTAGCGGTAATAACGATCGAGAACGTTCTCTCCGCCACCGTCGCGTTTGCCGCGTTTTATCATTTTTTTTAAAGAGCGGCATTCGACGCGGCAACAAAGGTATGAAAAGGGCGTTAGGCCATTAGTATAGTTTTGCGACACGAGGTAGCGTCGCTCTGCAGAGCGACAGCGACCGCGTCCCGCCCTTTAAATCTGTCGCTGTGGCAATGCGCTGCACAGTGACAGCGACAGTGGCAACGACAGGAATAGACACATTTGCAGTATGTCAGCCCTCGACGACACGTCGTAGCGACGGACACGCGACAACTGTTCCTACGACGGTCAATGCCATTGCTCCGATGCTGGTCCCGCATTTGTGCTAAATGCTTTGACAATCGCTCAGGGCAGCGACAATGTATACCATTGACCTTAGGCGACGTTTATATTCCTGCCGCCGAGCGGCGCGGCGAAGTGTAATCCTACAATATCGATCGTGCCGCGCCGCGTGATCAATTTTACAGAAATGCACTTCGCCGCGCCTCTCGGCTGCAGAAGTATAAACGAATCCTAATATCGATCGTGCCGCGCCGCGAAGGGCTGCGCGTAACCGAATTTTTTAATTTCGTAAATCGTGAATCGTAAGTTTTCAAATTCCTCGTAATTCGCGAATCGTATTTCACAAGGCCTGAGCAAAACCAAACATTTCCAGCCGCAAAGACAACTCCTAGCTAATGTTTTTAGAGTAGTCATTGTAGATTAGTGAGCTCAATCGCTCCCGTTCGTATTTCAAGTAACTGTTTCTCTGGAACGGGAGGGTTTTGAAAGCTAAAATCCTGGTAGTGTCCATATCTGCCTGACAGCTGCATAATAAATGCGAAAACGAGAGAAAAACGGTTTCCGTTGGTTGGCCTTTCAAGCCAGCCTATCCCATCAATGCGTAGCGCGGGCGTAGCGTTGATGTATTAATGGCCTGACGCCGCGCCCGCTCCGCCATGGCGGCGGCGGACGTAACGACTTTTTCGTTATTTTCAAAAATAATCCGTCTTCAATTTGATTTTGTTCAATAATAATTGTTTCCTAGTAGTGTTATCTCTTGAGGTTGTTTCATGGCGAGGAAGGGGTACGGGTTTGGAATTTTTTGGTCATGTTCTAGGGAAATAGCCCTAATTTGAATTGAGATCACGGCATTTTAAATGAATTCCGTATTTGAAAACTGTGTACTCAAGATCCAACTTTGAGTGGGTGTTCTTCTTTTTCTTCTTCTTATCAACCGCATTGGAGTTTCTCCTCATAGGTGCAAAAAGGCAGCAACATCACTCGGCTTGTTCCACATATCACGAGCAGACAGAGAAGTAGGTATGAGCATGAAAATATATGTAGTGAATGATGACCAGTATTGTGACAGTCAGGACATTTATTCTGGACCGACTCGTCGATCCTGTGTAAACTCTGGTCCCGCCGTAGTGACCTGTTGATTTCGATCAATATCAGCAGCGGAGCGGTGGGCCTCGGTGAAATATAACTAGTGATAAGGAGGTTCCGACGAAGAGGCCACCGCTCCGCGCTGTGATAATCGAAATCAACAGGTCATTACGGCGGGACCAGAGTTTACGTAAGGTTTAGTGCATATTTCCCGCGACATCGACAGTGCATGTCATCCATATCGATTTTCGGTCGATATGTATGATAGGCCCTATGTCGCGTCGCTTGTCGCGGGAAGTATGCACTAGGCCTAAGCTTTCAGATACGAAGAATTCCCGCATCGTAGACCCGCCAGAGTGACGCTGGAGCTTCTGCCCAGGTTCTTCTCACTATCATCAACCGTAGGAGGCACATCACCTAGGATGGGATTGGGATGGGCACAGGACGGGTATTCAGACACGAACTTGGTGTGCTCGATTCGCTGCAGCCTCTTCCATTTTTGACGATCCACTGTAGAAATGGCAGCTTGCAGCGGTGTGCGAATATTATGGGGATGAGGATCTGATGACAGGAGGGAGTAGTTGGGATGCGCGGCATTCTTGACTATGCCTATGTGGAACTGTTGTGATTGCAGTTGGCAGTGCTGTTTGACAGGAAGTAGTGCACATTATTGGTGAAGATTTGATATAGGTGTTGATTTTGGGCAGCAAGTGATGACACGGAGTTCAGTGTTTTGTACATGTTGTAACTTGCTCCAAGAGGTGTCCGACAGGTGTCTAGTCCATATCGGGGCTCCATACGCTAGAGTAGGCTGTATCATGGCCTTATATGTTGTGCGTAAAACTTCCGTCGTGCTACCCCAGGTAGCACCCGCCAGAGCACGAAAGATGTTATTTCGCGTTTTGGCGGTTGCTTCTCGGATGCCCGTGTTTTCGTGAAAGCGCAGTGAAGGATCCAGAAAGATTTCAAGCAGGCGAGGGTGCTTAGAGGGGGGCAACTGGTTACCTTCCCAGAGAAGCTTGGGATGTAGTTGATGCTCAGCCGTTGCAGTAGTGCACAGAGTAACGCTAGACTCTGAAGGGGAGACCTTTAGCTGCTTCGATTCGAGAAGTTTGGGCAGGCTGCAGAGATATTTGTTCATCTCCGTAGTGGCGCGGTCGATAACAGGGTCAGTGCATACAATTATGATGTCATCAGCATACAGACATAAGTGAATGCTGGGCGGCGGCTTCGGAATATCGGATAGATGCAAGGAGAATAGGCGTGGTGATAATATTCCACCTTGAGGAACGCCTGCCTCCAAGGGAACCGACGTCGACAGGTGTCCGTCGAATTACACACGTATAGAGCGATCTTTGACGAAGTTGTCAGTCTATCGTTTGCACCAGTCGGGCATATCACAGTGCAGGATCGATTTTGATAGCAATGAAGTGTCATTGTCGAAAGCGGCAGTCAGATCAACTGCTACGACCAGACTTCTACCGGCGGGAGCTTTCCTATTGAAACAGGCACTGATGTGTTCGAATGTTGACGTTAGCGCGGTGATAGTGGAGTGCGTCTTTTTGAAGCCATGCTGATGCACATTTCGCTGTAGTGTCCTTTGGAGATGCGGGTTGATATTTTTTCGCCAACTTAGCGATAGGGGATAGTAGGGATACGGGACGATGTGACGTTGCTGTATCCTCTGCTTTTCCAGGTTTTGGACTGGGAAGAACGACAGCTTGTTTCCAGGAATAATACCACTGCTAAATGACGAATAGATAAGATCACTGAGTACCTCTTCGTACTGTTCCGGCAAGTGCTTCAGATGAATGGCTGAGATGCCGTCTGGTCCTTCTGCCCTCGAATTCTTCATCGACTTGATGATTGTAGAGACAGTAGAAGCATTTATAGCAGGTACTTCGACTGAGTTTTCTGATCGCACGTAAGGTATATCTGTGCTCTTTATTGCGGAGCGAAGAAGCAGAAGCATAGAGTTTTCCAAGCTGGCAGGCAGCCTTATATCCGAATTCAAATCTGCCCTAAGGGAACTTGAGCATAATGCGCGCTGGCGCCATCCTCTTCCCAGATAGCCGTTTTATAATCAGACGTGTGCGGAAATTTCTGTTTTCTGATTTCTGTTCTCTGTTTTCTGGCCGTTTTGGCCTTTCTGTTTTCTGAAAAATCTGCGAAAAACAGAAAAAAATCAGAAAAAATCAGCGAAATCCGGATCTGTGGAACTTATCTAGTCCTTTACGAGGTGCTGTTTTTGTTCAATGGTGCGATTGCTGTTGGGGGCAGGATTCGCGATAAAAGCGGAAAATAGGCATTTATAGAAATTTCGTTCGTTGGGGGTGTGCGTACACCCACCATTTAGCCGTTCTGACTTGTTTTTGTGCGTTTTCCATGCAACTTGTCACTTATTTTTACTTTTGTGATGACCAGAACTGCATGCTTATAAAGAAAATTCAACAATCGTTTTTATCGAGAACCTTGCTAAAGCACTCGAAGGGTAGTTCTTTGGCACAATAGGGGTAGCATCCCAGGGCAGAGCCCGAATTCGACCTCCCCTTGTCAGCAGCTGCAGCAGCTAGTTGTTCGCAGCAGCGGCTGCTGACAGCGAGGGGTCGAAGCCAATGTCTGTATTAGGATGCAACCCTTATTGTGTTGACGTACTACCATACGGGTGAGTACTCTGAGAGTTTTGGCCGAGCAATAGTCGATAAATAGCCTCAAAATGCCTGATTTTCGCGTACTAGCCGAGAACAAGGTCGTGTTCGGAAAAAAGCTGGTTGGCGCGAAATAGGCCTCAAATAATGGTCGTCGAGAAGGTGCCACGAAAGAATGCTCTCAAAGGGGAGTATAAGACGTCAAAGGGGAGATTGTTGAGGATGTCAACACTGCCGCCAGTTCAACTACCCATATTTTCTCGGTTATTTTACGAACAATATGGTCGCAGTCACCTAACAGCCACGAAATGATCAAGAAATACTCGAGAAACACCTCGACAGGATCAGTTGTTGAGCCTGGTGGGTTATTTCTCGGCCAAGACTCTCAGCGTGTCTTCAATGATGTTGTATCCGTCATTGACGTGTCATTGATACTATCAGTGTCTTATAGGTCATCTGTGCAGTTCCGTAGATATTATAGAGTGCGTTCAGAAAGTATAGGGACACCTCCGAAAATCAAGGTTTTCAAAATCATGTTATATTTGGCTATCAATACTGTTCATAAATGAATTCAACAAGGTGAAAAACCTCTATTTGTTCATTTCTATAACAGCTGAGCAATTTTACAAGAATTTATTTCAAATTTCAGGTTTTTTTCGCCGTTCAGAAAGTATAGGGACACAACACAAAAACAAAAATTATTGAACAAAGAAAGAATTAAACATGCAATCTAAAATGAAATAGCTGCACCACCATTAGCAATGATCTCAAAAATTCTCTTAGGCATAGAATTGATCAAATTGGCGATGACGTTTTCATCCAGATTGGCCCACGCTTCGAGGATAGCGACCTTCAGCTCATCTACCGTTCTGTACTGCTTATTGTTGGCATAAACCTGGCGCACAAGTACGCCCAGATATTCTCTATCGGGTAACAATCTGGACTACACGCGGGCCATTCCAACAAACGGATTCGATGACGTAGAAACCAGGTTTTTGTAGACCTGGACACATGTACCGCCGCGTTGTCTTGCTGGAAAGTGAAATGCTGACGTCGTGTTCCGGACAAAAATGGCAGTAGATGTGTGCGAAGAGTTTCTTGATATTCCTCCGAGTTCATGCGACAAGAAGTGAAGGCCAATTCCAAAACACCTTCGCTACTGAATGCTCCCCAACACATCAGCGAGAAACCGCCGAAATTCCGTCTGCTGAAAATCAATGGATCCTTGCGCAGATCTCGCCAGTAGGATCGAGCACCATCCGGTCCGTCAAGATTAAATTTCTTCTCGTCGGAAAAGATGACCTAAAATTTTTTGCGTCATTTCTCGATTTTTCCCGGATTTTATGAGACTGCCTTACCTTTGCCCAATCAGTTGCCATGTTCCTCTGTGCAAATTCATGTCGAGCCTCTTTATGGTTTGCAGATAACGACGGGGCTTTCTTCATCACTTGTCGGACAATGTTTTTATCGCCATTTATGGTGTTCCAGACCGTCGTTTTCGAAACACTGAGCGATAATTCAGACTTAATCTGGTTCAGCGACAGTGTGCTGTTGGAGCAGAGCTGAATAATTCTCCGCGAATCTTGATTGCTGATCTTCTTCGGCCGTCCAGTACGTTTTGCAGTACCGTAGGAATCTGGATCTCGCAGGAACTGGTTGATACAGTTGACAGATCTTCCGAGCTGGGTAGCGATTCGACGTTGGCTCAACCCGGCAACGCTGAGCGCACGAATTTGAGCTTGTTCAGCAGCAGTCAGAGCAGTATCACGAGCCATTTTAGGAATAAAGATATCACATGTACTCATCTTGAGTTTATTTAGCGAACTTGCTACGGGAAATTTCGCTTGGATTAAAAAAATCTGATTTTTCGAAGGGTGTCCCTATACTTTCTGAACGGCGAAAAATTCTAAAAATTGAGATAAAATCTTACAAAATTTCACAATTGTTATATAAATAATCAAACATAGGTTTTACATGATGCTGAATTCATTGATGAACAGTATTGATCACCAAACACAAAGTTTTATTGGAAACCTCGATTTTCGTGGGTGTCCCTATACTTTCTGAACTCACTGTATTACAAGTACGACAAATGTATTCAGAATTACATCCTCTCTTCACTTGAAAAAAAAAGTTAAAATGCAATGGGCATTTTTTCTGAAAATTTTCTGATTTCAGTTTTCTGGCCATTTTGGCCTTTCTGTTTTCTGAAATTTTTTGAAAATTTTCCGCACATCCCTGTTTAGAATGCTCCACGCTTGTTTGCTATAAGTCGGAAAGTTGATAGATTCGGTGTACTCCCTCCAGCGTTTCTGCTTGTAGTCGTTCAGCACCTTAGAGATCTCCTCGAATAGGAGTGAAATGCACGGATCAGAAAGATCAGTTCTGCGTCTGTCGTCCCGTTGTGTGATTTGCTCCAGGGCTTCCTTTGGTACGTTAGGGTGGAACGTTCTTACGCGATCGGTCGGGATGGCTATTCTGGAGGCATCGCATAAGGTGTCAACGACGAACTTCTCTTTGTCATAGACAGAGCTAGCTAGCGGGTAGTTGGCTACCCAGCTGAGTAGCGCCTCCTTAAACAGTACCCAGTTAGCCTTACTGTAGTTAGTGTAAAATTTGCTACGGGAGTCAGAAAACGGTGCGAGATGACTATTAAGAGACAGATCCAATGTTGTGGTGATGGGTAGAGTTCGCGCAATAATTTTAGTCTGATGAATGGACGGGGCTGCGATGGTAGATCACCCCGCGTGAAAAACCCCATCCTCCAGTGAGGCCGCCAACCCCGCACCCCCAGCTGCCCGGTCCATGCGTCAGACTAAAATGGAAACGGAAACCATACATGATCACTGGCCATGACCACAGATGTAGACCAGTTACAAGACATGACAAGAGAAGAGGAAACGAACGTTATATCAGATGAGGAGGGCCTGTCCGTCGACGGGAGACGAGTAGGAGATTCTTCGTTTATAGGTATTAGGTCACAATCATCCGCAAAAAGTTTCTGTCTAGTTCTCCTCTGTCATCGGGATCTAGGGAGGAGAACTAGGAAGAGGAGTGAGCATCAAAGTCACCAGCCATGACAACAGATGAAGATGAGAGGGTTGAATATACATCGTTAAGGTAAGGAGTGGGGTCAAATGGGTAGGGACAAGAGGTGGGTGGGGGAATGTAAACATTGCTAATATCTAGAGGACAACTTTGCAATACACTATGCACTCCTATACATTCAACAACATTATCATTGGGGAGGACAATAAGGTGAGATGGAATTGTGGATTTTACAAAAGTTGACACGCCACCGCCATGTGATGAACGGGGAATATGATAGGATGTATAGCCGGGAAGGCGGGGCTGGGAAGGGGAGGACACGCTAAGTTTAGTCTCCTGTAGGAGGATGACATCAGGTTGTGAGCGTTCAATGTATAATGTAAGTTCCATAAGTTTGGCACGCGAGCCATTGATATTCAGTTGAAAAATGTTTAGGCTGTGAAGAGGAACCCTAGAAGGCGAGTTAATACAAGATATACAGCAATAAGCATCTGTGTAATCATTGTAGCTAGTTAACCCCGAACATTTGAAGTGTACTCAGCCAAGGCAACCAGCGCACTGGATGCTCGCATGATGTGCCGATAATCCACAATGACGGCATGGATAACGCGGAGTCTTGTTTCGCGGTCCAGGGTTCTTCTCAATGCCAGCTCGTAACAGTAGAACACGTAGGAGTGTAGCAGCCAGCCGTTTACACTCCCACACAGAAAAAAAAAACTTTTTGTGGAGTTGTTGATGCTCGTTTGATGAGTCTTCTTGATCTTGGTAGTCGACTCCACAGATCCACCACGCGTAGGTTGACCATCTCGGAACCTTGAGCGGGTGTTAGCTAAGATTTGTAGAGAACATGCTAAAGTTTCTCAGAGTTTCGCTGAGCCCAAGCCGAGCGAGATACGTTCAAATACAGTCTCCGACGAAATGGGTGCTCGTATTCTTATGCAACGCAGTATATAATCTTGAAGTTTCATCTTCAGCTCTGAACTTTATTGCAGCCTTCTCATGATGAATTTGTGGAAGATAATTTTGCGTCACAAGTGCAATGATAATTTAATATTTAGGTATGCAGTTTTATGTTTTCCTTCAGGCTTGGCGAGAAGGGACTTGGTGTTTCCGAGCATCCCATCGAGCGGATGCGTTTGTGTGTGCTGCTGGATCTCTGTTCGCTACGCCACTTCTGTTTATTGCCCTTCTTGTCGGAAGCCACTCTCTGAATGCTGCATGGGTTAGTTTGTTGTCGTTTCGATATTGTTTCTGAATTATTTTATCATTCTTGATTTGGGGCATTGGCGTGATTAGAGTGTCACCACGTAGTTGGAGGTCTCACAACAAATGGGACGACAACGCCATTGCAGCGCTGCGACATCACTGCCATCGTTCCTTCTTCTTCTTATTCTTTGCAGCCGCGAAGAGGGTAATTGCTATAGGTTCAGAAACTGGGCGACCAGCGTTGGATTCGTCCAAAGGTCTATTGTAGTCAATGTTGTAGGGTTTTTTGGACAGTTGAATAAGTGTTGGGTATTGTGACCAGGACCACCACTGTCCGGGCAAACGTCGGGAGTGCTATTGTCGATCCTGTTCACGTAGGACTTCAGGAACGTTGAGTGCTCACAGCGCAACGAGGCTAGAGTGCATCTGGCACGTCTACTAAGCTGGGACTCAGACTCAGAAACTCGAGGCGGCACAGTACCCAGAATAGGATTACCAGTCGCTCTTTCCAGATACCCTCGAACGAACTGGGTGTGCTCCTCGCGCGGCAGACGGAGGCGTTCTTTTTGTGAATCGTGCCATCTCTGCAGGTTGACTTTATCTGGAGCATCGGCAAAAGGTTTTCTGATGCCTCTCTCTCTCACAGGCTCAAGTACTCTCCAAGATGGGTGGTTGGGCTGCTTGACGATGTTGATATACAGCTGCTGGGCCTGGAGCTGACAGTGCTCCTTCAATGGTAGCACCCGTGTTTCGGCGTGTAAATGCTCGATTGGCGAACTCCTAGCACATCCGGTGGCGATCCGAAGAGCAGCGTTTTGTACACGCTGCACCTTAGTCCAGGATGAGTCCGACACTAAGTGCTGCCAAACCGGTGCCGCATACTCTAGGGCGGGCTGCAGTATAGCCTTATACGTGGTCAGAATAGTTTCCTTACTGCTGCCCCATGATGTACCTCCCAGCGCCCTTAGCACATTGAACGGCTCGAGTATAAGGCCGAGTAGTTTGACGAAGCGAGCAGCAGGCAGGCGATCTCCACCCCAGCCGACATCGGGATGGGCGCTGTGCTCTTTGGGGTCCGTTGTGAAAACTGATACTGAAGACTTGGCAGCTGAGACCCTGAGCATCTTGTTATCGAAATAACTTTTCAAATCAATCAGGTACTCGTTGATCTTGCTCGCGGCCACTTGTATGTCGCGGTTTTGGCACATGATAGTCATATCATCAGCGTAGGCGACAACTTTAATGTCCTGGGGAGGTGCCGGAATGTCCTCTAAGTTCAGATTAAACAGAGCGGGCGATAAGACTCCGCCTTGCGGAACACCGGCAGCTATGGGGATACCTTTAGAGACATGATTTTGAAAAATAACTTTTGCTCGACGGCCCTTGACGAATGCTGTTATCCAACGCTTCTGCCACGTTGGAATAGAGGACTTCAGTATGTTATCCGATAGAATACCCAGGTTAACACTGTCGAATGCCTTTGTCAAGTCCAGGGCTACAGCAACGGTCCTGAGGGACTTTCTCATGTTGAAGCCGTCGATGGCATAGCCAACGATTTCCAAAAGCGCCGTCGTGGTGGAATGTAGCTTCTTAAAGCCGTGCTGGTGATGTTATTTCTCATTATGCTGAGCCAAATCATTGACGATAAGCTTTTCAGCAACCTTGGCTAGAGGTGAGAAAAGGCTTATTGGCCTGTATCCTTTCGCTGATGACAGCGATTTACCGCGCTTAGGCAGAGGAATGACATTGGCTGTTTTCCAGTCTTGTGGCAGTGTGCAAAATCGGTGAGCAGCAAGAGAAAGTCACTGGGGAGCTTCTTCAGGACTGCTGGGCACATTCCCTTAGGTCCAATGGCTTTCGAATTACGCATTTCCTTTATAATCGTCTCCACCTGCACAGGAGTGGAGGCATCAGCCGTGCCCATAAGCGGAAGGCGGCACAGCTCCCTTAGTGTCACTCGGTTTTGCGGGCCACGCTTCGCACATGTTATGAAGAAGCTCTTGCCTAGAGCGTAAGCGGCATCTTGTCCTGACTTGAATACATTGTTCTCAAACTCGATAGTAGATACGGTGGCGGGTGTGGCTTTTCTGGAGAGTTTTCTCAGGATTTTCAATGTCGCAGCACCATCAGCCTTGAAGTTCAATTTTTCAGTGAACTTCTGCCACTCGTCCTTCTTGTGCTTGTCCAAGTCTTTTCTAATCTCATCGTCAAGTTGAGTGACCTCCGGGTCCAGATGGTTGGCAGATCTCTTCTCATCTCTTGTCCTAATTTTCTGAAGTATTTCCCTGTGACATTAGGGTAAAAAGTTTTCACACGTCCTTCTGGTGTGGCCGCTTTCATAGCCTTCCGGATAGCGTCAGATATGTGACGCTCTTTTTGGTGCACATCGCTATTCCATGGATATTCAGCCGCTTGGTGGAGTGCAACCTCTCTGAATAGGCTCCAGTCTGCAAGGCCTAAATTGAGATAAGAACGGTGACGAATACCAGAATAAGGGGCTAGAGAATTTGGGAGATCGATATGGACAAAAATGGGAATGTGATCACTAGACAGAGTTGTAGAAGTGGACCACGAGCAAGCACTAGAGAGACGAGCGAAATGTCTGGGCTAGAAGATCGGCCGATGGAAGGGAGGCGAGTGGGCTGATCATCGTTCAGGATAACCAGGTCGCACTCCTCCGCCCATTCTTCGCCGACTTTTCCTCTAACATCAGAGTATAGTGAAGAGCAAAAGGTATGAGCATTGAAGTCGCCCGCGAAGACGACTGAGGGTGAGAGGGCGAAGTCATTGAGTTGTTTTAGAAGAGGGATAGGACTATAGGTTGGGGGACAAGATGTAGTTGGGGGAATGCAGATGTTGAAGAGAGATAGGGGAGTTTTGAGTGGGAGATGGATGGGGACCTACTCGAGAGTACCGTTCTTAGGGACATTGGGAATTAGGTGAGAAGGAAGAGTGGATAGTACAAAAGTAGAAACTCCTCCACCGAAAGACGATCTTGGAGCATGGTTGAAGTATAGCCAGGGATATTTGGGCGAGAAGAGGTAGCAGAGGGGAAAGTTTGGTTTCCCGAACCATGATAACATCTGGATGTACGAGCAAAGAGAGAGAGAGCTTAGATAGTTTGGCACGAATGCCATTGAGGTTTATATGTACATTGGAAAGTGGGCGATTGGAGGTATAGGAATCAGAGTTGGAAGGTGAGGAGCATAGAACACAGCGAAAAGCAGAGTTAGGATGCCTCTCAGAACTGATACCCGAACAGAAGAGATGCACTCATTTTTGGCATCCGAAGCACTGGACGCTTGTTTTACTCCATGTGACATCCTTGCCGCACGTGGCGCATGGGTACTTCTGAGTGGGTCCAGGATTCCTCTCCACGCCGGCCCTTTGTAGGAGAATCCTTAGGAGAGCTGAGGCCAGCCAGCATCTCTCCCATAGCAAAAACCCTCTTCGTGGAGGGGTTGATGTCGGTTTGCACGGAGTTGATGTTGCTTCCTCTACACGGCCACGGCACGAACGTACGACATCTCGGCAGCATCGTTCCTTCATAATATGTAGAGCTCAGCGCTGTTTGATTGGCATGAGAGTTTTAGGTTTTTTTTTTCGGCTTTTTTCTTGATGTAGAGGAGGTGCTACATTTTTCACTTCAAACAACATTGAACAAAGCTTTTACAAAAGAATCCGGCTATAAACGACGTAGACTTCCTTTGCTTTCTCCCGTGTTCACCTATTGACTGCATCCCGAACCTGTAGTGATGCGTTTTATGTTCTTTATGATCTGAAATGCTACCCACTCATTGCTCTTTATTGTTGTCGCGGCAGCAATTTAAGCGTTTAGCACGTGCGCCTTTACTGTGCTGTGATATTGAAGTTTAAGTGTATTTCTTTAGTATGTTATTTTCAGGTGCTTTTGTTTTTGGGAGTTACGAGTATGTGTCTCAACTGGGCTCTGAATATGGATATGCTTATGGTGAGTTCCAAAACACCCATGGTTTTTCACTTAAGGCCTAGCTTGTTCGGATGAGTCCGAGCGAAGCAAGCAGCGGAGCGGCCGGTCCTGGCAAAATACAACATTTAGAAATAGATTCTGACATGATGGACTCGATAAGCCTTACTTCGACCGGCTCAGAAGGAGGGAGAAAGGCTATATGTGTATCACAAGGTAGCTGTTATACTTGGGCATCGAATAATTTCGAATCATCCGATAAATGAATTTTTCTCCTCAATGTTACAACGAATCGAGCTTTCTCTAGTTTCCAGACAACAAGTAGGGGGGAATCATCTCGTGAGTTAGGTTAGAGTAGAATCAATTGCGCTAATTGAATCACAATCATCAATTATTCGGAAAAACTAGTCGACTTCGACTATTAGTCGACTTATTTCCTGAAAAAATGATATTTGTTAATTTTTGAGTCCACAGAATTCTACTTTTCAATGAATTTTGAGAAGACTACCCCTAACTTGAGGCCTGAAAACCAAAATTAGCTCAAACCATTCCGACTCCAGAGAGAAAATTGATTTTTCGGATGATTCGAAATTATTCGATGCCCAAGTATAGTAGCTGTGTTGAACGACAAACTCAGATGTCATGCATGACTCGAACCTGCATTGCACGCTTTCATAGCGAGAGTGTTACCATTACACCACCGACAGCTATATCCTCTGGTTCCGAGCCAGATTTACTCTGTTCCCTCGCGCGCTTGTGCGGAGCGAGGTTAGAGACAGCGAGAAATTGTGGGGAGAAGGAGACGCAGCGTACGCACGCAGACGCACGCGACAAACGGAAATAAATCACACTCGGAAACAGATCATATGTACCAGGCCGTCCAATAATTCCTGTCCGAAAATTTTCAAAATTCTAGAATTTTCCTTAGAAGTGTTATAATATCAGGCAAGTGTGAGAACCTTCTAGAAGGTTCTCCAAAGTTCTAAGCTAGGCGTATATAAGGCGCAGTCGCCGCGTCTAGCTATCAGTACAAGCTAAAATGGACCAAGGTCGAATTCGTACGTTCGTTAACTACGAGTGGCTGCTGGGCAACGACACGGGCACCGCGGTCCCCAACATCTGCAGAGCGTGCAAGGAGGATGCAGTGTCCCAACGCACAGTCAGCCGCTGGTTCAATCGTTTCGAGAGCGGCGACACGAGCCTCGAGGACAGGGAGCACAGCGGGAGGCCATTACGGTGGATGATGACGAAGTCCGTCGCTGTATCAAGGAGAAGCCGGAAGCCACCACCCGTGAACTGGCGACGACGCTCGGCTGCAGCAAGTCCACCATCCACAATCGACTCAACTTACTCGGCTACCGCAAAGTTCTGGCCCGTTGGATCCCCCACCGTCTGGCGGACGCCAACAAGCAGAGCCGCGTGGCCGTCTGCCAGTCCCTCCTCCTTCGTCCGCATCGCAAGGAGTTTCTCGAGGACCTAGTTACTGGGGATGAGAGCTGGGTCCTCTACGACAACGTCGCCCGCCGTGCCGTCCGGATCCCGCGCGGAGAAGAGCCGCCGACGACCCCGAAAGCCGACCTGCACCCGCTGAAGATCATGCTCTGCTGCTGGTGGGACACCAAGGGCATGCTGTACTTCGAGCTGCTCCCGCAAGGCAGAACGGTCACCGCCTCCATCTACACCGATCAGCTCGAGAAACTAGCCGCTGCCATCCGAGAAAAGCGTCCCCGACGGGCCTCGGTCCACCTGCTGGACGACAACGCGCGCCTCCAAGTGGCGAAGGAGACCCAGCAGAAGTTGGCGACGCTCGGCTGGGAGACGGTTGCCCATCCGCCGTATTCCCCGGACCTGGCCCCCTCCGACTACCACTTGTTCCGCCCGCTGAAGCGCCATTTGGCCGGAAGAAAATTCACCAACTACGACAACCTCAAATCCGACATCGCGGACTTCTTCTAGTCGCAGCCCCCGGAGTTCTGGGCGAAGGGCATCGGCGACCTCCCCAATCGATGGGCCACTGTTGTGGATAACTGTGGTGATTCTATTGTTGATTAGACTTGTTTTTCAATAGAGTTGAAAAAAAAATAAAAATGGTGAAATTTTCGGACAAGAATTATTGGAGAACCTGGTATATTTTTAACAGTTGGTAGAAGGCAACGTTCGCAACCTTAACTTTTCAGGGTTTTTGAATTTACGTTGTTAAAATCTTGGATGATGAATTTTTCGGTCATTTACTGTCGGTATCAGTACAGACCTAATTTTTTCCTAAGTCTATAGAACCATGCCATTATCAAAAGACTGGGGATTCGATCCTTAGTACGCGAGGTAAAACTTACGTGGTTCAGTATAATTTAATGAGCAAAGAGGCTTCACTAGGCTACCTGCTGATAGAACAACTTAACTGAGCTAGTGAGATAGTGGGTTGATGAGCAATCTCTATTCATCGTTAGCCCCGCCCATCAGGTTAGCGGCACTTTACAAGCAGAGGTCGTTGCTGACGACATCAGTAGTGGTACAAAGGTCACGACCAGGGATATGTGGAGGGATCTTCTTCCCGTTTTTCTTCCTGCGATTTTGCGTTTTTTTTCCCTCAGAAAAACAGAAAAAACGAGCCAGTGACCGAGCACGAGAGTGTCCGTTTCCATTTCTCCCTTTTGATTCGGTTTGGCATATCCGTTTCCGTGTAAAAACCTTTTTGCCTGATCCTGTTTACGATGGGTAGACTTCCTAAGCTAGAGCTCAATCATCTTTGGCATTTCGGACTGCCCCCTTAGAAAATCCAGTAAAGTTTAGTTGGGGTGAGGTATGCTTTTTTACACTTATGTGAAAAAAAGGAAAATAAACGAATATTCAAGCGAAAATTCTGTAATCCAATGAAACGAAAACAACGATGGAACAGTCCGAAGAAAAGCCCAAGGAATCGAGCAACCCAGCACTGCGGAGGGTCACTCCGCCGCTCTCCGAAAGCCAGTTGCACGTGCATTAGGTTCTTGTCGGCGGCGAAGTTTACAGGAATAGTATCGTTCCTATTGAGATCTTCGGATACCGGAACAACCCTTGAAGCTTATGAGATCGGATTAGGATAAAGACGCATTCTAATACTACTTGATTGCTGACGGGAAACCTGTTATCTGTAATTGCACTGCATTAGATGACTCCCGACGAAGTTTTTCGTTTTTCTTCTCACTGGAGGTTCTTTTCGCCCTCTTATTGCTGTTCACAAAACATCGTTTAATCTACGTTTAGAACGCTGGCTTCAAATGTGGGAATGACATTCTCGCTGACGGGCAACTCATCCGCGCGCCGATTTCAAACCAAAGCTAGTTGGATTTTTAGTCAAGGATCCCCCTATCCTTTGGAGCATTAATAGCTCTTAAGAACTTTCGCATCCACGTGAGAATTTCGCTCGCCCAGGGGTTTCAGCCCACCCCGCTGCCCAAAATTGAGAAGCAGTTTACGCCAACGGTTATGAGCTGCTCCGCTACCCGTTTTTCTGCTGTATCCTGTTCAAGGTTAGATAAGACTAAAATGTTCTTCCAGCACGTAATCGTCACAAATCGCCGCGCATCTGCTACTGCAATCCAAACCTTGATAGGACATTTATTTGGTGACGCTTCATCTCCTTACATAGTGGGCTTCATTTCGGACACTATCCGAGGTTCTCCAAAAATATTTCGTACTCAGATTACATGGGACTGTACAATAATCGCTTTTGAAATTGAGGTGATCAAATCTCTTCGAAGGCCAAATATCGGGCACTGCAATGGGCGATGTTTTTGCCGAACGCTGGACTCATTCTCAGTATTGGGTGCTATTTGTGGGCTACGTTGTATATAGTCAATGACCATCACCGAGCGAAAATGGAAATGCGCGGTAATTCCGCTTTGTTTCGTTCTTTGTTGTCATCTATTGCTTACTTGAAGCCTCTTTTAGTGGAAGATGAGTGGGCAAGCGATGTCGAGACTTTGGTATCCAATGTTCAAGCTGAATATAATGACGGATTGGATGATGCGGTGAACTAAAATCTCACATTGCCGGCAATCAGTCATTCATTCGTGCGAGTTCGTTGTCAGAGCGTTACAGCAGCCAACTTTAAGTCCCTATCGTTACCCAATTTCTCGTCTTAGGAGTATGTTAGAGTACAGCGAGCTGCAAGCTGTGCGAAAATGTGAATAGAACCCCCATTCTCATCTTTTTTTTCTTTTGACCCAGCTTGGACTGTGCTAGTTGCTAAAAATTGCGCTTCGCCGTAACGCTGCAATAGAGCATTTGAAAATGTCGATCAGGCTATCTGCCCACACTTTTCATAATATCAAAAAGGAACAAGCTCTTGCAACGTCGGATGTAACTCGTAGCCCTATTCTATAACGTGTCGGACGACGTCGTCCAGCCAACTGTGAAAGACTTCGGGGAGAGAGGGGGGGGGGATGCGAGCATGCGTCATTGCCAGTTACGGGAGCGACAAAAGTGGCCGGAGGACCGTGAAGGCCACATTTCTGTCGCATGCCAATACGCGGGTGCTTTTCGTGTCGCTGCTCGCAGTACGCTGAAATTCATTCTAAATGTTAATAGACTCAGACGGCTGCACCCGATCGGCCAACTAACAATTGAAGCATACAAAGCCTGGGTCGCATCTTCGAAAACTAATTGTATTGTCGGTATCTCTCTCATTGGCAGCTATAGTGAAACTAGACAGTATCCCTTTCCGAGCTGCTGGTGCCATAAGTTTAATCTTTTTTGCACCTTGGCGAAAAGTTAAGGATACCATCAGGCATTTGTTGGGGGGTTTTGGAGAAAAAATTCGATTTTGCCTAAAACTTGTTCATAGGTGCTGAAAACGAATCTACGGTCCATTTGTCGAAATTCTGAGGTTTACTGCAGGTTACGGTAGGTACCGTGCCTTTTAGGCTGCAAAACCTACCTTACCATTTCGAAAATCGGCAAATGAACGTCAAATTCGTATCCACCACCTCAAATAGCCCCGCATACGAATTTTGAGTCAAATCTGGACTTTGGCCAAACTACCGTATATCCACCGTAATTTACCATATTCTGTGAAAAAAAAATCGACGAAAGGATCTCAGATTCTTGTTAAGTGCTCCGAATAATTCCTAGAGAAACATTTTGAGCCATATTTATTTATTTATTTATTTACGTTGTTTAAGATAATCGTAGGAAAGAAAAGAGAAATAAAGAAGAATATCTCGAATGATCATCACAAACAGCGACATGAAAACAACACGAAGACGAACAACCAGCAAGATTGCTCAATGCTCAAGGATTTTTTGAGCTATTAGGCGCTTGAAAGATTCTATAGATGGTGCTCCGGGTAATCTCTTGCTTAATGTCAAAAACATTGACCCTGCCCTGACCGAGAAACAAGTGGCTCTGTATCGCGTTTTAGCTCTCCGGAAAGAAATCTTATACTGACCTCCTCTATTGATAGACCTGGCAATACTAAAGAATTGCTGGACCTCAACATCACATATTCCATTGAGAAGCTTATACACCATCATAGCATCAAACATTTTACGTATTGATTCGAGAGTTGGTAGTCTAAGGAAAGAATTTCGGACACTAGATGAAGGTACTATGTTACTGTACTGAAAACCTTGAGTCCTGATGAAAAGTTTTCTAGTGAAGTTACTATAAACTTTTTAAGCTTCACCACATCTTTCCTTCTAGATGGATTGAAAACAGTGCAACCGCATTCCAACAAAGGTCGTATTTAGGTTTTATAGGCTTTGAGTAATATATTTTGATCTTCAGTAGAAAGCGCCTTCAATATTTGATAGGTGCGAACAACGGCCTTCCTACATATGTGCTCATAGTGAGGAGAAAAGTCGAGCTTGTCAGTGTAATGAAATCCCAGATCTCTCACTTTATCCAGTATTTGGATACGAGTTGAGCCTAAAACGTAAGAACCGTACATAGGAAAATTACCCAGTCTCAAATGAAAAGGTTTACTAGCTGACAGGGGAAGTTGCCAGGTAGCAGACCATCTCACCAGTGCATGAATAGCGGATTGCATAGCCGCCTTTTTTTGAGCGCTGGAAGTGCCACAGTAAATCTTGACGTCATCTGCAAACTGCTTGCATTTGACACCTTGGAGCTCTAGTAATGCTGGAACTTCTGCAGTGTAGATGTTAAACAGAACAGGGGATAAAACTCCTCCCTGGGGTACACCGCTTGTGGCCTGCATTTTTTCGGATAGAGTCATATTTACATTAACTTGGAAAGTTCTACCAATGAGAAATTGCTTTAGCCAGAGTAGAATTCTAGGATTGAAAGTTAACGTGCCCATTTTGTGCAAAAGTTTTGCGATGTTAACTCTATCGGAAGCTTTTTCGAAATCAAAATATATCACGTCACATTGTCCATTGTCATCTAAAATCTCTGACCAGATTTGTTTCCACTGATCTGCCCTTCACAAAGCCGTGTTGATTTTTATGAATTATTGCATTTGCACTTATATGATCTAAAATATATTTTTTGATGAATTTCTCTAGTAATGCTGAAACTTCTACAGTAAACTTTTTTCCATCGTTTTTCTATTTTTCTCCTTTTTTTCTATCGTAGCACTCCGGAAATCTTGAAACACCCGTTTTGTACTCAGCATTTTCCCACGCTGGGATGCTTTGAATGAATTTAGTCGAAAACTGTGGAAAATCGACAATTAAACTTCATATTCGTGGTCAGCGCCTTGAATTACCACCATGTGAGAACATTGCGTCAAGTGTGAAAAATTTTTTCTAAAGCCTTTTTTAGAATCCCCTAATTATTATAAGTAAACGGTCATCTGAAAATTTTTTCAAGTTCAAAACGCTATCAGTCTGCGCAAAGTTAGGAAAACGTTCTTCCGCCCAAAACTCGCTCAGGGCGGTTGTTTTGAGCGCTGAACACGATTGTGAGTTCCGTTTCCGGATTTTGGAAAGATTATTGCGCATTTAAGAAGGTTCAAACAGTACAAAAACCACAGTCTTGAGCTTATAACCTATCGAACCGGCGGTTCGGGTTGGATACTGCCCAGTTTTACTATAGAGGTTCAAGAGATGCTAGCAATGCAATTCGTTCCCGCAGATGCGACCTACGCTTTGTATACTTATCTATAAGCCGTAACTACTCTGTTTCTATTCAAGGGTACATTTTTTTCGGTTTCTTTCATCTGAGGTCAGCACTTTAGTTTGTCCACTTCCTCAGTTTCTAATCGGGTTAATTAATATATTTCAATTTTTCTCTGATGCTGTAAATTCGGCTTAATAATCGCTTTACATAACTATTCTCCTTGCTCACGATTTTGATTTGATAGGTTTTTTTTTTCATATCTATTGTACCTCAAAAGTGCATTACTCTCGCTTTGATCATGTTTCTAAGAGTTCATTCACACTCAGCATGGATGGAACTGTTGTCCTCGCCGGAAGTTACCCGCCATTCTTGAATACGGCATTCAAAAAGCGCTTCAGTAAGATAGCGGTTCAATTTGGTGCTTGTATTCCACGCTCAGTTGGAGCTAGTCTTAGGTACGGGGTTATTTTTGCATTGCACATTGAAGTTTGAACTAATGCTTACTTTTCTTCCTCTCATGATATCTCTGATTTGTGATTTTGTTAGATGATTCGTTTAGAATTGTGCCACTGGTTCTCGCCTTTATAGTTTTTTTTTAGTTTCATGATAACAGTTTTCCAAACAGCCTGAGTGAACTTCTCTATATGTGGTTCCACGAGAGGTTAAAGCAGCTTGTAAACAGCAGTCGATATAAACTAACCCAAGGTTTTCTCTGATTTAATATCTGAAGAATTATATGCCTTGAATGAGAGGACTAGATGATCTGACAACCATATATGGAGGCGGGTATAGGTTTCTGCTAGTCGCATTACAAAGACGTGTAGTAGGCGTCTTCGTCTTTTTTTCCGTTTCTTTTTTATGCTGAACTCAGCTTGAAAATGGGAACTTATACATACTTCGCAGAAGACGATGATAAATATGAGATCTTCGTAATATCCGAAATCGTTGACTCAGGGCATTGTTACCATCCCTTTCTGATATGTTTAATGTTCAGCTATTGTAATATTCAGTTTCAAAGAAAATTAATAAACACTGAAATTTTTTGTCATTGCTCGTATTTGTTCAAATGGTGCTCCACACATGCCGTACTGTTAACCACGCTATCCCAATTATTCTGAACCGCCTACATATATTCCAGCGTAGGTGTATGCAGAGGCGGCGGGCGCAGTCCATCTCTTCGCCGCAAAACGACCATGGTACGATACGTTTACTCCTTTTCTTGAAAAACCCTTCAACCTGATGTTCTAGGCGCTATTCATATTCTTCAACGACAGCGCGTCGCGCGCATATATATTGAAACATAATAATGTTGATGAAGGATTATTAATGCAAATGATGAACAGGTCATTTCGGCTATCGTCGCCGTGGGAGTCGGATTATTTATACTCCGACGCCACGCCTGCGCGCTGGCGTTGAGGAGTATGAATAGCGGCTTATGCGTTCGAAGCTTCGAATGGTAATGAGCGATCACGTCATACTTGCAGATTGTTACGACTCCGAACTGCAACTAGGAAAAGTTCTCGCGCATCTCTCGTTCATCAGAATTAACATCGACCATGTCCTGCTTCCCGAAGAGGATTCGTTCATTGAGCGGCTGTATCGTGAAGGATCGCTTTATGGGTATAGAAACATTTTATTCTCCAATGTGTTACCCACCATCCGCGAAAATTCTTTCAGGTTCAATCTAGAGTATCAGTTCCCTTGCCTGGATGATGTTTCACGCTCGCTCAAAGCTCCAGTTCGTATACCAGCAAAGAGTTTCACCATGACTAACATTCAATTTCGACATCGAAGGGTTGTGCTCCTGCACATGACGCCAGAAATTGTTCCTTTTTGGAATCGGAGTCATCTCGTAATACGCCTGCATGTTCAGCTAAACACTCGTGGGAAATTTTCTGTGAGTAATTGTTTCATTCTCTGTAAAGCGGATTAGCCACTGCACCATTTTACATTCGCTCGCGTATAGCCCTGTACGGAGTGGCCGGTTAGGTGGCGTTCAGAGTTTTCGTGGGGCGGCGCGATGGTACATGTTAGTGCTACGCGAAAATCGCGTCGCATAGGAATTCAGGTGTGAACGCTGGGCGATTACGCGCAATTGCGTACGTAGGCAATTTCGAGCCAACAAGCAACAGCAAACTAACGTAACTAAAGTACTAAAGTTTGGTACAGTTTTTTCGTGTTTGTTTGAGTGGAAGGGGTCTTAAAAATATGTTCATTTTATTGTTTTCATTGTGAGATTCGGATATGTTAATGAAAAGCTCCGAAGAAAGCTAGCAACGAGCCTGCCTTCACGCGACGACCACCACGTCGCGTTGTATTGTAACGCAACGCGATGGACGCTGAGCGAGCATCATTTGTGCTTCAAATCAGATGTATCGCGCAACTTAGATAACTGTGAACGCCTAGCGATGGCGCGCCGCGACGTCGCTTGATCGATGCGTAGGCTAATTATAACGTCGCTCCGCGAATGAACTCTGCGCGCCGCCTTACGCGCCTTTTTTGTCGCGGTAAGAACGACATAATTGCGCTGGCTGGATTCGACTGCCGACAATCCTGATTGTGTCCTCAGTTTTCTTTTAGGCGTTGCTATCCTTTTGCGCCTCAATTAGCCAGTCGGAAACTGGACGTAGTGTCCCTACATCGAAAGCAGAGAGCCATTTGGGGCTGGGATGATAGAGACAACTGTGCTACCGATCAAGCGAACGTACTTCGCTCCATGGATTGGTATGGGGTGGTGGTCATCGTGTATTCCAAACCCTGAAGAGGTGGGAGAAACGGGAGAGAAGCAGCGAGTGGGTTGTCGCTAGCCCTGTGTTGCGTCCAATCAGGAACCTCGCTCCTCCCCTCTCCCGCATCTTCAGTGGTCGGAATATACGATGGCCACCACCCTTTGGTATGCCCAAGCTGATCCGGGTGCCTTGCCTTCCGGTCCTGGACGATGACCCGAGTCACTCTCCACGCATGACCGAAAGGCAATTCCCATCACTGACTATGAGTGCATCTCACTACCGCCATGATAGCCGCTCTCTGCGGATCGTGGTGAGGGGCGGACTTCAAGAGAAATTATGGGGTGTACAAGACTCGAGCTGATCTGTCGGGGTTAGCAGCGGCGATCCGTCGCGAAGAGTATTAGACCCCGTGAGCAGGTTTGAGCAGGCCGTTGCGCCAATTTTCGACATAGCTACGACCCCCTCCCCGTTGACCAAAATTATTTGAAAATTTCCGAATTTTTAACGATCCCCTCCTCAGATAAAAATTTCCTAGGCTTTTTGAGATAGAAAAGGTTGGAAAAAGTTGAAATTTGTGGTAGAATTCAGTCAAATCTGACGAACCTCCCCCCGATCTACTTCTTTTTCGAAAAATTTCCAATCATGTTACGGCCAGGGATGTGCGGAATTTTCTGTTTTCTGCCCATTTTTGGCCATTTTTTCTGTTTTCTGTTTTCTGTAAAAATAGACAAAAATTGGACAGAAAACAGAAAAAAACGTGTACCGCGATTTGCAGCAGGACAGTTTTTTTGGATTTTTCGAAGCTAAGCGGATTGGGTGAGGCTGTACTTCACCCAGGCTCTCTGCAGTTGTTCCACGCTAGACACTTATCTTGCTGTAGTGGTTATCCATTAGGGAACGTGTGGCGTGGTGGGAGGAAACGGTGTTGTTCGCTGTACACGATCGGGTTCGATCCTCGCCGAGGTGAACCAAACCAACCAACCCTCCGGGATCCTTCAATTGGTAACAGATTCATGTAGGGAGATAAAGGCACTCATTGGGAAGTCGGCTGGCCCCCGCAAGCCACTAAATAACCACGAAACCCATTCCTCTGAGAAAATTCGTCAGCGAAAGTACCGCGATCCTCGACTGTGCCGCGATAGTGCCGCAGCGGCTCCGTGATCAGACGATTCTGCTGCCGTGCCGGAGCCTCGACATCGCCGCGATAGTACCGCAGCGGCACCGCGTTAGAACCGCGTCGGCTTCGCGAGGACGCAGCGGCGAAGCCGCGTGGATTACGATGCACTGTCTTGTGTGGTAAAACGAAATTTTCGCCGGTTCAATATACCCAAGTTTGAGGGACATTCCGTGTTTCCTTGTGCGCAAGAGCGGCGGTAACCTCTGTCCTTATCAAACAAAGGACGTAGCGACCATAGGTGCGAATTTTTGTTCTTACAATTAGACCCCCTCTAGTTGTCTTATAATTTTTAAATAACTTTATATCAGACACTCTCCCGAAGCCGCTGTGGCGTTATCGCGGAACCGAAGCGGTGCTGTCGGGTGCTCGCTATGGCTCCGCGGTAGTGCCGCCGCGCCTCCCCGATAGTCCCGCTTTGGTGCCTGTACATGCCAAAGCGGCACTATCGCGGAGCCGCAGCAGCGATTTCTCTCAGAGTCAAGCCTCTACGAATACCCGCTCCCCAGCGTACCCGCTTTAGTAGAGCGGGGTTCACGCAAAACTCTAAATACGTGTTTTTAATTCACTGCAACCCAGATGGCACAGAATTCAGTTGAGATGAAGAGCCAAGAAATTGAACGTGAGCCTATGAGGCAGATGATAATTCTGCCGCAGAGGTATGAGAGGCTCTCAACGGTGGAGCAAACGGCGCATCTGGTCATTTATACTCTAACAGCTCAGGCGCGCGATACGGGCGTGACTTTCAGCTCTGAGGAGTAGTACAGTGTTCAAACCAGCAGTTATCCCGCATTAAGTGTCAAAATATGTACACTCAGGAACGGAAATCTCGCTCCGACTTCAATACGTACTCCTTGCACAGACTTATGTATTGAGCTTCTAATAGAATAATCGAGCTTTTACTGCCTGGGAAAAGGAAGGTTCGATGAACATTTGTCATCTCATCGCACTCATAATCTGCAATTCTTGAGCGTCTATACTTTTCGCTCTGGCCAACTGTAAGGTTTTGAAAATTCAACGAAAGAAGCATAGATCACTCGAAAAATGTATAAAAAAGGTTCAATGTTTTGAAAGTTTTGAAAAATTTTGTTTAGTGTGCGCTGAACACACTCTATTGATTTTTGAAAATTTTCTGTTTTCTGTTTTCTGCCCATTTTTGGAGATTTTTTTCTGTTTTCTGTCGAACTAGATTTTCTGTTCTCTGTTTCCAAAAATATTTTTTCCGCACATCCCTGGTTACGACCCCCCCCTTGCGCGGAGTCGCAGTCCTGCTCAACCCTGCCCGTGAGAGAGAGGTATAAGAAAACCGTTTGCTGATGCTCCCACAAAAATCAATATACAGATATGGACCAACGCACAACAAGAACGCCTCCGTCTCTTACGTGCTGAGCATACCCAATTCGTCAAGGATCACTTATGCAAGACCGCCGTAAACTCCATTCTCGGAGTCGTGCCGCCTGAGGTCAGCGAAACCGAGATGGAACTCGGTAGGCGTGCCAGGTGCACCCTTGCCTCGTTGCGCTGCGGGCACTCCCCCATGCTTATGTCTTATTTACATAAGATCGATAGCAGCAGACCTGACGAGTGCCCGGATTGTGGTATATAAAGGGCATACTACTGCGCACCTTTTCAACTGCCCGAAGAGACCGACATCGTTAACGACAATAGATCTTTTGACGAATCCTACGCTTGTGGCTCAGTTCCTCAATCTATGATAGGACCCTCTGTGGCTGCAGAAGAAGAAGCAGAGGCGAGGAAGTGCAGTCGGCATGGGTCGCACTGATATTTTGCATTCCTTATTGTGCGTTAGCACAAACTCGGTGCACGTGTGTTGTGACATACGCACACCTAGTTGGCGCCAACATAATAAAAAACAAAGTATCAGTACGATCCATGCCGACTGTAGTATGGCATTCTGGAATGAGTTGGTCGCGCGAGTCGACAATCGCTGTCGTGATTGGCGCAGTGGCGTTCTATGACCAGGGTTAGGCTCAGGCTGGGATGACCGCAGAGGGGCCGCAGCATTGTGCAGCAGAAGGTGGGGGGGCACAGGTCTACCGCAGGCGATCACGCGAAATCAGTTTGACAGAAGCGGTCGAGATCAGTGTGCACCAACTTCACTGCAACTCGACCGCTCTCGCTCAACCGGTGGCGAGCTTGTGGCTTCTGATCTATTGCCCATATTGATCTTCAACCGACCGCTTCCGTTTCTTCTGTAGATGTATACGTCTTGGTAAGCTAGACCATAAAAGAATGTGAGGAACTTCCGCGTCCGTAGTGACCAATCAGAGGTTAGAGTTTGTCAGAATCAATGTCGACTTTTGTAGTTGATTTTTATGGAGAAGTGGACGTCGAGCGGTCGATGACTGTCTCTTGATCTGTTGACCTGTTTTAGCCGGTCTTAGCAGCTGCTTTGGTGTCACTATTATTGCCGATGAGGCTCCGTCCACTCCTTGCGAGAGCGTGCGTTTACGCAAAATCAATGTTCATCGTTGGCACACGATTTGCTAGCCGCTCACACGCGCTCCCTATCGCGCGCCCTCGCCCGCTCGCTCTCGCGCGCTCACGCCAGCACCACGAAGGAAGCAGCAAGTTTCAAACATACTACTCCATCACTAAAGCAGGCGGTATTAAACCTGTAGCGGAAATATTGCCCTTGTTTTCCATAATCCTATCACGGAAGTCGAAAACTGTGGGACATTATCAGCCTTTGCGCCGACTCGAGCGATTGATGAAGCGATCAAACGTCAATCGAATCAACACCAGGCAGGGGGTGTTTGCCTGTGTTAATTTGCGGACACGGGCTGCTCAAGCGTTGAGGAGCGTCGAGAGGCGCTTAACAGCGGGAACGCCCGCTCTCGCCACGGTTTTTCTCTTCTTATCGGCCACATCAGAGCTCTTTCTCATAGGCGTAAAAAGGTTGCCACATCGCACGGGTTGTTCCACATATCCATAGCTGTTAGAGAGGTTGGCCTTGCCGGACATGAACATAAATGAAATGAATCGTGTCCTGGGTTATGGCAGTCGGGACATTCGTCAGGGATCGACGAATCGATCATATGGACGAAGGCCTTGAGGTGGGAGGAGTGTCCACAACGTAGACCAGCCAGGATGACGCTTGTACGTCTGGGTAGGTCAATTTCGCTGCCATCGATAGTGGGGGGGCACGTCGCCGATAATGGGATTTGGAGCACTGGAGAGATATTTAGTGACAAATCGGATGTGCTCCATTTGCAGCAGTCTGACGCGATTGAGCTCCGGCGTCGCCCAACGTTGACAATTCAAGACAGAGACTGCGGCATGAAGCGGCGTGCGAATGTGTCGGTAATGGGGACCAGATGACAGCAGGGGAAAATTAGGGTGTGTGGCTTTCCTGACTATGCCGACATGGAACTGTTGCGACTGGAGTTAACAATGCTGCTTTACAGGAAGCAGCGAACACTCTTGATGTAGGTGAGATACAGGTGTGGATCTTGGGCATCCAATGATCGCGCGTAGAGCAGAGTTCTGTGCACCCTGAGCTTGCTCCAAGAGGCTTCCGACAAGTGCCTTGACCATACTGGGGCTCCATATTCCAAAACTGGCTGTACCATAGCCTGGTAAGTGGTTCGCAAGATTTCCTTTGAGCTACCCCATGTAGTGCTTGCCAGAGAACGGAGAATGTTGGTACGTGTGTTGGCAGCAGCAGCTCGAATACGTGTGTTTTCGTGAAAATGCAGTGACGGGTCCAGGAATACACCAAGTAGACGAGGGTGTTTTGATAAGGGCAGCATATTTCCTTCCCAAAGAACCTTGGGATGCAGCTTGTGTTCAGCAGTCACTGTAGTGCGCAAAGTAACCCTGGACTTGGTTGGAGAGACCTTTAGCTGCTTCGATTCCAGGAACTTAGCCAGACTGACGAGGTATTTATTCATCTCAGCAGTAGCTCGATCGATGACAGGGTCAGTACAAATAATAATGATGTCATCCGCATATAGACATAGGTGGATGTTAGCTGACGGCTTTGGAATATTAGACAGATACAGCGAGAATAGGCTGGGAGATAAGACTCCATCTTGAGGGACGCCTGCCTTCAGGGGAAAGACTTCGACAAGTGTCCATCAAATTTCACGCGAATGGAACGATTTTCGACAAAGTTGTCGGTCCATCTTTTGCACCAGTCAGGGATAGTAGAATCCAGGATCGATTTAGACAGCAACGAAGTACTGACATTATCAAAGGTTAAATCAGCTGCCACGACTAGACTTCTGCCAGCTGGAGGGTTCATGTTGAAGCCAGCAATTATGTGTTCTGTGATTGACGTGAGTGCCGTGATGGTGGAATGAGCCTTCTTGAAGCTGTGGTGATGCACGTTATGTCGTAGTGCTTTTTGGAGATGCGGGTTAATGAACTTCTCAGCTAACTTAGCGATAGGGACAAAAGGGAGATTTGACGATGCGAAGTTGCCTTATTTCCTGGTTTACCGGGCTTGGGGATCGGTAGAACGATTGCTTGCTTCCACCTAGCGTGAACTCCGGTGCTGAATGACGAGTAGACGAGATCGCTGAGTAATTCAAGGAGCTGTTCCGGCAAGTGCTTTAGATGGACAGTTGACACGCCGTCAGGTCCCTCAGCCCTCGAGTTCTTCATAGACTTGATAAGGGAATACACAGCAGAGGCAGTTATTGCAGTAACATCATGACGACTGAGCTCCCGTATAGACCGGAGAGTGCGTCTGTTAGAACGACCACGACGCGATGACGCCGTGGCAAGAAGTTTCCCTAGTCGACATGCAGCCTTAAGGCCCGACTCGAATTTCCTCGAAGGGAACTTGAGCGTGTTTCGATCCGCTGCCAGTCTCTTCCCACACAACCACTTAAGAATGCTCCAGGTCTTCTCTGCATCAGTAGAGAAATTGAAGAATTTAGTGAACTCCATCCACCGCGTCCGCTTGTAATCATTAAGCCGTTTGGTGATCTCATCCGACAGTTGTTGAATACTGGGATCCGCAGGATCAGCTCGGCGCTTCTCGGCCCGTAATTCGATCAGCTCCAGAACATCTTTGGGAACGTTAGGATGAAACGTTCTCACACGCCCTGTAGGAATTGCGATTCTGGAGGCATTGGATATGACATCAACAATGAACTTGTCCTTCTCATGAGCGGAGCCGGTAAGCGGATAGTAGGCTACCCGACGGAGTAACACCTCCTTAAACTGGACCCATTTAGCCTTACGATAGTTGGTATACAGTTTGCTACGTGAGCCAGGGAAAGGTGCAAGGTGACTATTGAGAGACAAATCCAGATAACTACAACAGTAGACCAGTTTCAGGATACAGCAAGGGAAGATGAGACAGATGTGATATCCGGTGAGTACGGCCTTCACGTGGAAGGAAGGCGAGTGGGGGCGTCCTCATTAATGGCAACAAGGTCATAGTCCTCCGCAAAAAGCTCTAGTAGTTCACCTCTGTCATCAGGATCTAGAGAGCAGAACCAGGAGGAAGTGTGAGCATTAAAATCGCCGGCCATCACAACAGAAGACGATGGGAGGGCAGAGTGTACAGACTTTAAAAATGGAGTGGGGTCAAACGAATTAGGAGATGAGGAGGTAGGAGGCATTTATAATAATAATAATAATTTATTACGTTGTTTAAGACAAACGTGAGATAACTAGAGAGAGAGAAAAAAATAATAATACTGTCAACCGCAATCTTATTCAAAAAGAATCTTGGCATTAGCGAAACGCTTGAACTGTGTTAAAAAGGGAGGGATAGGTTGTATTCCATGTCTTGAGGCGACGTATGCGGAGCCCGCTCGACAAGTAAAACTAAAGGCTCTAATGTTAGATCTTGGTTTACGATACGAAATTTTTACGGAATCGCTTCGTCTCCGTGATTTTGAAAGAGTGAGGAACGGTGAAAAATCAACTTTCACGACTCTGGATATCACTTTGAATACCATGCCCACATCTCTCAGTTTACGACGTGATTCTGAACTCACCAGTCCCAATAAACTATTCCTCATCCTCGCACTAGGGATTTCTGAATAGGAGAAACCCCGAGAGCGAATTAGCAGCTTCCTCGTGAAATTGTTCTGAGCTTTTTCAACCAAGGCAATGTCCTTCTTTTTGTAAGGACAGAAGACTGTTGTTCCTGTCTCAAGTATTGGCCTGACAGATTTTATAGGCTTTCAGCAAATTTCCTTATTTTTTGTAGACAACGCTTTGATTATTTGAAAAGTGCGCGCATGCGCTTTTCTACTTATTATTCTAAGGTGTTCTGAGAAATCCAGCTCATCATTATAGTAGAAACCTAGATCCTTGACAGACCGAACCACTGAAATGCACTGCTCATCAATTTAATAGTCTTAAACCTCGTCAGAAATTCCTAGCCCCATGACTGCGGTCTTTTCAGGGGCAAGGGGAAGTTCCCACAAACGGGACCATGTCATCACTTGGTTGATTGCATGCTGCAGAGCAGCTCTATCTCCACAGTTAACTACTTCTCGGTAAATTTCTATGTCATCAGCGAATTGTTTCAGCATTTGAATATTAACAATATCCATAGGGCAACTTGGCAATACAACATGAACACCAATACATTCTACAACATTATCATTAGCGATGATAATAAAGTGGGAGGGTATGGAGGATTTTACAAATGTAGAAACGCCACCACCATGGGATGTGCGGGGAAGGTGATACGATGTATAACCAGGAAGGCTGGGTAAGGAAGATGATGCAATTAGTTTTGTCTCCTGGAGTAGGATGACATCTGGATGAAAGCTTTCAATGTACAATGTGAGTTGAGCAAGTTTGGCATGCAGGCCATGGATATTGAGTTGAAAAATG
Organism: Aplectana chamaeleonis; assembly: GCA_029168955.1. NCBI lineage: Eukaryota > Metazoa > Nematoda > Chromadorea > Rhabditida > Cosmocercidae > Aplectana > Aplectana chamaeleonis. The sequence goes on along the minus strand of JAPDOI010001065.1, from coordinate 83,326 downwards.
TCTAGACTATGAAGAGGAACACTAGGGGGAGAGTTAGAGCAAGATATACAACAGTAAGCATCAGTATAGTCATTATAGCTGGTTAGCCCGGAACATTTGAGGTGTACCCAGCCAAGGCAACCACCGCACTGGACGTTTGCATGTTGAGCAGACAATCCACAGTGAAGACAGGGATAACATGGAGTCTTGCTTCTCGGTCCCAGGAACCACCCAATGCCAGCTCGTAACAGTAGAATACGACGGAGTGCAGCAGCCAGCCATTTGCACTCCCATACAAGAAAAAATCCTCGTGGAGTTCTTGACGCTCGTTTGATGAGTCTTCTTGATCTTGGTAGTCGACTCCACAGATCCACCACGCGTAGGTTGAGCGTCTCGGATCCTTCTGGTTGAGCATCTCGGATACACGTATGTACGCTGCCTGATAGGGGTGAAGGCACAGTATATCCTCTGACATGAATTTTGTCATTTTTTTCATGTATTGTGTAGTAGACCCTTCGTGTATAACACCTGCCAAGTGCGAGATCTCGATTGCTTCAAGTAAGCGAGATATAAGCAGCCACCACGAGCCCGACCCCCTTCAGTCACCACCACGGTTCGCTCAGTCGTCCACCATGTTTTTGCCTCCAAAATGTAGGCATTTTCAAGGAGCCATAAATTCCTGTGTATGTGGCCTTGAGCGATTTCAGAGATACCATTGTGTTCAGCATGTGATTTTCTCCAAAATAAGCGTAAAATCCTAGGAATGATTCCATTTGTCCGCAATTCCCCTTTTGCAAATGAGCCTCACCGACATCTCAAATGTTTGAGGTGTCGATGACGCCCATTTGCAAATGAGAATTCGTGAAAACCAACCCGGCACGTGGGCCGGCGCAGCCGGACTCTAGCGGAGGAGGCCGGTGGTAACCAGCAAGCTGTCGCTGGTTAGCAATAATTCATTTACTAAATCATAGAATTTCGCCCACTTTTCACTCACGTGCAGGTCACACTCACGACCCATTCGGGTGAGCCGCATAAATTTCGAAGCCGCATGAAGGGCAAGGAAGGCTCCGCACGAATTGCCGAACTGGAAGGAGGGGGCCGCAAATCTCATGCCTCCGTCACATTTGGCCGAAGAACTGTCTGTCCGTCTGACTTCGACCTTCTTCTACCTACCGTTCGATATCCATTAACAACGTATGACTCCGGGACGCATCCGGACGCAGTGGGTGCAAATTCATCAACCGAGTCCGCATCTAGAAGGTCGCCTTGCATTCCTCTTTCCCAGACATATGAGAATTTCTTTGCAGACACGATTATTAGGACACTGTGTTATTCCACTCGTTGAACTACTCATTCCTCCTTTTTTGATTTGTCGGGACTTTACATTCGTCGCTGCCAAAGGACTGACATTCGAAGGTTCCTCTCTAGTACGTGATTATTAATTTGTTCGTTTTTATCGACAACAGTAAGTACGGTGCTAAACTCTTTAGGCCATCATCTTAACAACTGTACAGCTTTATAGATTCGTGTGGATTTGGGCACTCGCGAGAAGAAGTTGAGCGAGAAACTGAATGAAATGAGAGACCCGCTGTTGGAGTCCACATATGTGATAGACGGCATCAAGTAGGGTTCACCTTTCATTTTTCTTTCGATAATTTCTGCATTTTCTCTTACATGATACATTTTGAGCGCTGAGCGTCATCCGAACGATTGGAATCCCACTCGTAGTGGCCCCCACGGACATGACCAGTGCCATACTAACGAAAATCGACCTCCCCTCCACACTTCGGCTCCTCGTTAGTTTTTTTTTCTCTTGAATAGAGCTAGTAGCTCTGTTGACTCCTTTTAGCAAATATTTATATTCAAGGGAATAACCGTCTCACTCATCCTGCAGCCAATAGGCCTCCATCAGGCAATCTGCAACTGCGTGGGTTGCTCATCGTGCCTTTGAAAGAACTGTAGTCACATTCCTTCTCACGTTCCAGAGGCCAACCCCTCTTCAAGATCGGTGCCATTTCGTGAGAGAGTTCCATCTGCTCATACGGACATATCCGATTCGGTCTTCGATGATCACCCTCCTGGACAAGCTCTGGTTTCTATCCCAGGTCCACGTAGACCGATAGGATTTCGTCCAGCAGTGCGGTCTAGTACATCGTCAAGCGTCAGGGAAAGAGAGTCAGATAGTCCGTTGAGGAAATGCTATATTCAGCTCACCGTCCATGAAGCACGTGGTCTTCCACCTGTTCGTGATGAGATGTGTGTTGCTTTGGCTTCCATAAGAGCTGTTCTGTACTTGTGTGCGAGAAATGTAGTACGTATATATAGTTCAGGAATCGTTGCGTGTCGCCTAACGCTTACATATCTGTACTGGGTAGAGATGGCGAGCTCCGATCTCCCATTTGTGAACGTTCTCGTCGCCCGCTGTGGAATTGGACTGCAAGGTTTCACATTTGTGGGGAGCGAAGAAATGTTATAGTGAAGGTTTTCCATCACAATATCAATGGAGATCAGGTAAGAATAGAAGCATGGATGCGTTTATCTTTGTAATCGTATAGTTTATCAATGAATCGACTTCAGAAGGGTGCTCTGGAGCTCGAGGGGAAATCCTTCGAGAGGTAAAGTCTATTGATTGAAAGATATCGCCCCACTTTGCAGTTCCGCGGCTCTCTACAAAAATGGTATGGTCTATACCAGGGTAAGGCGTAGCGCTGTTATCGGCCCGTGGGAGGTGCGGCCCCCTCTCCTCCAGCTTTGGATCCGGTGCGGCCCCCCTCCCGTCGAGGTTATGACTTTAACCCCCCTTGTGCAAAACAAAGTGTGAGGTCTCTTCCGAACAACGCTTCCAAACGATTTTCAGCAAAAACGGACGTTATAGGTCAAGTCACACCGGCCGTAATCGGCTCAAAATGGTCGGATCAACCTGAGACCCGGCCGACAGCTTTCTTTAATGGTCCTCTTCGAAACAAACACTACTCGATCCAGAAAAATTATATTTTCGACCTCTCCTGACGTTGAAGTCCCGACAGCGGTTTTCCGATTTTTCAGCGCCCCGAATCACACACTCATCGTCAACTGCTTGGTCTCTGGAAGGACTAACCAAGTAGTTTTCTCACTTGTCTATCTGATAAAGCTTCGAAAACTGATCTAGAGGTCTTTATCGCAAAAATCAAACGGTGTGATGAGGCCTGTTTTTAAGGCTTAAATCACACCGTCACACCTACAGCCGTCACATCGGCCGTAATCGGCTCAAAATGGTCGGATCGACCTGGGACTCGGCCGACAGCTTGTTTTGATAGTCTTCTTCAAAATAAACACTGCAACAGCCCGATACAGAAAAATAATTTTTTGGACCTCTCTGTGGTGACTTTGCTAAACTCACGTTACTGGGGAGTATTATGGCTCCCGTACGACTGCTTCTGCGAGTATTGTGGCTCGCTGGAAGATTTATTAGCGAATGGCACACGGTGGTGCGACAGTAGGTAGAATGCTGTACAACATGGGCGTGTCCTCTTACTATTATCGGCGAGGACACGCCCAGCATCTGTTACGATATTACAAGAATATTAACAAGTACCATAGGCGGCAAGATAACAGTAATGCCGACCAGGATTCATATACATTATGGGCCACTTCTGGCGGTTCTGGTAGATTACCAGAACACTCCGCGGCCAAAAAAGGGAAGAAACAACCAATCATAGTTCAAATTATGATATGCACACACACTGCCTTATTTGGAACGGCATCGATGAATTATGGTAACCTTTGGCATTGGTTGCATAGAAAAGGTACCGATGATAATCTTGCATGAGGAGGATCATAATGATACAGTGTTGACTTGATGCGGATTGAAAACGATTGTTTGAACTCATCCGTTATCCGCGACTGGATCCTCAGCAAGGCGAAGCGTGTGGCAGAAGTCGGACGGCTTTCTCGATTGGTTGATGACGGCGACGGGCTGGTTGGCGAAGACGACGGAGCAGGAGGGCGGCAAGTGACGATGAAGTTGTGAAGAAGCTGACTCAAGTACTCTCCCAGAAAAACGCATACACGTTGAACTGGAATCACACCCGAATTCAGCTGCGTACTTTCAGCAGTGAGTATTACTCTGATGAAACGAGAGTTTTTGCATTTTTGCAAATGTAGAAACTCACTGTCAGAATTGATGTGACAATTCCTTTGGTGACTGTGTACACCAGCTTCACAACGAAAATGAGAATCAACGGTCCAAACAGGTATGAGAGTCCCGTCATTGCTAACGCCGCAGCTCCTATTCCTAGAGCAGCTTTCCAATGCGCTTTGACAATTCTTTTCAGAGGGTTGAGATCAGGTAATTTGATCTCTGATAGCGATGCTATGAAATTCGGCTCACGATAGCTCTCGTGATTGAACGCAAATACGGACTCATACTTCGTGGCATGATATAGCAAAGTACCATTCAGTGAAAGCGAAATATTTTCATTCGCGCATAAGGTGGAACAAGTGTGTTCAATTATGGCGGCTTCAAAACTGAATTTCACCTCTGTTTTCGGATTTGTCGGTCCACATTTCACTGGGAATGAGTGATGACTGCAATGTACTGTGACAGTGGTTTGATCGCTGGTTTCACAGTGGGCTACGGTAGCTGCACCTAGGATACAGTTATAGCAACCTGTTACTTGGCCTAGTTCAACCTTGCATCTCTCTTCATGCATGAACTCAACGCTTTCCAGTAGGATATCAGACTGGACCGTTATGGTTGTTTCTACATCCGTTGTTGAGGCGTAGATACCATCTTCAGAGTTGCTTATTTCGACGGATGGAGTCATTATAGGCAATCGGTTACTCTCGTCCAAACCGATTCTTTTCAACGATAGATCTGGACAGTGACAGTGATGCTTAGTCCAACCGGTATTGCAGTCACAAATAACTTTACTTGCGCAGTTTTTGAAATTTTGGACTGCGTCTTCTAGAGTTAGGCATTCAACTGACACAACAAACTGGTCCGGAAGGATTAATGATTTATTTCTCGATACAGCAAATCTTTTGTTCAGCATCGCTAGGATAGGTTTCTGGACACTCATTGCTGTGATATTGAAGTTATGGAAGTTTACAGCCACGTATGGTTCTAAAGACAGAGTATTTTTGTGCACTTTTTTGAATAATGTGCTTTCTACGTTCAATTGAACTTCAGGAACCCATTCTCTGCATTCAATTACTTCGTAAATCGTTTTAGATACGGGTACATGTGCAACTTTGTAGAATGTGCAGGATGGGGATAAAAGGAAACATCCGCAGCTCGCACCTCCACAGGTGTATTGACATCCGGAATATCCAGGATATTTTCTTGCTCTCGTAAGTTCGGGAACCGTTTCGTTCCGACGAAGTTTATCGCACACGTTGCCTGTGCAGGATCCCGCCTGTGAGCATCTGACGCTAGAGTACACGCGGTGTTCCGTGCTTTTAGTGAAAAATTTCGATATCTTTGCGCATTTGAGCTTGACTGATTCGATTTCTATTTTGAGCAGTCCAACAGATTTGTTTTGGAAACGGATTTCAATGCATTGCTCTCTCTGAATTTTGTTGAAAAGGAGTTCTCTGCTGAATTTATAGCTACAGAGCCCGTTTTGGTTGCATACAATATCTGTGGCATGTCTTGTGAATCCATGCTGACAGGCGCTTGCTGACCCACATGCGGTGAGAGCGATACATAGAGTGATTAGGAGGCTACCATTCAATGGGGTAGGATTCCAAGTGCGAAGTTCTGTGTTTTCTGCATGGGTGGTATTGCAGTTTATTTGAATGATAGGTGCAGTTACGTTACGTTTGCACTTGAAGAGTGATATGAATAGCCAAGAAAGGACAAATTACGATTGTCATAAGGAAGTACGCGATTATGGCTACGCTAAGAATGGCTCCGACTGGCCAACAATGCGGATTCGCAATCAATGATAAGCTCAATAAGGTGCTTGACTGTGAGCAAAAATCTGCATTTGAGCAGATAGTCCTGAACGAGTTTATCGTTTTTCCATCCATATATTTGACTGTGACTTCTGTGGTATTTGATAGCGGTGAGGCTGGTAGTCTATAAATTCGTTTCGTTCCAGTGCCTTTGAAATTACCACATTAGTCATTAAAGCATAGCTTGTAAGAGGCGTTTCTTTCTGTTATTTCCACAATACCATTTTCGCACTGCGGATATGCGGCGTTTGCTGGAAATGCAAGCCCAATGAGCATTATTGCTGAGAAGAGCGTGTTCAGGTTTAGACCAAATGTTGATCTTCTTTTTTCTTGGGCGCTTGACCCACCATTATTCTGCGATTTGACTCGAGATTGGTGAGTAGCTACAAGCTGTGAAGATTGAGACTCTTCCAGGCTGTTTTCGAACTCACGGATGACCTCATAAGCTCTAGTTTTCGATGGTCTTGGCGGAAGAGTACGTACATGAGTTTCCTCTTCAGGGCATTTTGACGATTTAGAGGCATCTTCGTTGGAATCCGCTGGTTCTGACCGAACTTCAAGGGTGTATATCTTGCTCAGTGGCCTTTGTAGCACGGTACCACTTGGAGTTAGGACCTTAACTGTGCGTATCAATCCATCATTGCTCGGATTCAATTCTATTATTTTTCCGTATGACCAGTTCCCACGAGGGAGTAATTCGTTTTCGATCAATACGATCTCACCTTTTTCGGGAATCGCTCTCTGAATATGTCTCCGTTGTTTCAGCAACGATTTCTGGGTTTCTCTCAAAAGTGTCAGATATTCACAACCCACTTTTTCCAGAACTGATTGGCGATCAGTTCAGAATAGCTTAATGCCTCCAAGGCTTGCTGCCTTGTTTGAATATTCCCTGGTTCATAAGAAGGATCTTCAGTATCGCATAGAGCGCTGGAATCTTGCATAGAAAACTTGACATTTCCCTGCAAGAAATCAACAGGTCTTAGGGGAATTTCTGATAAGTCTGTAGTGCTGAGTTTGGTTAGAGGGCGAGTATTGATAACTGCCTCGATTGCAGCGGCGACCGTGCTCATTTGGACGAAATTCAGCTTTTTACGTCCTACGGACTTTCGCATGCAGCGTTTTACGGAACCAACTAGTCGTTCCCAGACACCACCCATCCAAGGGCTGGCGGGCGGATTGAATATCCATTCTACACCATTTTCGGCACAATAACTCATTGTAGAGTGCCCTGTTGTATCATCCATCTTAGTGAGTTCTTGTATAACTTTGGAACCAAGACGGAAATTGCTTCCACAATCTGAACGAACCAAATGTGGCATTCCTCTTCTGGATATAAATCGAACAAAACAGTTCAGGAAAGCACCTGTTGACATGTTTTCCACAACTTCCAAGTGAACTGCTCGAGTGGTTAAGCACGTGTATAAGCAGATATACATGCTTTCATCGGTTTTTGAATTGAACGGACCGATGAAGTCGCAACCCACATTGCGGAATGGCTTTGTAATTACCACCCTATCTGTCGGGAGAGGTGGCATATTGGGCGCTCCAAATGGTAGCCCTTGCCGTCTTTTGCAGACTGTGCAGTTTTTCAAATAAGTTTTGAACGATCCTGATGCACGAGGAATCCAAAACCTCTGTCTGACCAGAGAGAGGGTTTGATCTTTTCCGCAGTGAAAATTGCGGTTATGTATATCTGTCAGTAGCAGCCTGGTGATATCGCCCCTACTTGGTACGAATATGGGTGATTTAGTATCGATCGGAACTCATGCATGTTGCAGTCTTGATACATGTCTAATCACACCATGTTTGTCGCGTGTAATCTGCATATTTCTGAACTTGGTCATGAGTTCATTTGTATCAATATTCTTGTGAACGTCGGCGAAAAGCAACGTTTCGGCTGCGCTAATATCTTTTACGCAGATTTCAGATTGTAGTTCGAAGTTTGATATAAGATTTGTTTTCAATGTCATATTCTTCCTTATTCTTCCTTTCATTTACTCTCGAAACCAAGCGGTTGAGAAATTTTCCAACACGAGCTATTGTGCGAAGTGCTATTGACAGCCGAGAGAATCGTGTTAGGTCAAATAAAGTTTCTGAGATCATGTCATTAGTCGCCTGCGGAAGGCTAACTGTAACAGGTTCCGGGTCGTTTTCATGGACATCCTGTGGCTGTACTCTTTCCATGGGCCTCAGAATTTTCACCTCGGGCCATGATTCGAGCCACCGTGGACCCGTGATCCAACTGTGATCGGCAAGCTGATCTTTTGGCAGCCCCCTCGTGCCAGCGTCAGCAGGGTTTTGTGACGTTGGGACGTGGTAGAACTGTACTTTGATGTCTCTGGATTCCATCTGAGACTGTAGTTTATGTATGCGAGCACACTGATTTGCTACGAAAAGTGGTAATTTCTTCGAAGATTTTATCCAACATAGTGCTACCTCGCTATCTGTCACTATGTTTACATTTGTGATGTGGATGCTGATAGATTCCTCAATGGTGACAGCTAGCCTGGTTGCTAATAGAATTCCAAGCAATTCCAGTCTGGGTATGGATTGTTCGTTCTTCTTGGGAGTTAGACGAGTTTTTCCACAAATTATCTGGGATACTGCATTATTTCGCTCTGACTGCAGATATGCACAAGCAGCTATCGCAACTTTGCTTGCGTCCGCGAACATCCACAAGCGAGCGGAGGTTTCAGTCGATGTGGCTGAAGGCGGCATCATAAGCCTTGGGAAATTGAGCAATGTGTTGTTTACTTCATTGCACTTTCTATTCCATATGTTGCATAGGTTTTGTGGAACCCTGCTGTTCCAGTCAAGATTCGAACACAAGATTTCTCTCATCGTGGATTTCAACTCTATCAAGAGTGGGCTGACGATTCCTAATGGATCGTAAATGGAATTCAGCTGACTGACAATATCACGCTTGGTCAGTTCTCGCTTTATTGGGATCTGTATCCTTGAAGAAAAGCAATCCGTCCTAGTATCATACTCGACACCGAGATATTTCATTGGCCCTGCTGATAGTCTGTCTTCGACTGGTATAATAGAATTGACGGTTTCAGAATTCGACACGTATTCGCGCAGATTCATACCTATTTTGGCGAAAAGCAACTTCGATGCTCTGTATTTTTTGACAGCCTCTTCAGCAGTGTTTGCTGTTAGCAAAATATTGTCTACGTATAGGTTTTTGGCTATTTCTGTGGCAAGATCACTTTTGACCGATTCCAAGTATGCCAAAATGGCCATATTCAAGATACTTGGAGAAGCTGTTACTCCGAATGGCAGTCTCGTGAAACGATATTCTATTATATTTGCTTGTGTCAGCGGCTGACCGATGTTCCTGACCCATAGAAACCGACAAAAATCCTTCTGATGATTTGGAATGCGGATTTGGGTAAACGCCGCTTCAATGTCGCATAGTAACACGAATCTACTGGATCGAGTTGCGATTAATATGTCATGAATCTTTCTGACAAATGATTCGCCTCTATGAATTACATCATTCAAGGAGAGTTCTCCCCTCTTTTTTGACGATGCATCGAATACTATTCGAAGAGGTTTCTTTTTGCCTTCTCGCCAGACCCCACTATGTGGCATATAATATTTGCCGACGTACCTTTCGGGTTCATCTATTCTTTCTATTACGCCTTGCGTTTCGTAATCATCCAGTATTTTACGATACCATAGCAGCTGGTTACTGTTTGCCTGGAGATGTTTTTGCGATGCGGCAAGTCGTTTGATCGCGACACCATAGTTATGCTTGAGATCGTCTATATTGCCCTTCAGAGGGAATGGCGCCGTAATGTGGCCATTGGCAAAACTAATCTTGCTGGAGTACTCTTGGAAGTATTTGATAGCAATATCGTCTTTTTTGTTCTCAATCGGCTCGATGCCGAGACTGTCTAGCTCGAACATTCTCTCAATATTATCGCTGTTCGGTATTTCAAATATAGATGTCATGGAATGTGATACGTTAGAAAAATCATGTGTTTCCAATTCACCTCGACCATAAATTGTGGGACCAAATACTGTCTTGGCTATGTGCAGGCCAGACGGTGTTTGTAAATCAGTCGTATTCGCAATGACCATGTCATAGCAGCGGACTAAGCGAACAAGTATGTGTATTGGTAATTGAAGTTCACCACAGACTTTCGAGTTGGCTATGAAAATTTCATTACTTTGCAGAAATTCTTGATCGATTTTCACAAGTTTAACAGATGGGGAAACCTCCAGTGATAACTGGCTTTGTTTGCAAAGTAAAGTCCAATTTTCGGCCGTGAGCGGTGCATACCGTAAGAGATACTAGATGACTCTGGAATTTTTCGATATGACCTCCAATTCCGGACATTACAAAGGTTTCTGTGGTAATTTTGGGTAGACCAAGTCTTTCGGCCAATTTTTCTTCTATTACTGTCTTTTGAGCTCCAGTATCGAAGAAGAACAGTACTTTTTCAAATGTCTGTTTTTTAGGATTCCATACGTTTCCCTCAGCCGTCATCAGCACAAGCTGTTCGCTTCTACTAGAACTGGGCAATGACATTTTGTCACCTTCAATGTTCTGATTTGAGCTGAGTGGATTCGTATTAGAATGATTCCGTCTCACGTCATTACTTGCGATGCTAGGCTGTCTTCCTGACCACTGATTAGATCTAGACGATGGCATATTGTTGAATGAATTAGTATTCATTTCATTTCTTTGCCAGCGGGGATTTATTTGATTGTTTGTGTTGCCAGAAGTCGTTTTCGTACGCTCCGGCATCATACATACTGATGCATTGTGTGCACTTCCACAACTTGGGCAGTTCGATCTCCTGCAATTGTTACTGGAATGGTCGCTTTGAAAGCATTTCCAACACAATTTCTTTTCTTTCAAGTTGGTGCGACGTTTTTGTCGATCGCTCACTGTTCTGCAAACAGCGGAATTGTGGTTAAGTTTGCCACAAAAAAACACAATTGGATTGCTGAGTGTTTCTCCCAGCTTTGAATCCGTAATCATGATCAATTTGTGGGTTACCAAGGCGAAGCTCAACGTATGACTTGGCGCTGATTTCCCTTTCCAGTGCGTCAAGTAGTGACTCCACCTCCATCTCGTCAGTCTCTTGGTTTTTTTACGAGAATGTCTTTGACTATTTCGTAAGGGAAATTTTTCAGGATAGTTTCAGTCCACATAGGATCGCAAGTGTTTCGGATATCGGAACCTGCTGAAACCATTTGGTTTACAAGAGTTTTGATAGAATCGAAGCATTCTTGACAACTTTCAGCCTTTTTAGTGGCCGATCTGAGATCAAATAGTTTTTGGACAATTCTCGACCTGTTCGTAGGCCTATTACTGTATCTCTTGATTATCGCCTCGATCATCCAACTGTAATTAGCAGGCACAGGTTTTATACCTCTGATAACCTTCTCCGCCGGCCCTTTCAGGCTATCTTTTAGCAACACGATTTTTCTATTATCGATACATCATCGTTCTTGTGTATCAATGTTTCAAACACTGCCCAATATTCAGGGAATTCTTCCTGATTTCCGTAAAATTTTGGTAAGGTGATTGTAGGTGCTTTGACTGACCTTGAACACCTTGTGTTTTCATTTTGCTCTCTAACTGGGCTTGTTTCGCGACCCTCACAGGAATTTACCGGTTCTGGTTGAACGCGAGAGTCAAATGGTATTTTGAGTTTCATCTGCACCTTTTGTAGCACAATTTTTGCATCTGCTAGCTGGGATTCAATGTTGAACGCAAAGGATTCTGCATCTTCCATCAATTTAGAGTATTGAGATTCTTTTTCCAGCTCTTCTATCTCAACTATCATTTCTTTCTGCTCGGTTTTTGATTTTATACCAAGAAAATACTCCTCCATTTTATCGATTTTCGCTTGGAGACTCTCTATTGCGGACTTTATTTGCCCTAAACACGAATTGAGTAAGACCAGATTTGTTGTGCATTTTTCGTGCCTTTCCTCGTCGTTTTCTGGATATACGATTTTTTGGGAATGTCTGATATTTTCCAAGTAGCTCAGAGATGGTGGCTGAGCTAGCGATGATCGCTTTTTTTGTGAAAATACAGTGACATGTTATCACAGTTCGCCTTTTGAATTTATTCAGCGAATCTATTTGGGATAAATTGGACTTGTTTTGTCCCACTGTGCGATTTCTCGGGCAACGGTAATGAGTTTCGGGCTAATTAACCCTAGGTCAGATCAACCTCTTGGTGCAAGTGTTTTGGCTTAGCACCGAATTTCGAGCGAAAGTGTGCTATAATCGAATTATAATGGGATTATAATTCGATTGCGGTTTGTGTAACGAAAACCGACTTTTTTAGGGATATAGAACCCAAGGTCAGACTAGGCTAACCTCTTAGCGCAGGTGTCTTGGACACGGCACCGAAAAGTCGAGCGATGGTGGGCTCTAATCGAATTGAAATTCGATTGCGGTCTTTGTAATCTGGACCGACTTTATGCTCCTGGCCCCAAGGTTGTCACGCCTTGACGCGGGAGACTTTATCGGCTTTGTTTGGCCGATGCACCAAAAATGTGGTGACTTTGCTAAACTCACGTTACTGGGGAGTATTATGGCTCCCGTACGACTGCTTCTGCGAGTATTGTGGCTCGCTGGAAGATTTATTAGCGAATGGCACAAGGTGGTGCGACAGTAGGTAGAATGCTGTACAACATGGGCGTGTCCTCTTACTATTATCGGCGAGGACACGCCCAGCATCTGTTACGATATTACAAGAATATTAACAAGTACCATAGGCGGCAAGATAACAGTAATGCCGACCAGGATTGATATACATTATGGGCCACTTCTGGCGGTTCTGGTAGATTACCAGAACACTCTCCTGACGTCCAAGTCCCAACAACCGTTTTCCGATCTCTGGTCAGTATCTCGGCTTTGGCTGAAATCTTGACTAGGGTGTGATTCAGGGCGCTGAAGACGAATCTGACGTCCGTTTCACAATTTTCGACCTGCTACCTCAGTTATACGATGGTTTGGGAAAGACGTAATTCATGCGATGATTTTACAGTTCGATTCAATGGCGTGTATCTTCGAACCATACCTTTTTTAACTTACTACGGGCAACGAAGTGGTGAAATGGGCCCCTGAAGTAGAGCCTGCTCTCGAGAAAGCAGGAAATTGAAGGGCTTCTAAGGATTCGTACAAAGCCTGTGAGGAGTTTCAACAACCACGTTCGGAGTTGATGTCTCGGCAATCAGAAATCCAGAAAAATCTCGAAATTCTGGATTATTTGTCGGTCAACATATTGGGATCACTCAGAGAACTAACACGTTGACGAATAAGGAAAGTGTTTCGGTTAGCGACCAGGTTGCAAAACTGTGCGGAATGTTTCGGGATGAGAATGCGGTCCTGCGTTTCGGATCGAGATTGCAACGCGTTGATGTGGCAGGACCTAAATCATCCAATGCTTGGATTGAGGCAATGGTGTGATTGACACCACTAGGAAGATAACACTCTCTATTACTGCACACTTTCCTACAGCAAGCTTTGCGACAGTCGTCCGACCGCGAGGATTGGCATACTATATCTATTAGATGAGGATCAAGGTCAGAATAGATCCCAGTAGAACGAAGAAAACGACATACTCGCTCTTAATTTTGGAAAGTGCGTAGAATACAGAACCAACAGAGCACGGCAAGGTACAGAGAGGCCCCGCTCCTACGGCGACAGCCAAGGGAGGGTGAAGACTGTCTTCGACACAGCTCACTTTGACTATGACAAGGTGTCCTGTTTTGAAAAAACTATAGATTTTTGAACTTGCAGAAATGGGCTGAGATTACTTCGCCAGACGATGAGACGACACCACTACAACCCTACAGAGCACAACAAAATCTTGCGTGTTTCCTAGGCCATGAGAAGGAAGGCTTGAAGCGAGCCACCAGGGCTGCAATAACATCTACTGCCATAGCCTACACTACATCTAAAAGGCATTTAATTTTGCCAAAGAATTTCCACTCGTAATTGCACGATGAAGACATGAACAGTTGCTTGTGGAGCTTATTACGAAGCAAGAAGAGCCTGCAGGTGTGACTAAGCAGTTCGCTGGTAACATGAAACACGATCTGTTGAAGTAAGTCATCGACGAAAACCTCCCGATCTCACCTCTAACAGATGATCACATAGGAAACGGAATAAAATAGAGAGTCTTTTTACTGAGAACTGCATCTCCTGTCAATCGTTCATTAACTATTGCGGAAGTTCAGAATATGTTCACATGTGGCACCTTGCATGTCTGTCGGGAACGCAACTTCGTTAGAATCCTAGACACAGCAACCTGGCCTCTCGATGAGTTTTTGAACATTCTTTATGAATCGCCTAGTCTCTCTTTCTTGTAACGGGTGGTGTGGGGCTTCCGTTATGACCGGTAGGATGCAAGGTATCTACTGATTACTGAAAGAACATATGTGACCAGCAACGAAATTTCGGAACCCGCAAGGAAGGATCTGCTGTTGTCTGCGGAGCTCACAAATTGACCCTTGTAATCACGACGCAGGAAGATATGCAATGAACCTCACCCGAACACTTGTTATGAAGGAGTACTTCCTGTTCGGTTCACCAACCAGGATTAATGGGAGATTATCGAAAGAAAAGGAAGATTTATCGAAAAAAGGAGAAGGAAATTAATATCGGGTTCCTTCAAATGACGATGCTCCACCGTGTCTGGTGGGCTGCAAGTTTTCAGTCATGAGTACACAACATTCTCACCAGTTACCTGGTGCTGCTTGTAAGTCTCAAACGGCTGAAACAGAATTTAGATGTCACACTGCAGAGGCGAAAGCAAGAAAATGAATCACATAAAGGGTAATAAATGACGCCAGTACACCTGTTATTGTGGAACACGTGAACGCAGGCCTCCACCACTTCGCTACATTTTTTGAAACTCTTCCAAACGAAGAGAGCTTTCCAGTAGATTTCACACTCAATTGCGTGGTCTGAAAAAGAAGTGCAGCACCGAGTAAATTTTCTGCAAACGTTTTGTTGCATTTTTTTTTGCTAGCACATAGCGCCTCATCGTCACAACTCACTTCAAAATTGACGGAATGAATTTTCAGAGTTTTCATTTTTTAGTTAGTGAGGTGAATACAGTGGCATGTTAAAAGTCGTCCTGACTCCGGTGTTTCATCGTAATACTTTTATTTCTTTCTGTGATTCCCAATGACCACAGGTCGAAACGGGTCGCATTTCTCTTATGGTGACCGTCTGATCAGTTCACAATGTGGGATTTTAATGTGGAAATATACAGTTTTTGATTGATTTCTGGTATTAACTCAGTTATTTCGCATCACTATTGTATGGTACTCGTTGAAATCTGCTCCAAAATGTCATCAAAATTGAATTGTTAGGACTCTGAAACAAGTTATGGCTATGTGGTGTGTTTCGGCCTGCATCACTTGCCGAATAATAGTTTTGGTGGTTCGTCTGGCAACAGTCTTTAAAATATATTTATTATTCGTAATGTAGTCGAGGTAAACTGGGAGGACTCTCTTCATGGGTGTGTACCTACTCCGCATACCTTCAACTCCGCTGAATCTTCTAATATGGTGTAAGTGTACCTACCGTCTTCCTTGGAAACAACATGAAATTCTAGACAATAGACCAACCCCTTAGCCATTGGAAATGGACTGGAATGTATTCTTTGATTTTAATTCGTCCTTAGTAATGGGCTTGAAAAACAAACAATCCTCGAACACAAAATGTCGAAACGTTTTTCTCGTCGAGACATTCCCGCTGCTTCCCTTCATTTCTCCTTGGCAAAAATACAAATTTGATAAGATATTCGGTTCTAAACAAATATTTTCAATCATTCCCTTCGACTTCAAGTTGTACTCTCTTCACCCATACATAGTAATTCATCCTTTTAGGAGCGATTTATCTTGTAACATTAGACCTGTACTATCCTTTTTTCGTAACTAACCCATTCCAGTCTTGAAAAAAAAGGTTCTTACAATATGTTTTTCTTATGCGATGTATACTCGAACACCGTTCATTCCAGGTACCTGACACGAGCAAACAGCTGCAATTCCAAGTTTTCCCCTGGATTCCTCCTCGAGACGAACTTACCATACTTAAACTAAAAAGGGTTTCTGGACAAAATTTTTAAGAACATGCATTACTATTAGCGACCGAACTGTATTTCGACGCTTGAACGTCTTCCAGCCTTGGAAAAGACAATATCCTGCTGGTGGGGAGGATGCATTTTTTCCCTACACATAAACTTTCGCTGTTTTCGGGAGTGTCACGACCCATGACGGGTTCGTGATATTTTTAGAACTAGTCAGTCGCTGTAATAACATTCTTACACTGCGGTCCCGCCCAGTACTCTATATAAGTCGGGCAAGGCGGTGTTAAGCGACGCTCGACCGACTTCCGATTACTGCTGTCAGCAGCCCCGCCCCGAACGGCCAGGTGTCTGGGCCTAGGGCGGTGGCCCGTCCGAATACCCATGATGGGCTAAGGCTCCTTAGTGGAGCCGCGGACCCTCCAGCATAGCTTGAAAGTCTTGTAATTGAAATTGGTATAGAACGAAGAAGTAGGAGTGTAGAACACCATGCGGAGTAGGTATACACCCATGAAGAGAGTCCTCCCAGTTTACTTCGACTACATTACGAATAATAAATATATTTTAAAGACTGTTGCCAGACGAACCACCGCCCTAGGCCCGGACACCTGGCCGTTCGGGGCGGGGCTGCTGTCAGCAGTAATCGGAAGTCGGTCGAGCGTCGCTTAACACCGCCTTGCCCGACTTATATAGAGTACTGGGCGGGACCGCAGTGTAAGAATGTTATTACAGCGACTGACTAGTTCTAAAAATATCACGAACCCGTCATGGGTCGTGATATGGTGCTTTGTGCGCGCCAAACTCAGAAAAGTGAAAACAAGTTACTTGTAATATAAAGGGCCGAAAACAAGTTACTTGTAACATATCTGACCATATGTAAGTTACTTGCGGCTTATCTCAGGTCATTTAAAGGCAGCATACACGCTCGCAAGCATAGTCGAGATAACAGCATAGATAGGTCCGCACGGCCCGTACTATGTCGTCAACGACGTTTGAAGCGCTGAAAACTGTCCAGGATGACAATATTTGACAATGTTTGAGCAATCTTGCCTTCCACGCCCGTATTTTCACACCCCTTCGAGTAACAGAATGAGAATCGGTACTTGAGAAAACATGTGATAACATAGCACTATAAAAAGGGAGTGCAGTAGAGAAAAAACTCGATTTAACTCAGTATAACATGTTTGTGCACTGACAAAATCCTCCATTTCAAGAGGTCAGCCAAAGTAGAGCGGCATTCTCGAAAGTGGACGAGAGTCAATAGGTATGCAGGCATGTTATACTCAAGTAAACCAAGCTATTTCTCTCGTGCACTCCCATTTGGTAGTGCTATCACTCTCAATTATCACACGTTTTCACAAGTATCGATTCTCATTCTGTTACTCGAAGGGGTGTGAAAATACGGGCGTGGAAGGCAAGATTGCTCAAACATTGTCAAATATTGTCATCCTGGACAGTTTTCAGCGCTTCAAACGTCGTTGACGACATAGTACGGTCCGTGCGGACCTATCTATGCTGTTATCTCGACTATGCTTGCGAGCGTGTATGCTGCCTTTAAGTTACATGTAACATATCGGCGGGATACTGCGTGCGGTGCGCCTCCGATATGTTACATGTAACTTAAATGACTTGAGATAAGTCGCAAGTAACTTACATCAGCTTAGATATGTTACAAGTAACTTGTTTTCGATTTGTGAGAGGATCCTGCGTGCAGTGCGCCTCCGATATCTTACATGTAACTTAAATGGCCTAATATAAGTCGCAAGTGACTTAAAGGCAGTGCTCACGATAAAAACTGTGTTTCAGTTTACACCAGGAATAGGTAGTGGAGGGGCACACTGTAACATTGTCGTCGAAAGAACGCATAAAAACGAGCCAGGAAAAGCTCCAAGAGAGCCCGAAGTTGCTAATTCGAGCGCAAGGCAAACCTCAAAAGCGCAATACACGCCCACCGACGTGAACAAATGAATGCTCGAGATCGTGAGATGAGCGATGATTTCCAATCATTAGCCCCGTTCTTCCCTTCATTCTCAACTTCTCTCTTTACTCAGGTCAGCTCGCATACATCGGCTGCGAAAGACGCAAGTTACAAGCCTTGGACAACTCGTCCACCATGTTTCCTTAGCTCAATTTTTGAGGGACCATAACTCCGTTTCCAGAGGGTCTTGCACGATTTCAGAGACATCATTGGAATCAGCATGGGGCCGTTTTCAAGATAGGCGGAAAAACAGAAAAACGTTTTTAATCGTAAACACTGCCTTTAAAGGCAGGGTTCGCGATGATTTTTGTCCCCGAGTTTTTTCACATAAAACCATGCGTTGACCTCCAAGTGTTACCAAAATTACGAAAAAACAGCGAGAAACGCACTAAATCGTCTTATTTCGGTGAAATTATTCTCTGGCCTGGACTAGTTTTCCGGTTGGATAAACATGTTCACGGTGGTTGTCACCAGTAAAAAATCGGACTAATCAAAAATGGGAGAATATTTCGGGCAAAACAGTATTAGTTAGAGTCCAAAGGAAAGAACGAAGCAACACAAAATAGAAAATTGCAAAAGACGGGTCCACAAAAGATTTCATTGTCACAACAAACAGTTCCACTGAGAGTAAAGAGGCGTGGTGAGAGTAAAGAATTTTGTGACCCTCTGGTACGTTTTCCTGGATTTCTTCGCCATTTCAATTCTATCCGGGGGCCAAACCTTCGATTAAGCTATTAATCCCAAAATCGAAGATTATCGTGAACACTGCCTTTAAATTGGCCAAGAAGATATTTCCAAGGTTGTTGTACGACACACTTCAGGGGTCAGGCTTCCGACTGGCGTTGCTGTTGATTCAATTACCCAAGTTCGGGGTGCTTGACGCCACACCAGCAGGGAAGGCCCAGCACAGCATTTTTTTGTCTGGTGTGTGGTCTGGGACACGCCCTCTGCGTCGCGTGTTTTCTGCGTCACATGGCCACCCATAGTGAAAATTCAAATGTAACTTACATGAAACTTAAGTGTAACTTACATGTAATATAAATTTAAATTACATGTAATATAAATATATGTTACATGTAATATAAATGTAAGTTACTTGAGTATACTTGAGTATAAGTATAAAGTGTAAGATACTTGAGACATTCAAGTATATTACCTTTATATCGCATGTAACCTACACTTATATTACATGTAACATACATTTATATTTCATGTAACTTAATTAGAGCTGCAAGTTGAAGCTCGGTGCTTCAAGGGTTGGAGCTGCAAGTTCCTGGCTACTGCTTCAGGTACGAATCAGCAAGCTTTAAGCTCTCTTGGACATCCCAGGAGCTTAAAGCTTGCTGCTTCATATTGAAGCAGCAAGCTTGGATCACACAGCTTCATACAAGAAGCAGTGGGCTTGATCTTGCTTCAAAAATATTGCATGTCGGTCCCCTAATCCTCCCCACGATTAGCACGAACCGTGAGGAGCGAGAGATCAACGACTGCGCAAGGGCGAGTGACCACCGTGTCGAATGTCAACCCCATGGGCCTGCGCTCATCGGTAAGGTATGAGGCGGCCCGTATGCTGTGCAGGTTTGCAGAAGGTGTTCAGCATGGGCCCTCAGTTGCTGGAGATATTTGAATTATGTTACACTTATACTACATGTAATTTATGTAATTTACTTGAGTAGAGTTAATTCACATGTAACTTACATTGACGGAGATGTATTACAAGTATATTGTAATCGTCTCTTATGTTACAAGTATTATGTTTTCTCCATCGAAAACATATTACATGCGACATTTGGCCTGCGAGCTAAGGACCGATATTTTACATGTAACATACATCGGTCGAGATAATTTGCAAGTAATATACATTGGCCAATTTATTTTACATGTATATTAATCAAGGCCTTTTATATTACATGTAATATGTTTTCATTTTTCTGAGTGAGGCTACGGCCCTCCCTCTGTGATCGTCACACCGTACGCCTGAGCATGGTCTATACCTTGAATATAGCGCCCTTCCTTCACAGTTCTCTCAGAGTAGGTGTCGAGCGATGATTGAAGTACATCGGGTGTTGCTCCAAAAAACCACCGCTTCTTTCGGAGCACCCCGCGTTTGCCCCGAGACGCAGACTGGTCTCCCTCTGCTAAACGATCGCCTTTATACTAATCTTGTCAATAAGGCCTTAGTTATACACCGGCGGGACGCTGCGGAAATATCACGACAACTACTCAGAAAAATCAAAACAAGTTACTTGTAATATAAATGTAACTTACTTGAATGTCTCAAGTAACTTACATTTATATTACATGTAACATACATTTATATTACATGTAACTTAAATTTAAATTACATGTAACT
This sequence comes from Aplectana chamaeleonis, assembly GCA_029168955.1. Classification (NCBI taxonomy): domain Eukaryota; kingdom Metazoa; phylum Nematoda; class Chromadorea; order Rhabditida; family Cosmocercidae; genus Aplectana; species Aplectana chamaeleonis. The sequence continues at coordinate 63,007 of JAPDOI010001065.1, read as the reverse complement.
TACACTTATGTTCCATGTAATTTACATTTATATTTTCACTATGGGTGGCCATCACGTGATGCAGACGACACGCGACGCAGAGTGCGCGTCCCAGACCACACACTACGCAAAAAAATGCTGTGCAGGGCCTTCCCTGCTGGTGTGGGGTCAAGTACCTCAAACTTGGGTAATTGATCCAACAGCAACGCCAGTCGTAAGCCTGAGCCCGCGAGTTCGTCGTAAGTCAACCTTGGAAATATCTTCTTGAACTGTTCATGTTACTAGCGACTTATATTGTGGTACTTAAGTTACATGTAACATATCGGAGGCGCACTGCACGCAGTATCCTCTCAAAAACCGAAAACATGTTACATGTAACATATCTAAGCTGATGTAAGTTACTTGCGACTTATCTCAAGTCATTTAAGTTACATGTAACATTTCGGAGACGCACCGCACGCAGTATCGCGCCGATATGTTACATGTAACTTAAATGACCTGAGATAAGTCGCAAGTAACTTAATCGGCTCAGATATGTGACAAGTAACTTGTTTTCGGCCTTTTATGTTACAAGTAACTTGTTTTGATGTTTCTGAGTACCACTTATGTGCGTATAGTTGTGCTGAGGCATGTCAAAAGGAAGAGTTGTCCCAGAAAAACGCGCCGGAAGGCCGCATCGAGCAGTTAAACACGCCGCGGCACTGTACTATATCCTTGCAGAACCTATCCTGTTGAAAATTCGCCGATTTCCATCAGCAGATTTTTTTTCAGATCTAAGTTTGGTAAAATATCACCAAAACGACATAATGAGCACAGCTATGACAAGAGCATTAGATCTCTAGTGACTTCCTACTATAACGTGATAGAGGCGTGAAACATCGAGAAAATACAAGTCAAACGCCCGGGATTTTTTAGTGGGCAATATTGCGTCTAAGACGTCAAAGACGTAATATTGCAGACAAGTCTCTGATCCACGCAGCAAGCGGCGGAAAAGTCATCGCGGTCATTTTTCATTCCGCTGGTGTGTAACTAGGGCCTAAAGTGTAGACAGTACCGCGGAAAACGGCTGTGGGTGTGGGAGAAGTTTGCTAGACGGAAATGCAACTGTGACCAGGAATTCGTTTCTCCTATTATTCAAAATGGAGACAGTTTATGAAGGACCACCGTAAGAGTTGAAGGGCACACCTTTCCAGAGGCTGACTCTCGAGTTTCAGAGTATAATAGTTTTCCTCCGAGAAAGAAGGTGAAAAGTAATTTCATTTATTTTCTTTCAGCGGTCTGATTGTGAGTGCGAGTCATCAACTCGGTAGGTGAAGTAGCTAAAACCCTCTTCTTTCGCCAGTTACTGCTAGTACCTGGTGAAGGAAGAGGATTTTGCGACAAAAGTTGTTATAGTACTTCCTGACTGGCTACCCCAAGTACAATCTTTGTTGTGCTGTTGAGGCATGTAGATTGAACGCGAAATGTGAAATAGGTGAAACGTGAAACACAACACAACACAATACACAATTTGGGACACGCTATCACACCGTGTGTATCAGAGGGAACGTGTTAGCCACGATAGGTAACAAGGTTTGCCCTCTTATACTGCTAAACCGGACAACCCGTGCAAGTGTTAGTGGAGAGAGAGTTGCCTCTTTCGAAGTACTACTCGGTCTCCGAGTGATTTCTTCTCCTGCCTAGACGACCCTCTAAAAATATGGGTTAGACAGTCAAAGGTTTACGAGATATCCACGGTTTTGAACCGGTAAGTTGACAGTCAAATGTAAGGATTGGAATATTTAAAGGCAGTGTTCACGATAAATTTCACTTCCGATATCTCCACGGTTTACGGAAGGTCTCGTGCCCTTTATAGCAATGCATGCTTAAAAAGGACACGAAAGACGCGTTTTTGAGCAAAATCAGGCCCTCTCTTGTTTACGTTGATTTTTGAGCGTGGAGGAATTGACCGCTAGAAGGATGATACCTATCAGTGCAATGAAGCAAACAGCTCACTTATCAGCACTTCCTTCTTTTGATCATTCCTGTAATCTGAATCTTCATTTTTTCCTCCCGAGGGGCGGATCTGGGGCACCAAAACGCTTGTTTGCAGCCGTTATTTTGCCGCTCCTGGCTCGTTTTCTGCCGTTCTTCCAACACTGGGAGCCTAGGATCCTTCTCGCCTATCATTTCACTGTGCAAAGTCAACGAGGATGATCATCGTGAACGCTGCCTTTAATGAACTTCGCAACGTTTACAATGTAGAGTGAATATGACCGGTGTGATATCTATAGCATGACCCTTTCAACAATACTGTGCAGTGTGACGACGGACAGCTTGGCTAACGGGGTGAGTGGAGTCTGGCGGATTCCCACTACTTCGGTGAGACAGACGCAAGCGGGCACCTTATCACTCCTGACTGGTTGCTGGACAAGGATACCCCACCCCCCTCCCCCACCCCGCTAAGACACTAAAGAGCTGCGCAGGCCGTAGGAAGCTGAGCGTCGCCGCTAGATGGGGAGCTCGAAGCGTTAATAGCACTTATGGAACTACGCACGCCGGATGAAGCTGAGCGTCACCCCCAGATGGGGATCTCGAAGCGTTCACAGCACTGCTATCAGGATCAGAGTGAGGCGAAAACCGCCTTCTTACTCGTAGCCGACAGTTCCGTTGAGCTCGATAACCGAGCACATGTCCCCTTGGCGCTTGCCGCCCGAATGGCTTGGTTGTATTGAGTGGCTGCGGTTATATATGGTGAGGCCGGCCGCGTGCGGACGCGGCACGGCAAGGAAGTCGCCACACCCCTCCTCACGTGGTGCCGGCCAAGCCGCCGTGTTTACATAAGGAGTTGATACGTCCCGGCGCCCAATTGACTATCATTCGCGCGGACACCACCAGAACAACAGACAGCGGGGGAGATCAGCCAAGCAAAAATCGAGATGAGGTGAGATCACCATTCAACCATAACACTGAGCACAGAAAAAATGCAGATGGATACGAGGCGATGTGGGAGGTGAATGGGGAAAAATGAGTGAATGAAAACAGGTTT
>JAPDOI010001065.1:0-55000 GCA_029168955.1 Aplectana chamaeleonis | reverse complement strand
ATTAGCAGCGGTATTGTACCAAATGACTCCAAAATTCGAAAAACCGAATAATTTACTAAAGACTCGATGTGAAAAAAAAGAACATTTAAAAAAAAAGGAAAACTGAATTCATTAACAAGGAAGGCTTGCACCGAAAACCATTGAGTTTCAGAGCGCAATTTTAATATATTGTAGGGGAAGGACAGTGCTCCAATATTCCATACTCAGAACCGGCTAAATGTCTAACAAGGGAACTATTATAAGTCATACTAACGATTAAGAATGAAGTGTTCTAGAACCATTTTTGGACGAAAAGTCCGAATATGCCCATCGCAGCTGCCTAGACTCGTTCTGGAAGAAGTTATGAGCGTTTTTAAAGCTTCGCGGCGAGGTACCATCATGGAATTTTTATATTGTTTTTGAATTGTTCTCCGGATTCTGCTCAAAACATGTAAAACAGACTTGGTCAAGGGAGGTAGTTTTGGGCCCTGAACACGATTATGAGGTCCGTTCCCGGATTTTCGGAAGACTACTGCGCTTTTTCGAGGGTAGAATAGGTACGAAAATCAGAGAAAAATGCCTATACCTTCTTTCACAATGAGTCTAGGCAGCTGCGATGGGCATATTCGGACTTTACGTCCAAAAATGGCTCTAGTAAAGCATATTTCGTTTGGAATGGTTAGTATGACTTATAGTAAGTAGTTCCCTTGTAAGAAATTCACAGAAATCTTTTTTAAAGCACGGGTCATTTATGTACTGTCACAGACGAACCGAATAGAATAACTCCTTTACGGTTGATATTGTCCTATCTCACCACACTTTAATTTCTCTCCTTTTTGCTCCTCGTCATTTGGCTTGAATGGCTCGTTAGTTGGTCGACGCTGTCGTAGTGAGTGCAACGCTATAATTGCGTTGCTCGCGCCTCCGTTTACGACCGGCCACCTGTGTAATTGGTGACAGCCAACTCCGCCCCGCTCCGCCCATTTTGGGCATAACGCAGCACACCCCTATCCAGCGATCTTCTCAAAGAATCTGAGGTTACCTGACTGGCCGACTTACTGTCCCGACCTGACTTTGATGGGAGACTTGTGTGGAGTTATTATAAAGAACATTTATGGTGACAGCAAGCATTAAAGGCAGCCTTCACGATGGGAAAGTTGCCCGTTTTTCGGCAAAAAAAAACGTAAGCTCTGGGTACAAGTAGAACGGAAGGATGACCAAAAACAGCCAGGAAGAGTGCAAATCTCGTAAAGCAGCCAACCCTCTAGGTCACCCCGCTCACGTCATACTACAGCTGTCCTGAGTTCGTCTCACCGGAGGAAAAGGCACTGAATTCTTTGAATATCCTTCATTGCGAGAGGCTCTAACGTCCCAGCATGTACATTTGCCCATCCTTTTTTAAAAAGAGTTTTCGGCAGAAGAAATAGAAAACAAAGGCGCTTACTGAAAAATCTTGAAGCGCAAAACCATTTAGGACCTTAGGCTTGACGATTATTCTGCGGTCTCCCGAAACATATCGAACAGGCGTAATTAATATCTCAGGGGTTTCTTTAAACAGTTTTCTTCGGTATTTGAGTGTTCTGTGGGGACTTTTCCCCATTAACCCTCTACTTTTTTTTAAATTGCAGCTTTATTATTTACAATTTTCAGAAGTGTCCCCATACCAAACACAGAGGAATCACAATAGCTCAAGCCAAACAAATACGTTAATTTTTTCTTCTTCTTTGCAGCCGCAGGAAGGTTTTTGTCAAAGGTTCAAGAAACGGGCGACTGAAATTGGATTCGTCCACAAATGCATTGTTGTCAGTGTGGTAGGCCTCTGCGCAATAGAATAGGTGCTCAGTTGTGTGGCCACGGCTACTACAGTCCGGGCACTCGTCAGGCTTACTGCGATCGATCTTATGCAAGTATGACATCAGCATAGGGGAATGACCGCAGCGTAACGAGGCAAGGGTACTTCTAACCCGCCTACCGAGTTCCATCTCGGTGTTGCTTACTAAAGGTGGTACGACCCCCAATATGGGGTTGACGGCCATCCTACTCAAGTGATGCCTGACGAACCTGGTTTGCTCCGCACGTAAAGGATGCAGACGGTCCAGTTGGGAGTCCGTCCATCTTTGTATATTGACTTTCCCGGGAGGATCCGCAAAAGACCTTCTGATATCTCTCTCTCACGGGATTCATTATCCTTCTTAATGGGTGGTCAGGCTGCTTGACAATGTTAATAACCAGTTGCTGCGCTTGGAGTTGGCAGTGCACTTTAACTGGCAGAATTCGGGCTTCAGCATGAAGCTGTTCCACTGGGGTGCGTTTAGCACATCCTGTGGCAATCTGAAGAGCAGCATTTCGGACTCGCTGCATCTTTGTCCACGACGAATCCGATATTATGTGCTGCCATACCGGTGCAGCGTACTCCAACGCCGGCTGCAATATTGCTTTGTACGTGGTCAAAATTGTCTCCTTACTACTTCCCCACGACGTTTCTCCCAGAGCTCGTAGGACGTTGAGCTTTGATTTCACTGTAGCCCGTTTCTGCTCAGTATTTTTGTGGAACTTCATCAAAGGTTCCAATACTAGGCCGAGCAGCTCCGGGAAACGTGCGGCAGGCAGAGCAGGCGAGCGTCTTCCCAATTCACAACGGGGTGAGCGCAGTGTTCCTTAGGGTCAGAGGAGAAAACAGATACAGATGATTTAGCGGCAGAGACAGTGAGCATCATATCATCGAGAAAGCTCTTCAGAACGATGAATTAGCTATTGATCTTGCATGCAGCTATATTAATGTCTCTGTCTCGGCACAAGATGGTGATGTCATCCGCATACGCAACGACTTTGATGTCATTTGGGGGGGGGGACGGGCAACTTCCAGGTAAAGGCTGAACAGAGCAGGCGATATAACTCCTCCTTGAGGGACACCGGCGGCAATTGGGATGCTTTTAGAGACATGTCCCTGAAACAGCACTTTTGCTCGGCGCCCTTTGATGAGTGCGGTTATCCATCGCTGACAGTGTCAAAAGCCTTCGTGAGGTCCAGGGCTACTTCAACAGCGCGTTGAGGTTTTCTGGCGTTGAAACCATCCAAAACATAGCTCACAATCTCCGGCGGCGCCTTGGTGGTAGAGTGTAGTTTGCGGAATCCATGCCTGTGCTGCTGTTTGTTATTATGCTCGGCCAGCTCCTTGACGACCAGTCTCTCAGCGACCTTGGCGATTGGTGATAAAAGAGCCGTGTATGGCGATTTACCTGGCTTGGGCAACGGAATGACGCTTGCCTTTTTCCAGTCTTAGGGTATGATGCACGTGCGGAAGGATCTGTTGATGACGTCAGCCAGGATTGGCATAATCTCATTCGGCAGTTTCATCAAGACCGCTGGAGTAATGCCATCTGGCCCTGCAGCCTTCGAGTTGATTAACCGAACATCTTTTCCGGGACTCCATCTGCTCGCAGAGCGTTGAGAAATCGATCGCGACGAGGAGAGTCGAACGCGGCTTAAAAGTCCAAAAAAGCAAGCTGTAATGGCTTCGAATACCGCTGCCACGATTCAATTACTCTTCTCACGACGAACACTTGGTCGATGGTCGATTTTCCACGTCGAAAACCGGCTTGCTCATCTCTGGTAGTTCCTTCACTATGTTCGCTGAGTCGCTCGAGAATGATACGTTCCAAAACCTTGTAAATGACACGAAGTAGTGAGATTCCTCTGTAGTTCTTACAATCCGCGACGGATAGCTTCTTGTGAAGAGGTACGATGATCGCATGTCTCCACGAGTCTGGTATCCTTTCGCTCATCCATATGGCACGGATGGTGTTGGTCATTTCACGAATCCCGGACGGAGGAAGAGCTTTCAGCATTTCAGCAGTGATGTTCTCATCACCACCTTCCTTTCCATTCTTCATTTTCCGGACACAATTCATAACTTCAGACTCAGTCGGCGGTTCCTCACTGGCATCGTTATGTGCTCTCTGAACATGCGGGAGCTCAGGTACTGATTGCGCTGGACGATTCAGTAATGTTCTGAAGTAATCCTTCCATATTGGCAGCGTCGCATCACCAACTGCAACTCCATTGGTAGTGTTCAAGACAGGAGAACATCTCTTCATCTTCCCGCTATACTGTCGTAACAAGGTGTAGGCTTTCCTCGGATTCTTCTCCTCCCAAGCCTTCTCGAACTCCATAACTCTACACGTCCACTCTCGTTCGCTGTCACTTTGAAGCTGCCAACGCAACTTCCTCCTGGAACGCTTCTCCTCCACGAAGTCTCCTGCAGTTCGAAGAGCACATACCTTGTTGTAAGTAGACGTTTCCTCTGAGACGTAGGCGAACTTCTTTCTAGGCTATACAACCGGGAGTGCCTCTTTCGAAGCGTCCTGGATGCACTTGACGAAAGAATCCGCGTCGCAAAATTTCTTCTTTGTCCTTACTCCGATGTAAATAGAAACGCGTTGTCGAAAGCTCCTTCTACATTCTTCATCTCTGAAACTTTTCATGTCAATCCTCTGGAGACGCTGAGCCCCTGGCTCCCTCTTATGAATCCTCGCTGTGAAGTTCAACAGAACGGGACGGTGATACGAATCGGATGCGACATCCCACACAGCTTTGGATCTTCGAATGTCCGATACTGGAGTATTCCTCGTCAGAGCATAGTCGAGCTGTAGTTTCAAAGTTGTCATCTTCCACTTCAGCTGCTCTACTGGAGATAGCTGGGTTGGTCCCTGCCACGTAAGCTGATGGCAGCTATGATTCCTCTTGAATGTCGAAGCAATAATCAGACCGTTGCGTTCACACAAGTCGACAAGGCGGTAGCCATTGTCCGATGTTTGCTCCACTGGGTGGAACCATTTACCGAGTACTTCGGATTCCTGATCAATTCCCATCTTCGCATATCAATCCTCACGACAACTGCATGGTGACGAGGCATCCTGGCCAGCAACGTATTGAGTTCCTCATAAAACGTATCCTTCAAATTGTCCTCGGCGGTTTCAGTGGGCGCATGAGCGCTCACTATCCACAGATTGAATCCTCTGTGATCCCGCAGCCGTATGAATGCAAGTGGGCCTGTCATTATGAAACGGTGTGAAATCGCGTTTCTGCTGAGTATTCTATCAGTTCTTTCTCCCAATACAGTGGAACTGTTTTCTTAGGTGCTTCAGCATGCTAAGTTAAGTGAAAATAGTGGAAGCGAGTCAATGCAAGCGAGGATATCGAAAGTACAATAGATGAAATCATTGGGAACCTATCATTATGAAACTCGCTGTATGGCACGTAGGTCAGCAAGCTTTCACGGCCGATTTTCTCCATGTTGCTCAAATTGTGTCGATCATCCAGCTAGAGTGTTCCGAATTCTTCGGTGAATTAGCTGAACTGCGAATGTCATATTTTACTGTTAGCTGTTGCGCCGCGGAGGTCTGCGATTAATATACGGGGGTGGGAGAGGGAGTGCGCAGCAGATTCGGTTCATTCGATCTGGGCTGGGATTAATGGACGCTAAACCGGGGTCCCTGCAGGGTTTGGTTGGAAACGTTCGCAAACAAGCGATTCATCATCGCTAAGTTTGGTCAGGACTGGGCTACGCCTGGGTTCCATGTAACCGCACCTCCGAGGTGGTGGTTTGGTTCGGTTCGGTCCTAGCTGGGGCGGCTAACCAAACCAAACCCTGCTGGGACCCAATGCGTTCATGAATCCTAGTCCAGATCGCCGAATATTGCTGAAGTTGAGGCTGATCGATTGATTGAGATTGCCGCGGCTGAAACGTTGCATTTCTGTCACATCGCCAGGTATATTTCATGAGACTAGCTTGAGCAGCTCACTTATGGTTTGCATATCAAATTTAGCCTGGTGAATGGACCAGGCCGTGCTGCGTTGGTGGCATCACCGGGCAACGGGATTTCGATCGCGCGCGGCGATCTACCGTCACAGCTCTGTCCATGCGTCAGACTAAATAGAATGCGAGGACTCCAGGTGAATGTCCCACTTCTCTGTACGCCATCGCGAACACAAGTCTCATTCTGTGGAAGATGATAAGGTTCAGCCAATTCCTACTGCGTCAATCTAATTTCTTGTAAAATGTGCCCATCCACCTACAATTCTCACATAACCAGTTGCAGGAGGAATCTCGACGACTTGGATCGACTAATCAGAAACATCAAGGAATAATCGTTCGTTACAATGCTCTGTACAGTCAATTGCTTGTGCTATACATCTTGCTTCCTGCTTCTTTTCATATTCAATGTCATATGTTCAAAGAACGCTTTTTGACAGGATTAAAATCCTACTAAATAAACATTTCACTGGTTTCCACCGCGTGAAGCCTTTTTTCTTTGTGGTCGTTTATACTTCCGCCGCCGAGCGGCGAAATGCAGACCTATAATATCGATCGTGCCGCGCCGCTTGATCAATAATACAGAAATGCACTGCGCCGCGCCGCTATGCGGCGGGAGCATAAACGACCCCCAACATTGATCACGCAGCGCGGTGCGATCCATATTGTAGGACTGCACTTCGCCGTTCGGCGGCGGAAGTATAAACGACGCCTTTGAGTGAGCAGGGGTTAGTAAAGAGGGGTATTTGCGGGAACTTACACACTTGTTGATTTATGTATTTTACAGTTGACCGCAGTGTTAAAAGGACATGGTGCGGTTGCGGTCACACACTAAGGGGCCGAATAGAGTCTCGCCGCGCAACGGCGCGGCAGCATTGTGTGCAGCCGTATCGATCACGCGGCACCGCGAGGCGACGCGGCGGGTCGATTAGGCCTCTTTCAGAGTTCGATCGCTCTGCGACGCTACCGAATGAAAACACTGTGTATCGATCTGGTCGCGTCGCGCGATCTGGTCGCCGGCCTTTCAGACAACATCGCGGGGAAAGTCGCCCAATCGCGCGATTGGGCGACCGAGATGGCCAGATCGCGTCGCCATGCAGTGCACGGCGACGCGACCGATCGCGGCGACCGCTTCATATGTCCTCGTTCGAATTCCTCTTTTTTCACGTTGATTCAGGCAAAATAAGTATAAGTAGGCAAAACAATCATAATTCAAAACAATTATCATAAAATGATTATTATCATCAAATAAATCTACGATGCACTTGAGGGTGACAATAAAACTAGGATCCAAACCACAATCGACAGTGTAGTTCAATGGTCCAAACGAAACCTTCTCCCTCTTTCCACTCAAAAAAAGTCAAGTACTACACCTGGGTAGAACTACTAATCCGGAAGGCGGGTACAATATCGATGGTTCAATACTCCATCATGTTAACCTAGTTAAAGATTTAGAGTTTCTTGTCGATTCGAAATTGAATTTTGATAAGCATTTGGATAGTATTGTTGCGAAAGCTGAACAGAAACTTTTCCTTCTGTTCAAATCGCTGAAAACTAAAGGTCCATTGCTTTTGGTTACAGCCTATAAAATTTACGTTCGATCTGTTCTTGAATATGGTACCTGTATCTACTTTCCTCATTAAAAAACCTGCGTTGCCAAACTAGAAAGAGTGCAAAACAACTTCACAAGGAAGGTCTTCATAAGGGGTGGTAGTAAATGGTGTGTTAACCGCGAATAAACCGCCACCTCCAAGCCGCCAACATACCGCGAATTAAATGCAGTGGAGCCGCCAAATTAACACGTATTAACCCATTCACGACCGCGTGTCCCACCGGTGGGACACGCGTTGGCTACCACTTCGGACCGCGTGTCCCACCGGTGGGACACTGTTTTCGAAAATCGATTTCTCAACCGCAAGAAGGAATTTCTAAACCTTCTTATGGTCAATGTATTTACCTATTCTAGAGTCGACTATAAACTTCGTGGTCCGCTGGCAGCTTCGCAACTACAATATATCTGACCCTTCGAATGCAGCAAGGTCAAAAACCGCATTTATGAGTACAGATCGCATTTTTACAACCACTTAATGGCGATTTTTTGCCATTACTCGAGAAACAATCCCTACTTATAGGAGTAATCAGATCGTAAAGCTCTATTTAATAAATCACAGAAATATGATTACTGATATTGCTCACCAGTTCCGCGTAGAGAGTCGGCTTTTCTTTTGCCCGTATGTTGTTCACAGAAATTTTTATGCAAAGCACCAATATTGCGATCACTAGGGCCTTTCTTGAAAGTCCTGCTTGGTAACTGTTGGTGTACCATCGTAGACCGGGGCTCCAACTTCGTTGAAAACTACCTTGGAGAGAAGCGGACGAGAAAAATGGGGACGAGCCAGAGCAGAAAACGAGTGGAAACTTAAAAAACGCTTATTACACTAATCATTCCTAGTCAATTTGAACTATTTAAACTATTTCCTACGTCTGAATGTAAAAAACAAAAATGCTTTTCACAAGAAATCTCTTTGTAGAAGGCGCCGAACCGGAGGGGTGAAGGGGTGGCCTAGAAAAATAATGGCGAAGATCTAAAAAAAGTCATTTTCAACAGCATTACCAGTCAATATGAAAATCGAGGGGTATTTTCTACGTCTAAATGTCAAGAAGATTGCTAAAAATGTTTACTACAAAAAAAACTCTCCTCAGTATGCGATAAACCGCAAGAGCGAGGGAGTAGCCAAAGCACAATTAGTGCAAATCTGAAAAAAATATCATTTCACTAAGCATTTCCTGTCAATTGAAAAACAGAAGAATGTCTATTATGGTAATCTTCGATAATCAATGGTTCGAACCGCTAGAATTCATCAAACTCACGTGATTTGTGGATGGTCTTATCTACACAGTCAAAAATTTAGAAGGCCATTTCTCTGGAAGGAAAGAGTTATGGAAGCCGAAACTTTGGCATCATGTTTTTGATGTCGAAAGTCGTACAATAAACAAAAAAAACGAAAATCGTTTTTTTGGTGGCGTGCCATTCGAGCAAAAGTGGCCCACCGGTGGGACACTGTATACGGTGACGCAATATTGCACGCGGTCCGAACGTGCAGCCACCCAAAATTAGGCGTGGTCGTGAGTGGGTTAACCGCCACCTCCTGGCCGGCTACGAACCGCGAAATAGGTGCCACGGTTTGTTGCCGGTTTAACGAAAGCTGCCCTCTGCTTACACATACATTATGCGTGACCTTCGTCCGCATAAGTATTTTCTCCACTTGGACACAAACGACGTTTATGGTGGAAAGACGAGGGATCGGAAAGATTATACAAGTGATGCTATTTATTTTATTCATTAGGAAGAGCTTTCAAAAGGAACTTCGTAATATTTTGCTTGTTCGAAACACGATCAAAATGCAATTTTTTAAATTTTTCCTTGTAAATCCTAATTCTCGTAATTTTTTGTGAGCTCCGTGAGTTTTCAGGACCACTCTCGAAAAGACATGTTAGATTACTCATTAGCCTCAATCAATCAATTGCGTGTGATCTGACAAAAGTTTGCATTTGTAGTAACTTTGTTAACTTTTTTTTGATATTTTCAAACAAAAGTTTTTTTGAAAAACAAAAAATTTATCGGAAGGAAATTTTGAGTGAACGAAAATTTGAGTTTCTGGATGAATTATTTACAAGGTGTTCTTGAAAAGGTAACGCTAGGTGCGAAAAAGACATTCCGAAACTCGTCGAGTAATGCACAAATTCAAAAAATGTCCTGCATTCAACTGAAATGGATAGTTAAAAACCTATAAGAATGATGATAAACTAGATAGTCTATTTTCGTTCTTGAAAATAAATTCAAGTGTTTTTTTTGGAAGCGTGCAACTGAAGTCTGGCGTCCGAGATTGGGGTAATGGTGTGGTTTCGGTCATTGATGCAGTTGAATTTGTCAAGTGTTTGCCGTCTTCTCAAAATGAAACTAATCCACCACCCGCAGTTAGTGCTGAAAATATATAGAAACACTTACACACTCATATGCGCATCGTTTAAGGAAAAGATTTTGTACACATATTTCAAGGTAAGAATTTGAAACACTTCGAGTGGCTCTACCAATGCACCAAAGCAACTGCGTCGCGGACCCTCAAAAAAAAATAAGAGGCCACGATGGCACTGATCTGGCAATGAAAGAGGAGTATTAGAATCTTGCAGAAAAAGTAGAACAAATTTAGTTGGTTCAGAAACAAGTTCGCATTTCTTTCCCACAAAACTCGCCCGATACGCCCCGACTAACGCTGATTAATCATTACTAAAGCATCAAATCACTTGAAAATCAGTGGCTTGGAAAATTTTCACTTTTTTGCACTAAAAAAGTTGTGTAAAACCCCTTCGAAACGCGAGCAAACAAATAATTTACTACATACTCCTCATAGCCTGTACTATGCAATGAATTATGAAAATGAAACTAACCTGATAATAGCAAAGCGAATGAATTCCGGAAGAAAATAAAGAAAAGCGGGAGAAGTGTCGGCGCTCGAAAAAAAATTAACAGCTGATTGGGAGGGATTGATTAGTGCCACCAAAGAAGACGGCCAACGTGTTTCAGCAATGATCCTTGCTTTGTTTTTGATCCCTCATCGCCCGTTTCCCTGGCGGAAGCCGTTAAAAGACTCTCCCTTGGAACACCTTTCAGTTTGAAAGATAGGGTGACGTCCTGGATCAAAATCGCTAACAGTGCTATCAAACTTCCTTAACCCTCTGCATTAATTAAACTCGTACTTGCCCTCAGTATAGATGGTCAAAACTGTTCCTACTGTATCTTGCTAACCGCATCCAAAAACTCCTCGGGAGGAGTTTTTCGTTAACCGCCAGTTGCTCTCGCATTTCAGCACTATTTCCGTGCTGTCTGAGAGAGTATGTTAAACGCGAACTTACCGCGAGGATGCCACATGGCGGAATTTTAGAGAAAAAACAGACCTGAAAACGTTTTGAAAAGGCTATTTTTCGTAACAAAGGTTACAATTGTCGCTTTTTCGAGGCGTTTTCATTGGAAGTGTATAAGAGGCCTACCACTGGGGGATGTTAGAGTGAAACTAGAGCGAGTTCTCTCTCAACTATCAAGAGTTATCATTACAATCTGGTGTGGTTAAACTCGCGTTTAACGCGAATTTAACTCCTGTTAACTCGCGTTTAACACACCCAATTACTACCACCCAAAGTCTCTTGGCTTCACGTATAGGAGTATTCCCCGTGGCATAGTGAGGAGGAATCGTATGCTTAATTCGGATACTTTATATTACAGGCGCAAGAGAAATGATTTAATTTTGGTATATAATATTATAACTGGAAGACTGGGTCTCAAAGCTCATTCATTTTTCAAACTGGTTGAATCAAATACTAAGGGAGAAAGGTTCAATCTTAAATTCCGTCAGCCGCGCACCTCTTTGTGGCGCAGCTTCTTCACCTTCAGAGCCGGCATGGAATACTTGAAGATGAGTCATACTGTTCAGATACCGATCTACTTCACTAAATTCAAAACACTTGTCAAAAATTACCTTCATTGTCAAGAAAGGATCTATCAATCGTTTTACGCTTTTTCCTTTCGAAACTTGTAATTTTTTAAGTTCCTCGATGTTTTCGTTGTTTTTCTGCCTTTTCTATGTTTCTACACGTCTGCAAGGGCGTGTAATAAAGTCAAAGTTAAATGGCAAAGCACAATGCACCTTTTTATCATAAATGACTAACCAATTGCGCGACACCGCGAACATGAACCAGGCGTCGATTAGAATGTGTACGTAAAAGTGCGTGGTTGCCCACTTCCGCGATTCAGCTTTAACACTTCCAAAATCTGCGATTTCCACGGCGACGCGACGGTCGCGTCGCCGTGCCCACGATCGCGTCGCAGAGCGATCGAACTCTGAAAGAGGCCTTAGACCTGATCAGGGCAGAATCTAGCAGCGGCGGCCGCCGGCGGCTGCCGCATGGCCAGGCGGCGCCGCTTTGCAATCCCGAGCGGTGCGGCGAAGTTGCGCGGCAACAGCAGACGGTCGAGCCTGCTTACCATGATTATTTGGTCTCGCATATATGTTTATGAAGTGAATGTCTCTTTTACTGTGCAAGTACATCAAGATCACTTCAATTCGTAAGGTTTTGGGCTAGTGAAACGTGATTTTTGAAGAGTTCTAAGGATTTCAACACCAATTCAAGTGCTCATTTTTTTCTAACCTTTGAATTCGAAAACTCCCACGTGACTTTTGAACCACTTTTTTCCATATTTCCATTCGAGAAGCTCATTCTTAGCTGAAAGCAGGTCTTCTAACTAATTTTCGAAAAGGTAGAGTTGCCACGATAAGTAATAGTGAGTGCAAGACATGGACATTAGACGCTACGTTTCCAATGAATTAATTATCCGATTACCATGTTTTTAGAATACGCCAAAGAAATAAATAGTTCGCATGACCACTTCTGCAAAAAACTCGGGCTAATGATTTTTTTGAATAAACCCTTTTTATTATAAACTCACGGAATGGATAAATGTATTTGAATGAGACATTTTCAAATTTCCGATTCATTGAATTTCGTGGGAAAACGCATTTTCAAAATGTTGAATAAATTATTAAAAAAGAATTGAATGAGGGCACTCCGTTTTTTGGAATTAATCAGAATTTTCGAAAACTTATCCTCCATTCGACTCGAATAATCGCAAAATTTCTCCTCATATTCAGATAAAAGTTATAATCCTCGAATTATTCCAAAATGATTAACGAATATTCTGCAATTTTTTATCAGTGACAAAGAGTATTTGAATGCCGTGACCCAAACTTGTCGGAATATTCGGAAAACTGAATATTTAAGTTTGTCAAAAAAGTGAATATTCGGAAAACCAATTAATTTGAAATCCCGAGTGAATCGAATATCCGAAACACCTATCGATGCAGAATTCCAAAAGAATCGATAACTGGATAAAAAAAATGATTCATTTCCCTGAATAAACCTAATACCCGAGAACACTAAAAGTCCAAAATCCCGAACAAACAGAATCTTTCAAAAATTAGAAATTGTGGCTTTCAAATATATCGAATACTAGACGAAAAATACCATGCGGTACCGATTGCCACAAAGCCATAAAATGCTTTGCATTTTTCATTTGAGAGCCTGAGTCGGCCGGTCTGTTATAGAAATGCAACTGATATCATCATTTCATGCCCTTGTGGCAATCGGTACCGCACGGTATTTGGAGTTTACTATAACGAATACTCCATTAGTTCGAATAACTTTTCGATTCGCCCCCAAGTCTAGTGAATACGTAAGGTGAAATATTGCAATTATAATCCTATAAAAATGAATACAAGATAGTGGAAGAGGTGTACACCGATCACGAAATCCCCCCCTCAGGGGAGAATCCTCAGACTTTGAAACAGCTCTGTTTGCCAATTGGTCTATCTTGAAATCATATATATTCTTTCCTTATGCGAGACACTGAACACGACTCAAGCCGCTGTGAAATTGCCCAGCTCCAACTTGGCGAATCTGAATATTACAACCGCTTCTTCTTCTTCTTCTTCTTCTTCTGCAGCCTCAAAGTGGTTTTTGTCATAGGTTGAGGAACTGGGCGGCCTTCACAGGATTCGTCCAAAGGTCCATTGTTGTTAAGGAGGTAGGTCTCTTCGGGCACATGAACAAGTGCGCCGTGTCGTGTCCGGGAGCACCACAGTCCGGGCATGCGTCTGGTCGGCTGCTGTCGATCTTGTTGACGTAAGACATGAGCAGAATAGAGTGACCACAGCGCAGCGATGCAAGAGCACATCTGGCTCGTCTGCCGAGTTGAGACTCGGACTCGCAAACCCGAGGCGGCACCGTTCCCAAGATAGGGTTCACAGCCGCCTTTGCTAGATATCCTCGAACAAATTGCGTGTGCTCCTCACGCAGAAGACGAAGCCTTTCCATGTTGGAGTCGGCCCATCTCTGTACATCAACTTTACGAGGAGCATCGGCGAACGGCGTCCTAATCGACCTCTCTCTTATGGGCTTCATGATTCTCTTTGACGGATGATTCGGCTGCCTCAGAACATTAATATACATCTGCTGTGCCTGGAGTTCACAATGCTCCTTGACCGGCAATATGCAGGCCTCCGCGTGAAGATGCTCCACCGGGGAGCTCCTTGCACAACCGGTAGCAATTCTAAGCGCAGCATTCTGTACACGCTGCAGCTTATTCCAGGAGCTGTCAGACACCAGGTGCTGCCACACTGGTGCCGCATATTCCAGAGCCGGCTGAAGTATTGCTCTGTAGGTTCTCAATATAGTCTCTCGGCTGCTTCCCCATGATGTTCCTCCGAGAGCTCTCAAGATATTAAGTCTAGCCTTGACGACTGTTTGTTTCTGTTCCGCGTTTTTGTGGAACTTCAGTGAGGATCAAGAATAAGGCCAAGCAGCTTGGGGAATTTTGCTGCTGGCAACAGGTCACCATCCCATTTGACATCTGGATGGGCACTGTGTTCCTTGGTGTTCGTTGTGAACACTGAAACAGAGGATTTTGCGGCAGAGACTGTGAGCATCATTTTATCGAGGAAGAGCTTCAACTCGACGAGATAGGCGCTGATCTTGTTAGCGGCTATCTGCAGGTCACGATCCTGGCACATGATGGTGATGTCGTCGGCATACATAACAATCCTTACATCATTGGGAGGCTCGGGAATGTCCTCAAGATACAGGCTGAATAGGGCAGGGGACAACACTCCGCCTTGCGGAACACCGGCTGCTATTGGAATGCTATCGGATACATGATTCTGGAACAGAACCTTAGCACGGCGGCCTTTAGTGAACGCTGCAATCCATCGCTTCTGCCATGATGGTAGCGACGACTTGAGCAGTTTCTCGGACAGCAGTCCCAAGTTAACAGAGTCAAACGCTTTGCTCAGGTCGAGGGCGACGGCCACCGTTCTCAGGGGCTTTCTCATGTTGAACCCATCGACCGCAAAGCTCACGATCTCCAATAGAGCTGTAGTAGTGGAGTGAAGTTTCCTGAACCCATGCTGATGCTGCTGTCGCTCATTTTGATCAGCCAGGTCCGTCACGATCAACTTTTCAGCTAATTTAGCGACGGGCGATAACAGGCTTATTGGTCGAAAGCCCATTGCCGTGCTTTGGGACTTGCCTGGCTTGCCTGGCTTTGGCAACGGTATCACATTGGCTGTCTTCCAAGCTTGGGGTAGAGTGCAGGTCCGGAAAGAAGTGTTAATGATATCTGCAAGCATCGGTAGAAGTTCCGTGGGAAGCTTCTTCAGGATGGCTGGGGAGATACCGTCAGGTCCGATAGCCTTCGAATTCCGCATTTCTTTGATAGCCTTCTCTACTTGCGTGAGAGTAAAGGCCTCAGAAGCGTTCATGAGCGGCAACCGGCTCAGTTCTCTAACCGTGACTCTGTTCTGCACGCCTCGCTTGGCACGTGTGATGAAGAAGTTCTTGCCGAGCGCATAAGCAGCCGCGTTCCTGATCTGAAGACGTTCTCCTCGAACTCAATAGCGGAGCTCATCGAGGGAGCGGACTTGCCGGAAATTTTCCTCAACACTTTCCACGTCGTAGTTCCGTCAGCCTTGAAATTCAGCTTTTCAGTGAACTTCTCCCAGCATTCCTTCTTGTTCTTATCCAGATCCTGCCTGATCTCGTTATCCAGCACAGCTATGTCCGGGTCTAGATGGTCTGCGGCTCTCTTCTCATCTCTGGTTCTTATCTTCTGCAGTATTTCCCTGCTGACATTTGGAAAAAAGGTCTTGACACGACCCTCAGGAATTGCTGCTTTCATGGCCTTGCGGATGGCACTTGTTAGATGGCGCTCTTTCTGATGAACATCACCATTCCATGGGTAGTCGACCGCATGGCGAAGTGCAACATCTCTGAACAGGGTCCAGTCTGCTAGGCCTAAATTAAGATAAGTACGATGACGAAAACCAGAGTAAGGGGCAAGAGAGTCAGAGAGATCAATATAGACAAAGACGGGAATGTGATCACTGGAGAGAGTTGTGGATGTGGACCACGTGCAAGCATTAGAGAGATTGGATGACACAAGAGAGATGTCTGGGCTAGAAGGTCGGCCGTTGGCAGGGAGACGAGTGGGCTGGTCATCATTGAGGATAACCAGGTCACACTCCTCAGCCCATTCTTCGACATCTTCCTCTGGCGTCAGAATCAAGAGCGGAACAGAACGTGTGAGCATTGAAGTCACCCGCAAAGACAGCTGAAGGGGAGAGTGAGCAGTCGTACAACTGCTTAAGGAGGGGAATAGGATTATAAGAGGGGGGACAAGATGATATAGGAGGAATATATATGTTAAATAGAGATAAAGGGGTTTTGAGGGGGGAGGTGGACAGGAATGTCCTCGAGAGTACCGTCCTTAGGAGTATTAGGGATAATATGAGAAGGTAAGGCAGATTGAACGAAAGTAGACACTCCGCCCCCAAGAGCTGTCCTTGGCATGTGATAGGCGGTGCAGCCCGGAATGTTAGGTTGGGGATAAGTGGTAGATGGAGAGAGCTTGGTTTCTTGAACCATGATAACATCCGGGTGATGAGAACGTGCGAATAGAGAGAGTTCAGATAACTTGTTGCGAAGGCCGTTGAGATTAATGTGAACAATGGAGAGGGCGGTTGGTAATTGAGGAATCAGAGTTGTTGGGGCAGAGCATAGAACACAACGAAAGGATGAGTCATGATGCCTCACAGAACTGAGGCCCGAACAGGAGAAGTGCACCCACCTTTGGCATCCGAAGCACTGGACACTTGTTTTATGCCAGGTAACATCCTCGCCGCAGGTGGCACATGGATACTTCCGTGCTGGACCTGGATTCCTCTCGACGCCGGCCCTTTGTAATAAAATCCTCAGGAGAGCTGCGGCCGACCAGCACCTCTCCCATGACAAAAACCCTCTTCTCGGAAGGGTTGACGTCGGTTTGCACGGAGGCGATCTTCTTTCCTCCACACTGCCACGGCACGAACGTACGACATCTCGGCAGCATTACAACCGCTCAATTAGATATTTAGATGTGAGGTGCATAGCCCTGTACGTAGTACGCGAAAGCGCATCGCCGCTCCAGTTTGCCGCGGCCCGATCATAGCAGTTGGAGATCGGCGGCGTCGAGGAATCTTGGGCGGCGCGGCATGCCGCTCCTACCTCCGCCGCTCCTTTCAGCGGCGGGACTCTATTCGACCCCTAAAACTACGGTGGAAGACGCCTAATTTCATTATCGATCGGCAGCACAGCTGATCTGTAAGTTACGGTTTTTCTTGTTTGTTTCGGCATTAGTTTTGTTTCTAATTGTTTAAATATTGCCAATAGGGGCTATTCTTCGTGCGTGATGGAAACTAGCCGTTTGTTCGGGCTTCGAAGTTTTTTTTTCAAAATTCTGTTTTGAAATTGAAAAAAAAACAGCAAATTCCTCCCGCACACCAAGAAAAGCCCCTATTCGTAATATTATAAGAGTTAGAAACAAAAGTAATGCCGAAGTAAACAAGAAAAAAAGGAAGAACGGTAACTCACCCCAAAAATCAACTGTGCTGTCGATCTATAATGAAATTAGGCGTCTTCCACCGTAGTTTTGGTGTGTGACAGCAACCACACCATGTCCTTCTAACATTGCGGTAAACGTAGCTTTGAGGTATTTCTGAAGAGCTCTAAATTTCGGTAATCGAAAGCAGCGAGCTATGGCTCCTCTGTCGAAACATCGTTGGCAAGAGTCATAATCCTTCACAGGCCGCCGCTTCGCTGGTAGTGATAATCGAAATCGAGAGCTCTTGAAAAAATGCTCCAGAGTTTACATGGACCTCTGTTATAGACAGTGGTGTTCCATAGAAACAGGTTACAAAAAAGCATATAGTTGTATGTAGGGAGTCGCAATAGTGCAGGTTTTGCTCGCTGAGCGTGCTGCTGGTAGCGATGAGATGGGAGCTATGGCATGTGTCACTCAGCTAGGAAGCCGCGGCGCTGCTCGGCGGGAAAAGTGGCGCGCGGGCAAGGAAATGTGGCTATCATCTGGACAACTTTGCGCCCAGTAACTTAGTGCGGCTTCCTTATTGGATTACACGGACGATGCATAAAGTAACACATAGTGGAGCGGCAGCTTTGTTTAGACCCCTCTACCTTCAAGAGATTGACTCCAGCTGTTGATGTTCGGTGACTTCTTCGAACCACGGATCTCTAAAGCGAGCGTGAGACATTAAGGGAGGTTGACCATTTCCGGTTGAGTTCAAAATCCTGTTATCCCTATGGAAGACTGCTCACACCTGAAGAACAGTGGAATATTTTGCCCCGGTGTTTTGCCTTGACGAAGGCGGGATTGGAAATCAGCCATGACTATGCTACTATTAGGTTGATGCATGTATACATTTTCAAGAACAGCAAACACGCTCAGAAAATTTGCTGAGATAACGATGTTACTGAGGTCGTGTGGCTCCCATTAGAACGCTCACGCCATTGCTCAGAAGATTTCAAACACCTTGCGGGCCACTTCGTCGCAAGCTTGCTGATTGCTTCAATGAGCTTGTTACTTCGTGGCGCGCAAGCTTGTTGGGTAGTGGCGCGCAACCTGTAATATACCGACGACCACACATACAGTGCGAATCAGATGTACGTCATCAGTTCTCACTAACAAGGTAACTATGACAAGTGCAGGGCTCAACGGGTGAGAATGTTTTGTCCAACGTTCGTCCATACTCCGATCAGGGCTTTTCAGGGGCGCTGACACAAGTTGGATATCCTTTTTTAGCTTCATTTAGAGTGAATTTCCGATGGTTTGGGGTAGCTAAAAGGCATTATGCCTAAAATAACCTATCGCTCCAATGTGCCTCTTTGAGATCAAGGACTAGAGGCGAGATACACAGGCTTGTTTGTAATGACACACTTCAACATTCTCAGATATAGTATTACATTTTCCCGTTCAATCTTTCACTAGTTATGATTTCCTTGTTAGTGAGAAATGACGTCTAGTATATGTTTCATACTGAGTGTGTGATCGTCGCTATAATATAGACAGCACCCAGTACCCAGTAGGCCCTTGTAAGCGCAAGCGAAGCTGTCAGGCGTATTGTACCCTCTTTCTCTTGCTTCTCCTCCCCCCCCCCTGCTCCTGCTTCTTACCTGTTATTGGCTCACATTTTATTTCATTTCGAGTCCTATTCCACGATTTTCTCTGTTTTCACAATGCATGCATACATGGGTTAGAATTCTTAACCCTTTTTACTGCTAATTGTTTGTTGACTTCGTTCAAACAGCGGCGTATACACATTTTCAGTATAAGGGGAATGTGGGTGAGCAGTGCTGACGAGCAGCAGAAGCAAAATCAGGACTTAAAAAAACGCGGGTGGTTTTTGTGTCTATCCTATTTATGGTTCTACGGTTCTCATAGCGAAGATACGTGGTATTCTAGAGGTGGGTGGAAAATATCGCTTTTTTTCGACTCCTTAAAGGCAGTGTTCACGAAGAAAAAGTTGCACGTTTTTTTGGCTTAAACGTAAGCTTTGGGTCCCTCTAAGAAGATTAAGAACGGAAGTGCGACGAAAAACGGCCGGTAAGTGGGTGAAAATCTCGTGGGCCAGCCAACCCATTGGGCCACTCCGCCCACGTCCTATAACAGTTCCCTGAATTCGTGGTTAAATGAGCGATGGTTTCCGATCAGAAGCCCCGTTCTTCCCTTCATTCTCACCGTCTCTCTTTACTCAGGTCAGCTCGCACACATCGGCTGCAAAAAAACGGGAGTTACAAGCCTCGGACAACTCGTCCACCATGCTTCTCTAGCTCAATTTTTGAGGTACCATAACTCCGTTCCCAGAAGGTCGTGTACGATTTCAGAGACATTGAAATCATCATAGGATTGTTTTCAAGATAGGCGGAAAACAGAAAATCGACTTTTATCGTGAACAGAACATTGCCTTCAAAGGTAGTGTTCACGATTAATCTCGTTCTCGAGGTCTCGGTGTGAAACACTAAGTTGGCAGGTGCTGTAGAGGATAGGGTCGAAGAAAGCAAAGAAAAACTGGCCAGAAGTCAATAAAAACGGCTTTGAAAGCTATCCCGGTCCGCCCCTCCCCCCGTTCGGACGAGCTTGTGGCGCCGCACACATTTCGATGGCAAATTGCAAAGCAACTCTGCCACGTTTAGCATGATCGATTCGCGCAGATTTCGCGATTAGCGCACGCTTGCCGAAATCAACAGGGCCCATGATTCTCGTCCACGCCCTGAATTTAGAAACCGTTATTTTGACTTATTCTGGACGTTTTTCTCCGCTGTTTCTTCACTATAGTTACATCACGACCAAACAATCCCATTTTTGGGTCGAACTCGAGTGTGATATTCATCGTGAACACTGCCTTTAACAACGGTATTATAGTGGCGAGTACAAATAAACCTCAGATTCGTGATCAGCACAGCAAATCACCATTCTTAGGAATTTTAGGTCAAACCTGCAACATTTGTCTAGAACGCTTTCAGAACCCTCTAATTCGTAGAAGTCTTAACAAACATGCCGTACAAGTCGAAAACGCTAACACTCTATGAAAAGTTCGAGAAATGGGATTTTACCCAAACTTTGTCAAGGGGGATTGTTTTCGACACTGAACACAATTATTATGTACTTTTCCAGATTTTGGAAAGATTACTGGGTGATTTGGAAGGTTCAAATGTACAGAAAATGGCCGTCTAAAGCTTATACCTCCTTTGAACCAGCAGCTCGGGAGGGAGGGGGGGGGCTTACTAAGCAATTTTACTATGGTTGCCCCAGATTTACTAACAATACGATTCGTTTTCGCAGATGCGTTTATCCCTTTAAACACTTCCCTTATAAGCATGTTGTAGGTTGCCCCATAAAACTATGTAGCAAATTTTCACTTTGTTCTGGTCTTGGTTTGAAATTTTCTTTTCCTAACCCAACAGAAAACATCGGAAACGTTGAAAAGCGGTGAGTTCCCCCCCCCCACACACACGCACAAACACAGACATTGTCAATATACTGTGCTTCTCTGGGCCGAATCCCGGTCCGCGATTGCGTCTCGGCACGCTTTGCGGCCTCACGAGGTCGAGTCAGTCAAGTTTCCAGCGCCGAAGCCGACTCGATGTGGCTTTTTTTATACAGTTTTCTACAATTTTGTTTAATTCCAGTTTCCAAAAAGCCATCTAGAGTCAACAAATCAGCGGCTGCGGCGCTGGAAACTCTTCAGGCTCGAAAGCGCGCGGCTGGAAAGTGTAACAAGACGCAATGGAGGACCGGAATTTGACCCAGAGAAGCACTTAGTGTTTACCATGAATACAAGGATTTTTTCTTCAAAATTCAGGAAAAAATTTAACACTTTGATGTCGATGATGGTGCAACTTACAGTATGCAAAAGGGAAAAACGCAAGGGCACAACCGCCTTTTTTGATGCCGTGGACCGTTCGTATCCTCTATTTCGGGGCCGACTTTACCATGTTTCTTCGCGCGCCTGTACAAAGCGAGAAGAGATACAACGAGAAAGTAGAGGGAGACGGGAGGGAGACGCAGCAGACGTAAGCGAAAAACGGAAATAGTAAATTTCACCCAAAACTAGAGGATGAATGTTCCGATTAAAGAATACTAGGTGCAAAAACATTTGTGCACTTCTCCAGCAGTTTTTTCTTGTTCCTTTTATTTTTTTTAGTAGAGTGTAATACTACTTATCTATAGACTGTGCTTCTCTGGGCCAAATTCCGGTCAGCAATTGCGTCTCGACACGCTTTGCGGCCGCGCGCTTCCGAATCGGAAGAGAATCCAGCGCCGCAGTCGCCGATCTGTTGACTCTGGGTGGGTTTTGGAAATTGGAAACTTTAAAAAGTTGGAGAAAACTGTATAAAAAAGCACAGTACATATGGCTTTAGTCACTTCCTATGAAAGCATGAAATATGTCGCCGCCAACGATACGTGGGCTCCATTTGAGGAGTAGATGACACGAGTTGATTGTTACGAAGCGGTGACATATTTCATGTTTAGATAGGAGACAAATAAAGATGTATAATCAATCAGTTCTCAAACTACACACTGGATTTAACTGCGAATCTTGAACAAGAACGATTTGCACTGAAAGCGAAAAAGAGCCTAAGATAAAGAGAGCAAGCGTTTTAGAATGCTATGTGTATCACAACTTGCCAAAAAAAAAGTCAGAGGAACGTGAAAAACGCTTGAAAAAATCAATACCTTTCAGTTAGAGAATTTCGAGAAACTTCAATGAAAGGTGCGTGGTTGCTAATCAGGGTCAGTTAAAACAGAGATCTAACATGTCTTTCTTGGAAGAGAATCACCAACGTAACAAAATGTGCTGCGGGTATGGAAAATCAGGGGGAAGTATTCAGAATATGACCTAGGGAATTTCTTTCCACGTGAAGGAAGGCATATCATGTAATTACTGTATGTAGTACCCCAGAAAAGTTATTATATGCATGCATTGATGATTTGGAGAAGTTATTAGAAAAAAGTTGGGCCGAGGATGTGTTAGTCGATCGATTCAGAGGCAAGAATGCACATGTAGGGTTCTCCGCTTCCAAGATCGCTGCACGCAACCTTTTCCTCCAGAAAGTAGCTGCGCGCAAGCTTCTCTCACTGCAGAAATTCTTCGAGGCTGCACGCAAGCTTCAGCCTCGTGGTGCGCAAGAAGGTTTATGAAAACGACCGCGCACGCAAGAAGCATTCAGAAAAAGTTGTGGCGCGCAGCATGTTTACCCTGCTTTTGATGGCGCGCAAGCTGTTTCAAATCTTCTTAGTGGAAGCGTCAAAAACGAGTCAAGCTACCAAATTTGAACAATATCGAGTGTAAAAATTCCGTAGACTCCGTCCATAACTTTCGCGGACTACTCCCCAACACAAACTCTTCTAGACTGATTGTTCGAATACGGTCACATTGGCTACTTTTCGAAGCTTCCAGCGACATAGGCGTTCTAACACAAGCCGGAAAAGCCTATTAGCTTCGCTTTCACAGCCACTTTGTTAGCTCCCCATATTACCAACTCCAAACATGCCGCTCCCCATGAAACCCGGCCATATTCAAATATAGTGTCTGGCCTCAGTACTAAACTAACATATGTGCTGAAAAAATGGAGTTCTCATGATTGATTGGCGCGCGTGGGCTGAGCGCAAGGTTGAGACAGCAAGAGAGCTGACTATGGAACCTCGCATGGCTAACACCGGCTTTATAAAGTTGATGAATGTTTTCTGATAAATTCTAGCACACTATCACCGATTATGAAATTAGGGAAACTTTAGGGCGTTTTGAAATTTTATTTTAGAATTCTGCTCAAAACTTGTGTGTATCTGGGATGCATGCTGAAGACGAACCTGAGGTCCGTTTTTCCGAATTCTGAGGTTTAGTGTAGATTACGGTAGGTGCCATGCGATTTAAGGGCAAAATCCGCCTTAATAATTCGAAAATCAACAAGTGAAAACTAACTTATATTCACAGTCTACCGCAGTCCGTCGAAATTCGATAAACGGACCTCATATTCGTGTTGAGCACTCCAAATAACACCCAGAGAAAAATTTGAGCCATATCTATCGTACCACTGCGTAAATCGTCGAAAGTCGTGTTCTGGACTGAAAATTTACCGCGAGCGGAAGCTTTGAAGGAACTGAGTCTAGAACTTTGAAAAACCGACAAATATACCACAGGTTCGTTATCAGTAAATCGATTAACCCCCATGGGGAAGTTTTGAGTCAAAACTGAAACATTTTTCGTAATCCGTTTCAGAACCCCCTTATCGATGTAGAGTGCGCGCAATCATTTTAGTCTGAGGAGTGGACGGGGCCGCGAAGGTAGATCACCCCACGCTAATCGAAACGCCATTCTCCAGTGAGGCCGCCAACCCCACACGGCCAGCCGCCTGGTACATGAGTCAGACTAGAAAGAAAACGAAAACCATATGTCTACGCTCAACCAACAATCCATGTCCAAAACGCTGTTACTCTATGCTAACTTCGAAGAATGACCGCTCACCCAAACTTAGTACAATGGGTTCATTTTGGAAGCTGAAGACGGTTATGTGGTCCGTTTGCAGATTTTCGAGGGGTTACTGCACGTTTCTGAATGTGCATGGGGTACGAAAGTCAAGGAAAAACGTCTATATATTTTTTTCAAATTGGTACTAGAACAAAACATACAATTTGGAATGGTCAGGTTGACGAATAAAAGTTTTCTTGTCAGCTATTTAATTCGGTGGGCGGCATACTCGTTTCAGCGGTAACGTTACGACGAAGTAATCCAAGCAATTCCGGTAGAGAGAAACGACTGCACTGATATTGTTCATAAAGTTGAACGTCATACGAGCTCGTTTGTGCGACGTAGAGTGACAAAAAACACCAAAGCATTTGAACCGCATAACAGAGGCACAGCTGTCGGTCCACTCTACCTCGTCTCCACAGCATTTTATCAACATATTGCTTTATCCTGCGTGATTCCAGTGGTTGAATGAGAGTTTCTGGTTAGGCGACGAAACTTGCTTTTTCGTAGATGTCATATCTTCCGCGGACACAAAAGTTCTATAGAAGGAAGAAATCCACTGAATAGTTTCAGCTGTTTTTACGCGAGCGCTACGCTTTCCGAATCTGCGTTTCAAAAATAAAATTCTGTTCCAACTCAGAGATCTACCCGATGATGATAACACGGATAATCGCACCGACTTTGCACTAATTGTTCTTTGCTCAGCGTCGCGAGACGAGCGCATACGTGGTTTAGAGCTTGTTTCCGTAATGGGGAAAGGTCGGAAGAAATTAGCAGTGAAAATTTTACCCCTGAGAGGTCCCAGCACCGCTTTATTGAAACCCCATTTTTCGAGTTTATGACTGAAAATGGAAGGACGGCACCCTTTACAATCCAATCATCGAATACAGTTCCTGTTGTTGTGGCCTGCAGGCACCGCTCCATATTATCACCTCTGATAGCGCCCTCTGCAAAAATCTCCGCTGGAACCGGTCACTCTCGGAACCGGCTCAGTGAGCCTACCATAAAGTCACGCGACCGACACTAAGTCGCATAAATGCTGCGCCTAACCTTGCGCAACGTTCGGTTGGGGTTTTAATATGGGTTTTCCATCAATCCTGGTGTAAGCCTTGGGTTGGAGCGCGATTTGAATGACTATTGACTTTCTGACGAATTTTGGGATTGCTTACGAAAATATATTTATTTTCGTTAGTCGTTAGTCGTAACACCCAAAAAGCCCGTTAGTCGTAATTACGCACATCTCTGGCTGACTCTCCTCCATTGATTTGTCTGAAGGCTCATTCATAGCTGGTCGCTTCGACTAGTCGCGGCACTGCCAACAGTTACAAAACCCGTCGCGTCAACAGACCTTGCACTGAACCGCGACGATTTGGAACAGCTTGCAGTTTCAGACGCGATCGCCGGGCGACTGGGGTATTTTATAGCTAGTCGAAGCGACCTGCTTGTTTTTGTTAGGTCGCTTCGACTAATCGCGTCGCTTCCATGATGGAAGCGATTCGTCTAGTCGAAGCGACTAGGCCGTAATCTTTCGTCACAACCTTGCGTATGTGGCGCAAAATTGCAGACGTCACAGTTCACTGGCATAAAATACGGCATGTGAAAAGGAAAAACGAGTATTTATCATACATTTATCACAAGGTAGCTGAGTTGAACGCAAAACGTTTGCGTTCAACTCAGCTACCTTGTGATAACTTGTGATTATATACCATGCCATAATAAGGCATCAAATATTCAAAAACATCAAAATTCTGTCTTCAAAAGGCCTCAGCTTAACTGGATTTAATGCCGATTTGTGCTTACCAGATCATACCCGTCATCGGGTGATTGCTGTTGTGCCCACACAGTTCATGTGTGAATAGCTGAGTGATGCAGAACGGGGTGTCGGTGGTGTAATGGTAACACTCTCGCCCGGAAAGCGTGCAATGCAGGTTCGAGTCCTGCCTGACATCTGAGTTTTGCGTTCAACTCAGCTACCTTGTGATAACTTGTGATTATATACCATGCCATAATAAGGCATCAAATATTCAAAAACATCAAAATTCTGTCTTCAAAAGGCCTCAGCTTAACTGGATTTAATGCCGATTTGTGCTTACCAGATCATACCCGTCATCGGGTGATTGCTGTTGTGCCCACACAGTTCATGTGTGAATAGCTGAGTGATGCAGAACGGGGTGTCGGTGGTGTAATGGTAACACTCTCGCCCGGAAAGCGTGCAATGCAGGTTCGAGTCCTGCCTGACATCTGAGTTTTGCGTTCAACTCAGCTACCTTGTGATAACTTGTGATTATATACCATGCCATAATAAGGCATCAAATATTCAAAAACATCAAAATTCTGTCTTCAAAAGGCCTCAGCTCAACTGGATTTAATGCCGATTTGTGCTTACCAGATCATACCCGTCATCGGGTGATTGCTGTTGTGCCCACACAGTTCATGTGTGAATAGCTGAGTGATGCAGAACGGGGTGTCGGTGGTGTAATGGTAACACTCTCGCCCGGAAAGCGTGCAATGCAGGTTCGAGTCCTGCCTGACATCTGAGTTTCGCGTTCAACTCAGCTACCTTGTGATAACTTGTGATTATATACCATGCCATAATAAGGCATCAAATATTCAAAAAAAATATCATACATTTACGATGAGAGAGGAGGAAATGTAATGAGGCAACCGAAAGATTTCATTTCATGCCGGCTTCGAGCAACTAGTAACTTTAGCCTTATGTTACTGTTCCAGCAAATTCCACCCCATCCTCTTTTGGAACCATTTTTTTGTTTGAAAACTGTGCAAAACCCTTTTATCTAGAAGGTAAGGACAACAGTGTCAAAAAAATAAAAAGGAATGCCGAAAAAAAAATTTCATTCCCGTGGCTTGGTCCGCAGTTGTCCGTCTATTTCACGCGAAATTACGTCCGCCCGAGCGTTTTGAAATCGCTGGACGAAACGATTTGAAGTCGCGACCCGGAGCGATTTTAGATCGCAGCAGTATTGTTGGTCGCTTCGACTTCAAGTCGAAGCGACCAGCTATGAATGAGCCTTGATACGAATAAACTTTGCAGCATCCTCTAGTACGACGACGGCGAGTATTCAAGGCGGCCAGTCTCGCTGAGGGGGCAGTTGGCCGTGGGGCCGGTCTGAGAACTGGACGTTAATTTTGACGCTGAGGGTATCATCCCCATGACCGATCGCGAGGGAAGCCTCCTCGTCGTGGACCCTGGCGAAGACGATGTCCTTGTTGCTGACAGCGGCGAGGTTAGCCTCCTTGCTGCTGGCCGTGGCAAGGATCATACCCAACACCGGTAAAGAGGTGGTACTCCAAATTCTTTCTCAATTTGCAGAACAGGCTGTCGATAACTAGGGGTAGAACGCCAGCGCACGTTGGAACCATATACTGCCGTTAGCAGCAGCTCCTGCTCACGAGGGGTAGTATTCCATGTTTGCCGTAGAGCACTAACGCTATTGTGCCGACGTACTACCCCCCGACTGTCTGAGTCCGTATGACCGGCGATCACGCTCAGAGGCGGTGGATCTTTTCGATTTTTTTTCGCCGTTTTCGATTGTTTCAATGATACATAACTTAAGTGGGTAGTGGGTAAATTGCCTATCGATTTGAAACATGAGATAAATGTTCAGTAAGAATGCTTTTCCCGATAAAAGAAAGAGAGAAGGCGTTCCCTAAAGTTTATGATAGCGCAAAGGATTACCCAAATCTTCATGCGCCATCTGACCTAACTATACCTCAAAACGATGACACTTAAAGACAGTGTTCACGATGGAAAGAGTATTTGAGAGAACTGCGAAAATCTGCTTTGTTCGAAATCAGCTGAAGAACTACGAAGGTTACGCGGCGACAAATGCGCTAAGATTACAGTTATCAAGGCACAAAGATGCCAATCCGTGCCCAGCTGCACAGCGCCGCCCATGGAAAAAAGAATTTGCTGCTGTGCCAGGTTAAAATTCTGCGACGTGCACAGTAACTAATAAAGCACTTTGTGAGTATACATAGACTCTGTTTCATTCCAAGTGAACTCATGTTTTCGGTTATCACAGCGCGGAGTGGTGGTTTTTTCGTCGAAACCTCCTTATCACTAGTTATATTTCACAGAGGCCCACCGCTTCGCTGCTGGTGATAATCAAAATCACAAGGTCACTAGGGATGTACCAGAGCTTACATATAGCCTTCCTCCATCATTTTGAGCCGGTCTAAGGAGGGCTTATCGGGTGTGTCATGTCAAAATCTCCTTATCATTGTTGTATTGAAAGAAAGCAGAAAGAAAGAACCTATTTTCCGTTACGTTCCCAAACACTATACGGAAAACAGGTAAAGGTGTATGGTCCTTGCCGGAACTCGTCAGCAGTGACGAAAGGACAATCATATGATGTTTATATGATTTAGGAAAATAGCTCACCTTTGATACAGGCTACAAAACGGCGAATTCACATGGTTCCTACACGTGCTGGTGCGGAGTATAGAGGCAGTGAGAGAGCGGAGGGCCGACGGAGGCTGAGGCATCGCTCGCGCCCTGAATGGTGTGAATTACGACGTTTTATAGAGTGTATGATGTATTGCAAATAAAAGAACGTTAACGAACAAATGTTCACTTAGTAGTATAATGGAAGGCATCTATATCCATTGACTTACTTGACTTAATCGGTTGGCTTTCGCCTGACGCGGTCATTCCGCATCTTCACCGAGGTGTGCCGTCCTAGTAGTCAGCCGTGTCCATTTTTCACGGTCTCCAGCCACAATTTGAACACATTCCATCCAGCTGTCACTATTCCATTTCCTGCGAAAAGAAACATCGCGCCTGAACTGTCTTTCGATGCTGAGTGACTTTAAATCCTCTTTAACCACATCCGTCCAGAACTTTCGCCTACGCCCAGGTGGCCGTTTCCAGACAGGATTTGGAAGCATTCTTAGAGCGTGTTGTACAAGACGATTCGGCGTTCTTCTTAGTATATGCCCGAGCAGTCGAAGTCGACTTTCCATTGCTGTTTGAGATGGCTTTAGGAAATGCTGGCACCTCCCTCGTGTCAAGCGTTGATGTACTGCGTCGACTTCATTGTAAAGGTCTTCGTTATGGCATACACGCGGCCAGAAATATCCAAGCAAACGCCTAAAAAGCCTCGTCTCCGTGCAATCCAACCTTTCCATCTGCGTCTCCGGTGCTGCCCACATCTCCTATCCGTACATCATGATAGGGCGAATAGCGGATAGGTAGACGCGCAACTTGACTTCCTTCGCGATGGTGGTAGACCACAAACACTTGGTTAGAAAATTAAATGCAGACGTAGCCTTCGCACATCGTTTTCGAATATCCGCTGCCTAACTACCGTCGTTCTTTAGCAAACAGCCCAAATTGCAGAAATCGTCCACCAGTTCGACACGTTGTCCGTCCACACAAACTCCCGTTAAAGGCCTCTGAGAGACCCACATCTGCTTGCATTTGTCGGGACGAAGACGAAGTCCATAGGCTGCGGTATACTTCGAAACGAGGTTCACAATCCTTTGCAGTTTTGCGTTGTTTTCAGCGAATAACACAATGTCGCCGGCGTACTCTAGGTCGACAAGGGAGCGTACTGATGGTGTTAGGATCACATCCGCAGGTAACTGTTCTGCAACTCTACGCATGATGTCATCAACGGCGAAGTTGAAAAGAAAAGGTCCTGCAACGACTCCTTGCCTTACTCCTGTTTTCACCTCGAAAGCTGGCGTAAATCCGACAGGTGTACGAACTGCTGCAGTTGTTCCTCTGTTCATGTCCTCGATTAACCGAACATACTTTTCCGGGACTCCATCTGCTCGCAGAGCATTGAGCAATCGATCACGATGAGGAGAGTCGAATGCGGCTTCAAAGTCCAAAAAAGCAAGCTTTAATGGCTTCGAAAACCGCTGCCACGATTCAATTACTCTTCTCACGACGAACACTTGGTCGATGGTCGATCTTCCAGGTCGAAAACCGGCTTGCTCATCTCTGGTCGTTCCTTCACGATGTTTGATAAGTCGCTCGAGAATGGTACGTTCTAAAACCTTGTACATGACACGAAGTAGAGAGATTCCTCTGTAGTTCTTGGGATCCGTGACGGATAGCTTCTTGTGAAGAGGTACGATGATCGCATGTCTCCACGAATCGGGTATCCTTTCGCTCATCCATATGGCACGGATGGTGTTGGTCATTTCACGAATCCCAGACGGAGGAAGAGCTTTCAGCATTTCAGCAGTGATGTTGTCATCTCCACCTGCCTTTCCATTCTTCATTTTCCGGACACAATCCAAAACTTCAGACTCAGTCGGCGGTTCCTCACTGACATCGTAATGTGCTCTTTGAACATGCGGGAGCTCAGGTACTGATGGCGCTGGACGATTCAGTAGTGAACTGAAGTAATCCTTCCATATTGGCAGCGTCGCATCACCAACTGCAACTCCATTGGTGGTGTTCAAGACAGGAGAACATCTCTTCATCTTCCCGCTATACTGTCGCAGCAACGTTTAGGCTTTCTTCGGATTCTTCTCCTCCCAAGCCCTCTCGAACTCCTTGGCTCTACAAGTGCACTCTCGTTCGCGGTCACTTTGAAGCTGCCGACGCAACTTCCTCCTCAGACGCTTTTGTTCCACGAAGTTTCCTGCAGTTCGGAGAGCACATACTCTGTTGTAGGTAGATGTTGTTTCTTCTGAGACGTAGGCGAACTTCTTCTTAGGCTGTACAACCGGGAGTGCCTCTTTCGAAGCGTCCTGGATGCACTTGACAAAAGAATCCGCGTCGCAAAGTTTCTTCTTAGTCCGTACTCCGATGTGAATAGAAACGCGTTGTCAAAACTTCCTTCTGCACTCTTCATCTCTGAGACTTGTCATGTCAATCCTCTGGAGAGGCTGAGCCCCTCGCTTCCTCTTATGAATCCTCGCCGTGAAGTTCAACAGAACAGGACGGTGATCCGAATCAAATGCGACATCCCACACAGCTCTAGATCTTCGAATGTCCGATACTGGAATATTCCTCGTCAGGACATAGTCAAGCTGTAGTTTCAAAGTTGTCATCTTCCGCTTCCACTGCTCTTCTAGTAGCTGGGTTGGTCCCTGCCACGTAAGCTGATGGCGGCGATGATTCCTCTTGAATGTCGATGCAATAATCAGACCACTGCGTTCACAAAAGTCGACAAGGCGGTAGCCATTGTCCGATGTTTGCTCCACTGGGTAGAACCATTTACCGAGTACTTCGGATTCCTGATCAAGTCCCATCTTCGCATTTGCGTTAATCCCCACGACAACAGCATGTTGACAAGGTATCCGGGCCAGCAACGTATTGAGTTCCTCATAAAACGCATCCTTCGAATTGTCTTCGGCGGTTTCAGTGGGCGCATGAGCACTCACTATCCACAGATTGAATCCTCTGTGATTCCGCAGTCGTGCGAATGCATTCCGGCACGACGTTAAGCCAAATTCCTTGACCATACCATTGAAATCCTTCCTTACAGCTACTGCACAGCCTCCCACTCTCCTATCGTAAGCGTTACCGCAGTAGATGGTGTACTCTCCGACGCTGACGACGGGTCTATCCTTGAGGCGGGTTTCCTGCAAAGCAGCAAACGGTGCATGGAAATAGCTCAGAAGTCTGGATAACGCAGTTTTTTGGATATCACTCGACAGCGATCGACAGTTCAGGGTGGCGAAATTGTGGCTTGTGGCCAAAGACTCCATGACTCCTTAGGTACGGATCCTAAGGTGTTATGAACCAGAGGCCTTAGTGTGCCGGACGGCGACACCTTTATGCAATGTATGGGATACTTTCGCGATATAGTTGTGCACGCTATATCGCTCGAACGTTCCCTGTGTACACTCAAACGTCTGCTGAGTTCAGTAGAAGCAGGGGCACCAACGAGCAGGTACCAACAGACTTGTATACACACCCCCATACACCTATATCCATAGCTAGGATAATAATAGCCTATCCATGTCAGATAATGTAGGAAAGAGTGGTAAGCGTAACATGTACTCTGCCAACGTGTACCTAGATGCCTCCGAGGGCGCGGCGTGAAACGCCGCCTCATTCCATGTAGCGTTAAACCACGGGTTTCGGCTACGATAGCTAAAACCCGCATATTCTTGCGTGGATGCCACAAGGGTGCAAATTCTGCGCGTACTCTACGTAAAAACTATAGTTGTACACGAACGAAATTTTCGAAAGATTTTTCGAAATTTTTTTCGTTCGTTCGAAATTTTTTCGAACGAAATTCTTTCAATTTTCGTTCGTTCGAAAATTTTTCGAACGAAAATTTTTCGTTCGTTCGAAATTGTTTCGAACGAAATTTTTTTCATTTTTCGTTCGTTCGAAAATATTTCGAAAAAGTAGTATAGTAAAAATAAAACTAACTATAGTAAAACTATGGTTAAATTCGAAACATTGATCTCTCTGACGCTAAACCCGTAAATTCTCGCTATAATTTTGTAGCGAGAATCTACGGATTTAGCGACAGCCTGTGTTGAAATGCAATCTCAAACCCGCGATGGCTACGCGGAACGCAGGGATGCCGTTCGAACAGTGTTGGCCCAGTCAATCCACGGATAACTTGACACTCCATGGGCGGTCGTGAAGGGTAATCCCGTGTCGCTCTATGGAAGACCTTGCTAGGAATAATTTTGGCCGCTGGGATGCTGCAGGCTGTGAGGAAGAAACGGCGATGCGCTCGATCGCAGCGGGAATCGTCTTTCTAGTACGGATCAGTAGGACTGGGTGGGTCGATCGACCGAGTGCTGCAACGAGAATAAGCGTAGAATATGCGGGTGCTGTAGCTAAAATTTCACCAACTGAGGCTAAACTTTCCGTAATTTACGTAAATTCTCGTGTCAAAATTAGACTGCATGCCTCCGAAACCCTGGGCATCTCTGGTTTCCGTGTGAGGCATCTAGCTACGCGTTGGCGGAGTACTATCGTTCTCTGGGTCAAATGCCGGTCCGCAATTGCGAACTGCGGCTGTTGCATTATGCGACACGTGATAATCGTGATGGGAGAAGGGTGAATTGTGTTGGGACCAAGTGGTCCCAGCTCGATTATCACGTGTCGCATGATGAAATAGCCGTAGTCCGCAAATGCGGACCGGAATTTGGCCCAGAGAACGACAGTATATCTGGGTAGAGCATGAGCCAGCCACATCTTTATATATGCCCTTAAATAATTTTGGCACCAGTAATCCTAGGTGTGGGTTAACCATCGAGGTCGAATTATAGGTTCTCCATATGGAGTATCTGTATATGATGTGTGAAAAGATTACATTATATCCTCCATCACTGGATGAGGGATCGCCGCAACGCTGCTTGGCGGGAAAAATTGCGCGCGGGAAAATCAAGGGAGAGTGGCTATTGATCGCGCAATTTTTCCCGCCAAGCAGCGTTGCGGCGATCCCTCATCCAGTGACTGACGATACACTAGAAGTGTCTGATCTATTGCGCTTTAATGCTAATATTCGTGAAAAAGCTTAAGTGAAGTGGAAGTGTCAATAGGAAAATAATACTTTGGTATTAAGACCGTATATATACGTTATAAAGGGATTTTTATGCATACATTTGAAAATACAACTGTTAATATAGTTATCTTCATATCCATTTTTGTTGTGTTAAGCAGTGAGCGACTGCTCCGCTGCTTGCTCCTCCCGGACCCATCCGCGCAAACTAGGCTTTAAACAATTTTTTTACAAAAAAACAAACAAAAGTATTAGTACCAAGTAAATGTGAACAATGGAGCTCGAGAAAGGCCAAGTCGGCAACTAGAAGTAAATAATTGATCCTTATTTTCGAGCCAGATGATGACCTCTGTTACTACAAAACACTACTAGAGTCGTCCACCATCAAAAAAGCGGACGACTTCAGATTGGTTTTAACTTCAAATGAGGCTTTTTTTCGTGGGTTTTTCGTATAGATCGTACTACAGCAAACTAGAGAAAGACCTAACCAAGAAAAACCCGACTGTCAAATTTCATCGTGAACTCTGCCTTTCAATTGCTATAGAAACGATGGACAGCAAAATTTTTAAAGAACTCATCCTCTCTGAGCATGATCGCCGGTAATACGGATGATTGGATGGCGGTCATGCGAATGTCGAAGGCTGGCATATGGGGTGGAAGAGAACGGATGAGGGCCGCAACAGACCGCGCTGCTCTGGTGCGTTACGGTAGCAGCAAACGCGGGTGAAAAAGGGGACCTGTGCACTCACCAATAAAGGCACTATATATTGCACAGGTTTAACGAACAGTTTACTGTAATTGTAACTGTTTATTACAGGACGAACCTGCGTACAAACATCGTAAAAGGTCAACAAACAGGTAAAGACAGATTGCAGCTACATTATAAAAGAGCATGTAGAGACAGAGTACCGATCGGACAAAATAGCATTATGACCAACACAAGATCATTCATCCTCCGTCACTAAGTACTGCTCCTTTACACGCTTTGGCGCTATTCATACTACTCAACGCCAGCGCGGCACGCGCGTGCCGCGCTGGCGTGGCGTTAGGGATCGTTTATACTTCCGCCGCCGAGCGGCGGGGCGAAGTGCAATCCTATGATATCGATCGTGCCGCGCCGCGTGCTCAATATTACAGAAAGGCACTATGCCGCGCCGCTCGGCGGCGGAAGCATAAACGACCCCTTAGAGTATGAATACTTTCCAAGCGCGTGCCGCGCTTGCGGAGACTATGAATACTCCAGCGGCGACGCCTAGGCGGAGCGGAAAAAAGCGGGCCTAACTTTACCAAACAACCAAAGTCTGTAAATGCGTTCCCCACCACGATAGAAGAGGATTTCAAAGGAATTAATTATCAAGAGAACGAATAAAATTGATCATGATTTAGTAGTGAAAATGGTTAAAAAGCCGTTACGGTCATCGCCGCCATGGCGGAGCGGGCGTCACGCGCGTGCGAGGCGTTGGGCCATTCATACACAAACGCCACGCCAGCGCGGCACTCGCGTACCGCGCTGGCGTTGAGTAGTATGAATAGCGCCTTAAAGGCATTGTACGCGCAAAAAAAACGCATCTCATTTTTTCATGTTTTCGTGCAGGCATTTCTCTGGCATACAGAATAAGAGTGGAAAGGCTCCACAAAACCATCAACTTTTGCAAAAGAACTCATTCTAAAACGTCTCGAATCATTCACTTACGACCCCTCCGTCAGTTTCGGTGTGTCTGGTGCAATACGTTGGAAGTTGTTTTTCACAAACGTCGGATATGTATTTCGCTTCAAACTTGTTAAATGTGTGAACCTCTCTCGCCTTTCGTTCACTGAAACTTATTCTAAAAAAAAAGAAGTATTCATTAGGCAAGTTTGGGTGTCAGAATTTCCCGAATTAAAAATTTTAGGTGCTGAATCATCTGCCTTTGATGGCGCTTCTGTTCCTTGTGCTAGATGGTTGGTGAAAACTGGTGGCGGATCGTCATTTTGAACCACTCCAACTTCAGAACCATATGTTTTTGACGCGCATAACTTCACCGACGTGGTCCACCGGGCTCATTCATGAAATTGAGCCTGAAAAATGGAAATTGGTTTTCAACGCGAACGATGCCTTTGAAGGAGCATAAGTCGGTTGGTAGATTACACTTCTGCGTAATTTTTCCGAATCACGGCCAGCTCTGTTAACAAAGAAATGGTGCCTGACACTGGTGGTAGATGTCCTCATTTCTAGAAGAGTTTGGCAGAGGGCCAACATAACCATACGGAATCATAACTACACATCATGAAAAGATCAAATGAACAAGAAAGATAAGCAAAAAATCTTTCTACACAATAAACTGAATGCAGACAATTGTAAGCCGAATTTTATACTCGAATCGTGGCTAGACGGTATGAGCACGGATAAAATGAACAATTTTTTATAACACAAATAATAGAATATATGCGGATGTATGGAAAATGGGTGATCTGTGGGCAGAGGTAGGCGACGACGGGAACGAGGGCACTGGAACAGGACTGGAGAGCACGGCAGGAAGACTGGAGACACGTAGAAGTAGTTGATTGTCAGTCCATAACTGAGGCGCCTTTGATACGCGTTCCATTGGCGCGCGACCGTTGGTCAACGCCACCTGATCATCTCTGACCGCCCACTATCTCTGCCCGCTCAGTAGCGGCGCCGCTTTGGGTGCTCTCCACCCCACATACCCTCCCCCCTCGTTGTCGCCGTCCTCGGCGACCGTGCAATCTCTGGGAGTTCCATTCGTGGCGAGCGGCGACGGATCACTTCATATAGATATTTGGCGGCAGCTGCCCCTATGTACGGGTGGTAATACTGCGATGAGCTCTCTGGTGTTCCTTCTTTCATATAGACTTTATTGTCCTCAATCTTCGTACTCGAAGTTACTGCCATTTGCCTAGGTCCAGCGCATGCGAGAAGCTTTCCATCTAGCATCTTCCACAACTTGCTTATGACCATCCATTTGGCTCTGTTCAGTGCTGACAATGGTGGCCAGGCGGTGACAATTTTGCCTCCTCCTTTCATGTGTTCCCTTGCTGCCAGAGCGACCGCCTCAATGTCTGTCTGCTCGGCATGGAGGTCCAGTGGCCAAACGACGATCCAAGTGCTGAACGATTTCCACTCGACCATCACGTCCTTCAATTGGCGGAACGATACGATCACTCTAGCACGGATTCCAAGTCTCTCGCCATCTCTCTCTAGCATCCGTGCGGACTCCGGTGCTGCAAACCCAATGGGACCATTCTTGCCAGGGCGATTTTTTCTACCAACTTCATCTACCATGACTTTCACTTTCTGGAGCGCCGTCTGGTAAGCATTATCTACGGCATTTGAGTCGATCGGCGCATGTCGTGCAATCTCTTTGATAGTACAGATGAAATCCGTCCATTCTTCGCAAGAATTGTAGGCGACCTTCAACACTCCAACCAGAGCGTCGACCTCCAGCATCACTGTATATTCTCTATGCAGCTTCATTTTGGTCGCGGTGTCGATGTTGTTCCGGATGAATATGCTCGATATCTTCCACGCGGACCAGACGTTGCCAAAAGGTTTTTTGGCTAGAGCTCCCGGAAAATCTACTCCTTCGATGTCACCGAGCTTCAGGCTTGCAAAACAACCATCCAGACATTCATACTGTAGGTGACCACGATCAGCTGCCGATTTCAGGGCGATTCTGAAACAAAATGATTTTGTTTTACAAATTTTCACAGAGGAACTTATTTCTTTTTCTTTCTTTCTCCCTCTGCGACCTCTCATTGCTACTGTGTCAACTCTTTCATCTGATATTGAGTTAGGTATTTTTCGCAACATATCAAACTGAATGCGCAGCGGTTCTGCATTTTCTCCAATCCTAGTGACCAAGTCTGAATTTTGGCTCACCTCTAGGACTCTTAATGGTCCCGCCCACTCACACACTAGTTTCGGATGTGAATGCTTCATTTTTTCATTGGGCGATAAAATGTATACTCCATCCCCCACCTTGGGATAATTTTTCTCGTCCACCTTATTACGCTTGTCGTGCGCCAATTTCATACTAGATCGCGTTCTTTCGTTGATTTCTTTTACACGCTCATGGGCCTCTGCGACGGCTTGCAAAATTTCAGTTTTGTATTCATCTACTGCTTTGTCCATGGTGTACCATGAAATTCCTGCGTTTGGCACTATTTCCGAGGGAAAATAA
The DNA here is from genome assembly GCA_029168955.1 of Aplectana chamaeleonis. Classification (NCBI taxonomy): domain Eukaryota; kingdom Metazoa; phylum Nematoda; class Chromadorea; order Rhabditida; family Cosmocercidae; genus Aplectana; species Aplectana chamaeleonis. Next base: position 17,610 of record JAPDOI010001065.1, on the reverse strand, counting down.
GGATCTATGCCGTGTAATAGGAAATATGGTGATTCTCCCGTGGAATTATGCGGCATCATGTTGTAGGCCATAATGCAAAAGGGGAGTCTCGTATCCCATTCAGTCGGTATCACTGTCGTCTTGCATAGCAATGCGACTATAGTCCCATTTAGACGCTCGGTTATCCCGTTTTCACGGGTATTATAGCCTTTGGTGAAAAAATGATGGATTTTCGCGACCTTGGTGGGTCCTTCCATCACCTTGTTTTCGAACTCTCCTCTCTTATCAGATAGGATGGTTTTGGGCCACCTACACCCATCTGCAATCCATCTGACAAAAAGGGTTTTCGCGACCGTTTCGGCTGATTTGTCAGGTACTGGATATGCCGCGGCAAATTTGGAGAAATGATCTATCACCGTGATAGCGTATCTGTTGCCTTTTGTCGTTACGCCTAACTCCAAAATGTCGATTCCAATGATCTCGTACGGCCTAGCAGTAACAATTGGCTTTAGTGGCGGCACCATAACTTTCTTGGGATTGCTCACAAAGCATTTTTGGCACTGTTCCGTCCACTTATGGATATCTTGAGCCATACCTGGCCAAAAGAATTTTTTCCTCATACTATTCAGCAATTTATGCGCACTAAAATGACCTGCGAAAACTCCAGAATGGGCTTCGTGAAATACCTCGTAACGCTCACTCTGTGGAATTACGAAAACACAATTGCCGTTTCCATTGTACATCATGAGATTTCCTTTCTCAATTACAAAATCTGCAATTCGTATGGGATATTTCAGGCCTGCAAGCCTTATTGTGCCTTCTAAGTCATTTTTTCGTAGCGATTCAATGACGATAGAAAATTGAGAGTCTTCTTCAAGCTCCATCATCCACTTAGTTTTCTCTGCAACCCTTACGGCGCTGACTACAGCTTCGTTTTGATTGTCGCTTTCAGCATATTCCATTTTTGCTGCGCCTCTACTTAACGCATCGGCTACAGCGTTTGCCTTGCCTTTTACGTACTGAATTTCCAAGTTATAGCGCTGTAATTCAAGCGACCAACGTAAAATTCGTGCTGACACATTACTGCGCTTAAACAAGGCAGTAAGTGGCTGGTGATCTGTTCTGATCACAGTGGGCAAGCCGTATATGAACATGTGGAATTTTCTTACAGCGAAAACTACAGCAGTTGCCTCCAAGTCCGTGACATGATAACGTTTTTCAGCATTCGTTAAACTGTGTGAAGCGAAAAATATTGGATGGAGTAAGTTGTCGTTACCCTCTTGGGGAAGTACTGCACCGAGACCTTCAGTAGACGCATCTGTGAATATTACGAAAGGTTTGGTGCCGTTTCTAGCTCCCTCGAGATTTGGTTGTGCAAGTACTGGGACTGAGCTTATTTTCCTTTTCAAAGCTTCAAAAGCCTGCTCATGCTCGCTTTCCCATTTCCATTTTGCCTTTGGGGAAGTCAGAGCGAATAAACACGATGTGACTTTAGAAAACTCCAAGCAAAATTTCCTATAAAAGGATGCCATCCCTAGGAATGTACGCAATTCCTTTACATTTTTCGGTGCTGGATTCACTATGGAGTCGATCTTTTCTGGTCTCATATGGATACCTTTTTCATCAATTTGGTGTCCCAAAAATGAAACTTTGTTTTGTAGTAAAACACATTTTTGAGCCTTGAGTCTGAGGCCTGCATTTCTGAGACGATCACAGACTTCACGAAGTAGTTCGAAATGAAGTTCTTTTGACTCGCTGCAGATCATTATGTCGTCTACATAACAAAATACTTCTTTTCCTAACAGGTCGTGGAGCACTGTGTCCATAAGACGTTGAAAGACTGGCGGGCTAGTACTTAGGCCAAATGGCGTCACGCAGAAATGAAAAAGCCCTTCAGTCGTAGTGAACGCCGATTTTTCCTTAGCATCAGTTGACAGCGGGATTTGCCAGTAGCCGCTGCAGAGATCTAGCGTTGAGAAAAATTTTTTCCCCGCCATACTTTGCAACACCGCATCTATGCTGGGAAGCGGGTACGAGTCGAGCTTGATGCATTTATTTAATTCCCGATAGTCAACACATAAACGTAAGCTACCATCTTTCTTCTCTACCAAAACTATGGGGAATGCCCAGCTAGAATTACTCTTCTCTATTATATTTCTACCCATGAGATCATGTAGGAGTTCTCTCAACTTTGATCTTACACCCAATGGTACAGGCCTTGTTTTCATTTTGATGGGAGCAGTATTCCCAGTGTCAATATCCATTTCAACCAAATTGGTGCGAGTCAACTCTCTATCGGATACCGCAAAAGCATCATCAAATTCACTTAGAAAATTCGCGATATCATTGGGAATTTCCTTACAGCCCATATTTTTAGCAATTTGCTGTTCCAAGATACCTGACCTCTCCGTTCTGGGCATTTCCTCTTTACCCTGATCTATCATCAGTGGGTTAAGGTCTTCTCATTTTTCCTTCCATTTTTCAGTGCCCCAATGTCCAATACATTCTACTTTCTTGACTAGGAGTGGCTCATCCGTAGAGTTAGTGATTGGCAGCACAGTTTTCTGATTTCGAATTCTGAAAACTCCAGTGGAAATACCATGCTTCGAAGGCCACAAAATCCTTTCAGAGTTCCCCTCTACCGTGTCGCATCGAACTGGCACGAGGACAGACCTATGTGGGGGAATGTATGTTCTCTGCTCAACCAGGACATCATCGACAGCTGATTTTCTTACACTATTTTCGGAACCACTCTTCATCAAAAACAACTATACCCCGAGACTGAGTAGGGCATTTGTTCCTAGAAGAATCTCGTCATCAGCTCCATTCGATATGTGAAACGCGACCGAAGCAGCTGGTCCACCTTCAAGTTGCACCTCAATCCAAACTGCGCCAACGAAGGACATTGGATTGTTCGAAGCATCGAATACAGGTTGAATTTCTCCTTTATCAATAGGGTTAAGTGAATCGATGTTGAAACCCTCCCTCTTAGCCTTTACCAGAAATTTCAGAGGCACTATGCTGATCATTGGCCCTGTGTCAAGTAAAGCTCGGTTTGTCCCGTAAAGGAGTTTCACGTCAGCGGTTGCCCTGCTTCCAATCAGGTCTCTTTTGGCATTGCTGATATTTTTGACCACTAGTCCTAAACTCTGGGGATTTCCAACAAGATCTGAGACATAACTGCGTTCTCGCGTTGGTTCCTGCGGCGCAGTCCTTTCACTAGGAAAATTCCTTACTGGTTGCTTCTCTCTCACTAGGTTTACCCTAGGCTGGCGCTGAGGGCATCAACGTGCAACATGTCCATAACGCGAGCAGTTTTAGCATTTTCGCGTGTTTGGGCTGGTTCTTTGAGGGACACTAGGCTGTTGTAACCGATTTCTTGTGAAACGATCATCGATTGGGTGGGGTTGGCCGTTCGTACCATTTCGTTCCCCTCCAGGTTGGGTTCGACTCCGCCTCCTATCCTCTTCAGGACGGTTTCTTGATGACCTATCATATGAATCGACCCGGTTTCTCCAATGCGATCGATCAGGTGATTGCAGCGATCCATACATGGTCTTCGATTGCTCTATACTGATAGCGAGCTGCTTAATGTCATCGTATGCGCTGTTGGGTCCTACCTTGTGCAACGTGCTTATCAATTGTATATGCTCTGGCCAGTGCCTTAGATTATCTAGCAAAATCTGTGCCAGCTCCATTGACCTCTCAGACAGATGGCTTCCAGGATTGGCTTGCATGGCCAGTTTCTCCAGGGCAACACAGAACTCCGTCACTCCCTGGGCTGGTTTCATCTTCAGGTTCCTTAACTCGGTAAGTGCCCTGATACGAGCTGCCGTGGAATCGTTAGCCAACAGCCGCTCAAGTTCCCTAGTCACGGCATCGAATCCTTGGGCTTTCACTGCTGACGGCAGCGTTTGGAAGATGTTCTTCGCTCTGCACTGCAAGTGGTCGTCGCCCAATATCTCTACCAGGGTCGCATCGTCGTGGATCACTCTAAGGTATTTTCGCTTAAAGCACCCTAGGAATTCTTTGAAATTTTCATTTTTTAGTCCCTTATATATTCCAGGGTCCACGCATGCCAGTGACTGAAGATAAGTGACCAACTGACCCTGATCCGGATCCTCGTGGCTTCGATTTGCTGTTTGGGCTGGCATCGAGCGTGTCGAGACTGGCGCAGATGGCTGACCAATCGATCTCGTCGTCGGCATCTGAAATCTTGCATTTTGAATGTTTTGTCGACTATTGGTTACTGGCATTCTTGACTCACCACTTCCGTAGTTGTCCAGCTCCTGGCGAGCCTTTTCCATGTCGTCGTGCATCGATTCTACTGCATCCTTCATCTGTAATGCATCAGTGTTCATTATGTCACACAGTTCTGCTATTATTTCTCCATCGCTTTCTACTTTGCTTATGTACTGACATAATTCGCCTGCGGAGTTTATCCCTCTTTCCTCAAGAACGTCACTGAGCTCCCCGTTAAGGATTTTGCACCGCTCAGTATTACCTCTCAAACGCTCAAGCTGCTGTACTAAACTAGCAAACTCCTCTTTCGTAGCGTTTTCGATGATTTCTTTCGTCAAGGCAGACACGCGCGTATTACCTAACGCGTGGTCCAACTGCGCCTTCAGGGCATCTACACTAAGTATGATTCGCCCTATCTCTTTACCTATTCTTTCATGAGGAAATTCACTCACTTCGGCATCCATAGTCGGTGCCCGTTCGCAGTCCATAGCCTGATCTGCCATATCTGTAATGACCAATATCAGGTGAGTGATTCGTGCGCTCTACCACAATAACACGAGTTACGGGTAGGTTCACCACGTCGTAAGTGCTCTTTCTTCGTAGCACTGGAATTCCGCTATCCTTACTTCGTGATAGCTGTAAAAGTGAGGCTGCCCTTACTTCGTGGCAAACCTTGGAGAGATGAGAAGAGAGGAGGAATTGTTCAAAATACGAGTGCTCGTAACGTCTATTCAGATTCGACTGGTTCGGCCCCCATGTAAGCCGAATCGTATACTCGAATCGTGGCTAGACGGTATGAGCACGGATAAAATGAACAATTTATTATAACACAAATAATAGAATATATGCGGATGTATGGAAAATGGGTGATCTTTTGGCAGAGGTAGGCGACGACGGGAACGAGGGCACTGGAACAGGACTGGAGAGCACGGCAGGAAGACTGGAGACACGTAGAAGTAGTTGATTGTCAGTCCATAACTGAGGCGCCTTTTATACGCGTTGCATTGGCGCGCGACCGTTGGTCAACGCCACCTGATCATCTCTGACCGCCCACTATCTCTGACCGCTCAGTAGCGGCGCCGCTTTGGGTGCTCTCCACCCCACACAATAGGAGTGATCGGGAATGGTGCAAATCTTATTCTGCACATTGTTTTGTTGATTTTCTTAGATTTGTTCGTAGTATTCTTCCTCGCCATGCAAAGCGTGAATACGAAGCGAAAGAACTTTGAGCGAACTTGGATAGAGCAGAAACTGAAACGAGGTCCTCCACAAGCGCTAGCGCGCCGTTCGTCGTATGGCGCAGCGTGCATTGGTGCGTCGCAAGAACTATATGCACTGGGCACAGAAAAGGTTTTTTCGGTGCGATGCATGGCCAAAAATGTATTATCACCGCTTCCGATGTTTCCCAAATTAAGAAAATACATAAACATAGGCTTTGGCCGTGAGCAATGAACCCATGAAACATAATTCGAGTAAACCTGATACGAAGGTTTAATTACCCAAGTTTGAGGTATCTGGCGGTTGGGTAATTCGTATGGTCTCGATGTGGTCCTGTCGTCTATGCTGAGGACGTGTCCAACTGCTCTGGTTCTGTATCCAGTTCAACGTGTCGTGGAACAGTTGTGAGTACCTCTGTGGCGGGGTACGAAAATCGTCATCACTTTCCTCAACTGCCACCAGATAAGGTCTACCCGTTTCGACGGCTCTTATTATTGTCATGCCGCGAGCTGCTCCCCGCCAGTCTATCATTCAGACACGAGCTGAGGCAAGTCGTGCAACTGACGCTGGATCGCAGGAACCGATGGACTTTGCGATGGCTGTCGATCAACTGATGAAGGACACTTCCCTTCCTGTACATTTGAAAGCAGTGATAAGTCACTTTTCGACCATTAAAGAGAGTTTCGATTCTATTATGTCACGAAATGCTGAACTTGTCGATGGAAACAAAGCGCTTGTTACTAGGAATACTCAGTTGTCACAAGAAAATTCATCATTGCAAGCTGAACTGTCTGCTCTTAAGTCTCAAGTCACTAGGAACTCTGTCGTCAATCATCCTGTGCGTGATTTTTCTCAGGTTTCAAGCCTCAATTCTACCATTCCGGAAAATTCTAACACTGGTTGTATTCGTATGGAACACGAAAGGCAGCGATCCATTGTCATTTCTGGCTTATCTGAGTCATCTGGTAGCTTGCCATCTCAGAGAGTGACATATGATAAGAGTCGTATCCACGAATTACTAAATCACCTCGATGTTGAATGCAGCCCCGTTTCTGTGTATCGCATGGGCAGGCTAGGTGGTCGTCCCCGTTTGGTTAAGATTGTATTGCCAACCACTCACCATGCGAACCTTGTATGTAATAGAGCTCATTGGTTAAAGTCGTTTCACACTAAAGGGTTGTACATTAGGCACTCGCTGACGAAAGAGGAATTGGAAAAGCGTAAGGCGGAGCGCCGCAATGTCGGCGCCCGCGGCCCTTTCTCTTCCATCTTGTCAACGAGTGACCCGGTGGCTACCCCCTCTATTCTGTCCCTAGGTGACCCAGCCGTTACGAGCTCGGGAAACTGCTGAACCATCCCCGGATAAACTCGTGCCGTCTTACATGTATCGTCACCAATATTCGTTCTTTGGTCAAAAACGTAGATGCGATGAAATTCGTGCTCCAAAAGTTCGACACGGATATTATCTCTCTAACTGAAACATGGTTATGCGGTGGGGTCGAGTCGGTTTCACTACTGGGTGACTGGTGCTCGCATTACGAGGTTTTGAGGTCTGACCGTCTTCGCAAAAAGGGTGGGGGAGTTCTTTTCATGGCTAGAAAGCTCTTTTGTCCAGTTCTTGTCTTTCAGGAGTCCGTCCCTGATGCTTATGAAATCCTTTGCACTGACTTGGAAATTGATTTAAAACCTATACGTTTTGTAGTTGTGTACAGGACACCATCTTGTACTTCGAACTTGTCTGAGCAACTGTATAATACCATCGGCGACCTTATTTCTTGTAGCTGGCCTTCAATCATCACAGGCGATTTTAACCTCCCGGATGTCAATTGGAATGAACCATCTGAGTTTGCCAATGTGAGTTCCATCTCGAGAAGCTTTTTAACTGTGTGCTCGAGTCATAGCCTTGAGCAATATGTCAGGGCGTCGACCCGTGGTGGTCATGTTCTTGACCTAGTTTTGTGTAATGATAATTGTATGGTAAATTCTCTAAGCATATCTCCACCGTTGGGCTCCAGTGACCACTCTACCGTTCATTTTGCATTAAATCTTCCAAGGCGGGATGCTCCTGTGGTGTATAGAAGGAATTTCAGCAAAGCAAATATTGATGCTATTCGCAACCATCTACTAAATGTTGACTGGTTTGGTTCCCTGAGCACTGTTCCTAGTGTGGATGAAAAGTACGAGCTTTTCCTTTCTATTATCCATCACTGCATTGATACTTTCGTTCCTCTTGAACCTTCCTGCCGTGGTAAACTGAAGCTTCCAACGCACTTATCCGCCCTTGAGCGGTTGAGATCTGAGGCTTGGCGTTTGGCTAAAATTCACGACTGTGCTGACGTCTGGGAGCGGTTCAAAAGTATCAGTGAACGTTTTACTCGGAAATTGAAGAAGTATAATAACCATATTGAGAAGAAAGCTGAAGAAACTACTGAAGAAACTCCCGACTGAGATCCTTCCGCTCATCGTTGATATGATTAACACTTCGTTTAGCTCTTGCACTATTCCGCAAAACTGGAAGACAGCCAACGTCATCCCGTTGCCCAAGCCTGGCAAACCTCAGTCATCAGTAAAGGGATATCGTCCCATTAGCTTGATGTCACCTTTCGCCAAGGTGGCCGAAAAGCTCATTGTCAAGGATCTAGCGGAGCACAACGAGAAGCAGTTGTTTCAACATGGGTTCAGGAGGCTACATTCCACAACTACGGCGTTGCTAGAAATTACCAGCTATGCTATCGACGGGTTCAACTTTAACAAGCCATTGAGAACTGTAGTTGTTGCGTTGGATCTCACCAAGGCATTTGATACGGTTAACCTTCGAGTCCTGTCAAGCAACATTCTGGAGTCCTCAATACCATCTTGGCAGAAGCGCTGGATATCGGCCTTTATTAAAGGTCGGCGGGCAAGAGTCATGTTTCAGAACCATGTCTCCAACAGTATTCCTATGGCAGCTGGAGTCCCTCAGGGCGGAGTTCTATCGCCAGCCCTCTTCAATCTGTACCTCGAAGATATGCCTGAGCCTCCACAGGACATCAAGGTCGTCGCGTATGCCGATGACATAACAATCATGTGTCGAGATCGGGACTTACAGGTGGCCGCCAATAAGATCAACGAGTACCTGATCACACTGAAGAGCTTTTTCGACCGCAAGATGCTAAGTATCTCTGCAGCCAAGTCGTCAGTGTCCGTTCTCACGACGGACCCATCCGAGCACAGCGCTCATCCGGATGTCGTGTGGGATGGAGACCGTTTGCCTGCTGCTCGCTTTCCAAAGCTGCTCGGTCTTGTGCTCGATCCGTCACTCAAGTTTCATAAGAATACCGAGCAGAAGCAGGCAGTCGTTAAAGCTAAGCTCAACGTTCTCAGGGCCCTGGGCGGTACTTCGTGGGGTAGCAGCAAGGAGACTATACTCACAACGTATAAGGCAATTCTGCAGCCCGCCCTGGAGTACGCCGCACCGGTTTGGCAGCATCTCGTCTCAGAATCCTCCTGGACAAAGATGCAACGAGTACAAAATGCTGCTCTCCGTATCGCCACCGGATGTGCAAGGAGTTCCCAATCGAGCACCTGCATGCTGAGACCCGTCTATTACCAGTGAAGGAGCACTGTCAGCTCCAGGCCCAGCAATTCCGCATTAACATTATAAAGCAACCAAATCACCCGTCGTGGAGAGTGCTAAACCCCGTGAGAGAGAGAAGTATAAGAAAGCCTTTCGCCAATGCTCCAAACAAAGTCAATTTGCAAAGATGGCACGACTCACAGCAAGAACGACTCCGTCTTTTGCGCGAGGAGCACACCAAGTTCGTACGGTGTCATCTTGTGAAGGTGGCCATAAATCCTATACTAGGAGATATACCGCCCCCCGTCTGCACCTCAGACTCTCAACTCGGAAGAAGGGCGAGATGCACGCTCGCATCATTACGCTGTGGTCACTCTACAATGCTAATGTCTTATGTCAGCAAGATTGACAGCAGCAAATCTGATGTGTGCCCGGACTGCGGTATCGTCGGCCATGATACCGCACATTTATTCAACTGTCCGGAGAGACCTACCACGCTGACACCAATGGACCTATGGACGAATCCACTACTGGTCGCCCAATTCCTCCGCCTATGACAAAACCCTCTATGTGGCTGCAAAGAAGAAGAAGAAGAAGAAGAAAGCTGTCGAGTCAAATGATAAACATTCCTTCTTTAGATTCATCAACTCTAAACTCCGAGAAAAACCAGGTGTTGGGGTCCTTAAAAGCCCTAGTGGCACATTGGTGAGGAATGCTGGGAATAAAGCTGAGTTATTGGCGGACGTTTTTCAAGAGTCGTTTTCTGACTCATCTCCGGTGGATACTCGACCTGTCTCCAATTGTTTCGCCGTTATGGCCGATTCCTGTTGGTTTCACAAGGACGAGATTATCAAGGAACTTCTAGCCTGGCCTTCATCCAATTCTGTGACTCCCGACGCCATACCACTTAGCTTCATCAAGCAGGTCGTTCTTGATATTGCAGGCCCTTTGGAGTACATTTTCAATCTGAGCTTTATGTCTGGAGAGGTCCCCGTCAAATGGAGGCAATCGTTTGTTACCCCTATTCCAAAAAAACCCCCTTTCACTGACCCTGCTAATTCCAGGCCAATCAGTATAACATCTATCTTCTCACGGCTGTTCGAAAAAATTCTCAAAAAACGAACGTAACTCATTTGGAATCAAATCAGGTTATCTCTCCCTTCCAGCATGGTTTCCAGAAACGTAAATCTACTGTGACGTCATCTATTGAAGCGCTTAATAAATGGACAGCTCTTCTTGACGATGGAAAGAGTGTAGACGTTATCTATTTTGATTTTGCCAAAGCTTTTGATAAGGTTCCCCATGACAAGTTGTTGCAAAAATTTTTGATGGTTGGGATTCATCTTCGAATAGTTACATGGATAAGTTCATTCCTAACTGATAGGACGTTCTCGGTCTGTATAGACTCTTCTCGGTCAATTCCAAGACCAGTCCTGAGCGGTGTGCCCCAGGGGGGGGGGTATTGTCTCCCATCCTTTTCAACATTTACACTCACGAAATCGCCGGTCTTATCGGTTCTTGTGGCACCGGTTTCAGTGCTTTTGCGGACGATATCAAGATCTACCTGGACGTCTCCCAACCAGAGAATTGTATCTTACTGCAGCAGTCTATTGACATTGTTAGTACTTGGTCTCGTGATTGGAATCTCCCATTGGCAAAGGAAAAGACGAAGGTTCTCCACTTGGGTCAGAGCAATGCTAACAGTAAATATATTGTCGATGGTTGTCAGATCCAGGAAGTTGATGAAATAACTGATCTAGGGTTCATTATTACTAAAAGTCTGAGTTTTGATAAGCACTGTGAATCTATCGCGAAGAAAGCAACTTTTGCTATGAATAATATTTTTAGAGGTTTGTCAACTTGCAATCCATCTGTGCTTATCAATGCTTATACCACGTATGTAAGGCCTCTACTCGAGTACGGTACCCAGGTTTTCAACCCCGCCAAACTCAAGAATATAAACAGATTGGAAAAGATACAGAACAAATTTACTAGAAGAGTACTGATCAGACAGTATGGCTTTATCTATGGGCAAATGCCTTCCGCTGCTGACAGAAACGAACTCTTTAGTCTCGAGCCTCTGATTCTCAGAAGGAAGAAAAATGACCTGTTTCTCTTCCATCAAATCCTTTTCAACGTAAACTTTGGTCTAAGGCCTGGGGATTTCGTAAGAACGAGAGACTCTGTCACTCGGGGAGGGCCGATAAAATTCCATCGCACCGTGTCTAACCTTGAATGTCGACGCTGCTTTTTCACGAATAGGGTTATTCCATTATTCGAGGATCTCAGTAGAAATGATAATATTCTTGTCGAATTTGGTGCCTTCAAAAACTTGGTACGAGTAAAACTGGCTCCTGGGGGGCAGCCGAGTATCCCTCCGTAGCGCTTGGATTACTCGAAATCCTGCTCTTCTCTTTTGACTATTGTTCGTTCCAGTTGGTTACAATGTTTACATCTTTGACTACTTCGTTTGAGGTTGTTTTTTTTTGTCTCATTTTTTTTCTTTTTTTCTTTCACATGAGTGTAAACTTGTGTAATAAATATATATATATATATACTAAATTCGAAACTAATTTGCCTATCTTTCTAATTTTTCAGTTTTGTCCTTCTGCAAACTAATAGGTTCTACAAGGTCGATATGTGGAATCTACTTACATTCCAACTTCATTTGCCTTCACATAGAACAAGCTGTTTTAACGAGTAACCTTTTTCTGACGTCAACACAGATAAGCAAGCTGTTCCTTGGCGAGAAATCCAATCCAGCGATCTCAGAACAGAACCTTTCTTACAAGTATGTCACTGTGTAATGATGAAAGGGCTCAAATGCAGGAGTGGGTGGGGGGGGGTTGTAGGGTCGAAGGACAGTTTCGCACCCACGTCAAAAAATCGATAACTTGAGCTTCTAACCTATTTTGGAAATTTGGCGGAGCATTTCACATTCACGCAGAATTTGTGGAGTTCCAGTTTCTGTGTAAAATTTTGGCTTGGGTGCTAGAGCTTCCCAAATACAATAAGCATCAATCCAATAGTCTTCCTTACCTCGTGGTTCCGAACCCTTGAACGTTTCCCTCTCTTCCTTTAAAAAATGGGGTATTCGAGGAGCTTCCGCTCTCTGTCTGGTACAACTTGAAATTTGGCAGTGGTTGACGACAGAATACGGATGTACCCTCATACTAGGTAATTCACTGCAAAAATCAACTGATAGAGTGTTTCTTCGGGAACAACAGCACAATACATCCCTTCCTTTCTCTATGACTTCTAATACGAGGTTAACGTGCATTTGCTATAGTTACGAATGCGTTTTTCTCTGAAATGGCAAGCCAAAATGCTACTTCTATGCACCGTGGATACCCTTCCTACGACGCGCCAATGCACGCTGCGGCATACGACGAATGGCGCGCTAGCGTTTGTAGGTTCTCCTCGCGAACGTCGAATGACCAGTGGCGGCCGTCTGGATGAGTCTGAAAGAAATGTAGAAAAACTATTTGAATGTGCGCGCCTCAACTCACGTCGCCCGTGATTCACGCGATGTTGCACCAAAATCGATCGACCGTATGACTCACTATAAAATCTCAGGTTGCTGTGCAACACTTCCGTTAATCCCCAAGTTCTACTATCATCTTAAGCAGCGTTCCGCAGGAGTAAGGCGAAAGCGGGTGCATCGTAATGGACAGAAAGTAGCAAAACGGGTAGTTTTCTCACATGCCCGCCCCAGAATTCCCCGTGTTTCTTCCGAGAGTGTTTCAATGAGATATGAATCCTTCCTACTTGGAGACCTATAGTCAACCGTGCACTTTCCCATGACGGCCTTGGATCTTGCCTGAGGGGAGAGGCGAGTGCGGGGACCAGTTGGCCAGAAGACCCCCCATTCGACGGCGATCAGTCGACATGTGGGGGGCCGCTCTCCTCTGCCGTCTCTCTCAGCGTCTGATCCCTCTGCTGCACTTGTTGTGTCTGCTTCGACTCCCTCCCTCTCCGCTCTGATTCCAATCGAGCTGAGACGGCCCTAGAGTCTGTGTGTTATGGGGAACGGACCCCTTCCTACCGCTTGTTGAACCCTCATTTTCACGATTTCTGCTAGGATTAGGTTGATCTCTCGTTGGAACAGTTGTCCGCCTTGTCAAATTACCAATAGTTTTCCTGTTGTCCGTTGAGTACACAATTTTGCGAAGAAATGAGGTCAAGCGTGTCTCTGTTTGTCGTCAACCTTCTTCAACTTCAGCTGTTGAAATATCCATTTGGAACCATTGTTATCTTATGTCATATTTTAAACATTCCGATATTTCACTGCTTTTAATCGATTTTGTGGTGGTTGTGTGCGTCGTTCTCCAATCTAATACTTGTGTGATACTCGACGATAACACTCCATCCGTTTTCGTTTAATGGCGTATTGCTGTAAATCGATTTTCCAGTTTCTTGGCGCTAGTAATTTCGTGTCATCTCGTTGTTAGATGCTATCCTATCTTCCGTTTGTCTTTGATACAAGTTTTGAGTAGGTAGGCACTGGGACAGGTATGAAATATGCCTTCTAGCCGAAAAAAAATCAGATTTGGACCCTGGGTTGCCTGGAAGCAGAATCCATCCCGGCAGTGTCGTGTTAGGGAGGCACGTTCGAAAAGTGACGGGATCAAGCGGTCATTGTGTCGGAACCTTATGGAGCAGCAACCCCCCCCCGTGCCCCTCACAGTAATCGAAACACAGAGAAAATCGTTTGAGCACCGTACTTCAATTCGGCAGTAAAATAAAACGCGTGGTGTGTGAATGCACTAAAGAGCGCATTTCAGGCCTGTATCGTCCCGTTTACTTTAACGACGTGCCAAACTGACTGTGACATGTACAATAAGGTTCTGAGGTTGGATGTCTTGTGAGAGAAGATGGTTCCAGTGCAGTCGAGGACGGCCATAAAGTTCAAGTTTTGGCAAATGCGTTTAGGAAGGCTTTCCTTGAGGATACTGACCTGGATGAACTTGTTAGTCCTTCTCTTTTTCCTGTCATGCCTGACTCTGTATGGTTTCACCAGGGAATTGTCAGGAGCTAGCTAGCCAAATGGCCTAATTCGTTTTCTGATACGCCTGATGCACATACCATTATGTTTCTGTTAAAAGGTGATTGATATCATAGATTAGCCCACTTGCACATATTGTATTTTCAACCTGAGTTTTTATGCGTGGAGAATGTTCCGAGTAGATGGCGTACATCCTTTGTTGCTCCTATACCAAAGAAAGAAGCCATTTTCTTGATCCCAACAATTACCGTCCCATCAGTATTACGTCTATCTTTGCAAGGCTTTTTCGAAAAAGTAATAAAAAAAAAGAATTGTAGCTCATCTAGAGGAGCACTCCATCATTTCGGAACACCAGCATGGTTTTCAAAAGGGTAAATCGACAATTTCTGGCTATGCTGGAGTCACTTGATGATTGAAGACGCGTGCGCTGGACAAAGATAGGTGTGAATGTTATTTACCTTGATTTTTCCATAAGGCATTTGACAGAGTTTCTCATCGCCAGAATTAGTAAACAAACTGGAAATAGTGGGTATCCATCCACGCGTATAGTGGCTTGGATTCGTGCTTTTCTCACGGGTAGAACTTCTTCAGGAGTCAGGCTTTAATAGAGTACGTTCTCCTCTCCCTTTGCAGTCCTTAGTGGTGTTCCCCCCAGGGGAAGTGCTTTCATAATTCTCTTTAATATCTATACAGTATATGAACTTCGATCGATCATATCCTTGAACAACGTCGGCTGTTCGGCATTCGCCTGATGAACTTTAAGTTGTATAAACCTATTTTGACAATGGAGGATTCGGAGTGTTTGCAAAAAGCTCTCTCAATGATGTAGCCAAAATGGTCGAATGAATGAATGAAATTGCCGCTTTCCAGCGAAAAGACTAAAGTGATGGGAAGCTTGGTAAGAGGCGAGTTAGTGGCTTCTATACTATCGACGGTTTGCAGTTGGAGCCGAGGTCCCAGCGAGATTAAGGACTTTGGTTTTCTTATCAAGGACGATCTTAATTTCGATGATCACTGCCTCCAGGTTGCGTCCACGGCTTAATAGGATGATGCACTGCGCGTTTCTCGAGCACTATCAACTACCTAATGCAAACGTGCTGACCGAGGGTGTATAAAACGTACGTGACGTCCACACTAATGGAGTATGGTACGGTAGTTTTTAATCCATACAAAAAGGGGATCCATCGATGCGCTTTGGACAAAGTCCAGAATAACTTTCACACGTAGAGTTTACTTCCGGACATCGTGGTTTCAGACGAGAATCGCAACGTGTGTCATGTCAGTACCAGGAAACGCCAAACTGGAGCCTAATCCACTCTAGAGCGCAGGAGGTAAGAAGGTTTGATATGATATTGATGTATAAGATCATTCTATGGCAGAGTGCTGGTATCAAGGCTGACCGGCTGTTCAACCTTAGACCATCAACCACTAGGGGATCACCGGTGAAATTGGAGTTTCATTGGGGCCAGGCGGAACGTACGACAGCACTTCTTTGTCAATAGAGCGCGGTCTGAATTCAATAAACTACTTCGGTCAGGTTTGATAATGGGGAAACTAAATTAGATTCAAAAAGACACTTGAGTGTTATCTGTTGTCCCAGGAGTAATGTTTGTAAGATTTCTCTTTTCTTGATGGTGCCTTGATGTATACCTAATAGTCCAGTTGATCCATTTGTTTATTGTTGTTCGACTGATTTTAGTGCTTTTATTATTCTGTTGTTGTCTTTGACACGGTTCTACCGTGTAATAAATCAAATCAAATAAGGGCAGATTTTGTGAAATTTTTTACGTTATACGTAAAATACGTTTGGTAAGAGGAAAACATGGTTTGAGATGAGATCCACATGGTTCTGACTCCAGTTTAAAGGCAGTGTTCACGATAAATTTCTTTCCGATATGTCCACGGTTTACGGAAGGTCTGGTGCCCTATAAAGCAAGGCATGCTTGAAAAGGACACGAAAGACGCGTTTTTGAGCCGAAATAGGCCCTCTCTTGTTTACGCTGATTTTTGAGCGTGGAGGAATCGACCGCTAGAAGGATGATACCTATCAGTGCAATGAAGCGATCAGCTCACTTATCAGCACTTCCTTGACTTGACCATTCCTGTAATCTGAATCTTCATTTGTTCATTTCGAGGGGGCGGATCTGGAGCACGGGGCGTGTTTGGGGACTTTGGCGCTTGTTCGCAGCCGTTATTTTGCCGCTCGTGGCTCGTTTTCTACCGTTCTTTCGACACTGGGAGCCTACCATCCTTTTCGCCTATCATTTCACTGTGGTAAGTCAACAAGGATGATCTTCGTGAACGCTGCCTTTAAGAATGCTTCGTAATCTGTTTGCCTGACTCATAGGAACTGGTCACGATGAAAAACGTTATTCGAAAAACTACAAAAATCAGCTTAGATCGGAAACAGCTGAACATTATGAAGTGGTGGAAAACGGACTGGAATTAGAGCTTCTAGAGCCCAAAGATGCAAGTTCGTGCACCTTGCACAGCGCCGCCCAAAAAGATCGCAGTCTCATGCCGAGAAGTCAAAAATCATCAACATTCAGAGGAAGAAATAAATGCAAATTTACCTTGTAAATGCAAAGCAAGCACTTCAGTCAACATTTTTGGCTAGATGAGTACATAAATATTCGAGCAGGTCAGTCCGAAGGTTAATGTTCATTGATTGAAATTCAATTTCAAGCCAGCTGATTTTCTCGATATTAGAGATCATCGATGCCGATGATGTGGAGTGGGCTCGTCCACCATCAAAAGAGTTCAGGCTTGAAATTGGGCCCGAAACAGCAGTTTTTTCGCCATTTTTTCTTATAGGTTCTTGCTAGTCTGGCCCAGAGAAGGGTTTAGAGAGGAAAAGAAGACAAGCATATTTGATCGCGCCCACTGCCTTTTAGGAACGCTCCTTTCACAAATCCTAACGCGCATCTCCATGCTAATGTTCACGTGACAAAATGAGAGTACTACAGATTGGAAGCATGTGCTTGAACTAACGCTTGGAAAAGTTCTGAGATGTCTTTAAAGAGTTGAAGACACGCTCAGAAATTACCTTACTTCTCTTGCTTAACGGAATGGAATCCTTCACGCTTCATAAGTAGAACTGCACGTAAATACATAGAATCACATTCCTTCACCTTCAAAAAGTGGCAAAAGCACTGACTAACTACGCAACAACTGCTTGAGAACTGCGTTCTTCCGTAAGCACTAATTCCTGAGAAAACGCTCAAAAATGAAAAAAAAGCTAACTTTGTGTAAAGCAATTTTACTTCTAAGGCCTCCTTAACTATCCCGATTTTGGAAGGAGAGAGAAGAACCTCGGTTGGTGCGAAGGTTTTGCTGGGTTGAAAAATTGGACGCGAACCACTTCTCCAGGTAATGTTCCAAGCTGCTATTGCAGCGGGGGGGAGCATTGCTGGTATCGCACTTGACCACGCCCATTTTTCGGTGCCATAACGACTCTACTGATTTTGGGCAGGGAGGAAAGCCCCGGGTAGGTGCTCCAAATTCCGGTGTGGCGCGGTAAAATGGGCGTTGCCAAGTGCACCCGCACCATAGTGCCCTCCCCCGCTAAGATAGCCCCCTGTTCCAGATCCCATACTATTCAATCTCCACG
>JAPDOI010001064.1:155000-227941 GCA_029168955.1 Aplectana chamaeleonis | reverse complement strand
GATTTAATTCTCTAACCAAGTGTTTGTGGTCTACCAACATCGCGAAGGAAGTCAAGTTGCGCGTCTACCTATCCGCTGCGCTTCGCCCTATCATGATGTGTACGGATCAGGAGACGTGGGCAGAACCGAAGACGCAGATGGAAAGGTTGCTGATCGCACGGAGAGGAAGCTTTTTAGGCGTTTTACTTGGATATTTCTGGCCAGGCGTGTATGCTATAAACGAAGACCTTTACAAGGAAATCGACGTAGTACATCAACGCTTCGACACGAGTGGAGGTGCCAGCATCTCCTAACGCCATCTCAAGCAGCAATGGAAAGTCGACTTCGACTGCTCGGGCATATACTCAAGAAGAACGCCGGATCGCTGTCTCGTACAGCACACGGCTAAGAATGCTTCCAAATCCTGTCTCCTGGAAACGGCACACCTGGGCGTAGGCGAAAGATTCTGGACGGATGTGGTTAAAGCGGATTTAAAGTCACCCGGCATCGAAGAGAGCAGTTCAGGCCCGATGTTTCCGTTTCGCAGGAAATGGAACAGTGACAAGCTGGATGGAATGTGTTCAAATTGTGGCTGAAGACCGTGAAAAAATGGACACGGCTGACTACTTTCAGGACGGCACACCTCGGTGAAGATGCGGAATGATCGCGTCAGGCGAAAGCCAACCGATTAAGTCGAAGTAAGTCAATTTCTATCATTTCACATTTTCTTTTTCATGATTTTTGATTTGCAATGCACTCACTATTCCTTGTCCGAATTTATGTTCACATTGATAATCATAGGTAGATAGACATCATCTATTTTGTAGAAACAAATATTACGAAAATACTTTCTGGCATCCATAGTAAAAACGCGCAAAATCGCGTCCCGAGCTGCTGGTTCCAGAAATAAGCGTTTCTGGAGCTTCGCGGTAGGGTAACGGTACCCATTAGGCAATTTATGAGGGTGTTTCTGGAAAAAAGTTTCGGATTTGGCTGAAAACTTGTCCGTAGCGTTATTTAGGAGGTTGAAGACGAATCTGGGGTCCGTTTGTCGAAACTCCGGAGGTGTTTACTGGTGAAAGGTTGCAGGTAGTGTAAACTTGCCATTTAGGAGCAGAACCTACCATACTATTTCGAAAAGTGCGGGTAAAATTTCGTATTCAGCACCCTGAATAATTCTACGTAGAAATTTTGAGTCGGATCTGAGACTTCGCCGAACTTTACCGTACACCCCACCGTTATCTACCGCGATCTGCCGAAACTCAATGATCGGACCTCATTTGTGTTGAGCACTTCAAAACAACTCCAAGAGAAAAATTTATAGCCTCGCGCGCAGTGTTTGATGAGGATCGAACATTTGGGCGCAACATCTTCGGACCGACTGTACAAAGAAAGGTCGAGAGTTCACAGGAAGTGGATTTGTTCTGTTTCTCTTCGCGAGGTGGACTCTTCTTATTTGGACCTCACTTAGTAAAGATATCTGAGCAAATCTCGTTAATGATGTCACCCTCCAGCCTCTTTACCACAACTCACACCTTGGGGATTTCACAAAAATTGAATGAGGATGGAGTGTTCTCAACGGTCGTAGGGTATGCAACCGGCAGCCATGATTCGTATGAAATGGCAGTATACGCTCTTGCGAATATTCGATTTATTACCACCAAAAGTTCGGCCGAAGTATTTGAAAAAGCGAATATTCTGATTTTTCCGAATAAAACCAGAATATTCGAGAAAAACGAATATTTTCGGTTTTCGAATAAAGCCGAATATTCTGAAAAAGCAATTATTCTGTTTTCCGCGAATAATTCGAATATTCAGAAAAACGAATATGTTGCTTTTTCCGAATGAATCGAATATTCGAAAAAACGAATATTTTGATTCTCCGGAATAAACCAGAATATTCGGAAAAAACGAATACTTTGCTGTTTTTTCCGGAATGGGAACCGAAATATTCTGAAAAACGAATATTTTGATTCTCCGAATAAACCGAATATTCTGAAAAAAACGGAATACTTTGCTTTTCCGAATGAACCGAATATCTCGAAAAAACGAATATTTTGATTCTCCGAAGTAAACCGAATATTCGAAAAACGAATACTTTGCTTTTTCCGAATGGAACCGAATATTCAAGAAAAAACGAAAATTAATTTGGGATTTTCCGAATAAATCGAATATTCGACCATTCGAAAATTGAATATTTATTCGAATATTATTCTGATTCGGACCAAAGTATAGGTATGTACATATTATCGTTCACCCTTTTATCTACAGACTTTTTCATAATCCTTCCTTCAAGCGCGGCACGCGCGGACCTACGGTGTGACTATGAAACCTATCTCCGCGCGTGCCGCCCATCCAACAGCTACCATGACGGCTGCTGCCCAAACCGTTAAAGCCACAGGTCCAAAGCTCAGGAATGGATTTTTTGTATTTCAGAAACCCATCTTGGAAAAAAAATTTCACGCTGATCACAATGGTGTCTCCAGAATCGCTTCAGAACTCACTACAAACTGAGTTACGGCTCCTCAAAAATTTTGAATTTGAACTGATAGAAGTTCGCGGACGAGTTATGTCTCGAGCCTGTTTCCATTTTCTCGTTATTCGCAGCCATAATTCTGAATAAGGTCACAATATAAAGCCAGACCGAAAACAAAATTGAAGAACATAGTTTTTGAATAAAATCATTCGTTACCGTCTCTTCCCAATTGAGATCGGAAATCTGCCAGTGGGCGTTACCCAGTATTTTTCTTTCAAGGAGGCGTGGGCCGACTTTTTCCTGGCTTTTTCTCGCTTTATTTGAGCGAACTGGGAGATCTCCAAAGGCGCTTGGCAGAGGTTGCCATATAGACGGCGACCGGACCAAAAATATCAAAAATTACACTCTGGAGTTGGACTGTGCCTTTAAAGGCACCCAGAAAATTATTTTTCAGATTTTTATGCTTCTCTTGAAGACGGTCGTGCTACGCGGATCACAATGGTGGATCTTTTAAATTCGTCCAAGACCCTATGAACAGAGTATATGGCTCCTAAAATGTCTATATTTTGAGGATGAAAAATTGGTGGACGAGTTGTCTCAGGCCTGTATTTCTCTTCATCCGTAATCGTTTCGCGAATGCAAGCCAGGATAAGGAGGCAGTCCGACAATGGACTGAAGAATGGCGCGACGCGGTCGAAATTCATCCATCCATCTGGTCGCTATCGAGTTCGGAAATCTCGGTAGGGGCCGGGCCTGTGGTGGTGAGCGAAGGGGTCGGGCCTGTGGTGGTCGCTTATATCTCGGTTATTCGGAGGAATTGAGATCTCACACTTGGCACGTGTTATATTGGAGATGTCTCACTACACATTCAAATGCAAATCTCAAAATTCATGTCTGAGGGTGTACTGTGCCTTTAAGGCGGTCTTGTTGTCTGAATCAATACACACTCGTCTTCTCAAGCTCATTCGAACATAAATGAAACACTCCAATATAAATAATTCGGGATTACCCTACGCTATATATTCAAGCTAGGAAATTCTGTGCATGCTAAGGTTGAAGCGCAACTTAAATCCGCACCGCCATGGCGGTGCCGCCGGAGTTTTTATAGTAGCTTATGCTCGTGCCGCGCGGGAAAAAGTTTCATGGTCCAACGCTCGTCCCGCGTGTGCCGCACTTGCGGTGAGGACTATGAAAGATGCGAAACTGATGATGACAATATGAAATGATGGTAGGACGATTTCAGCAGTCCATTCCGAGCTAAATATGAACAATACGTTTGCACTACCATAATAATCAACATTGGCGACAGCATACACGCTTGCAAACATGGTCGGGATAACAGCACAAATAGGCCCGCACGACCCCTACCATGTGGTCAGCAGCGCTTGGCAGCCCTGCGAACCATCCAGAGAACAGAATTTGAGCCGTATTGATAGATCGCGGCGATCTATCAATACTGACTCTCCATCATCAGACCGCGCCGCGCCGCGGTGGCACTCTGCTCAGCCCCTAAGAGAGAATCAGCTCGATTTAACTAAATGTAGCATGTATACATGCCGATTAATTCGCATTCATTTTCAAGAAAACCGCTCTACTCCAGTTGGCTTTTGAAATGGGAGCACAGGGTAAGGTAAACTCTGGTACAGCCGTAGTGACCTGTCTATTTCGATTATCACCACCAACGGAGCGGTGGTGGGCCTCGGTTAAATATAACCAGTGATAAGGAGGTTCCGACGAAAAGCCACCGCTCCGCGGCTGGAGATAATCCGAAAACATGAGTTCACTCTCGGAATGGAACAGAGTCTAGAAGCTCGAAGAATAATTTTTGGGTGCTGAGGGGATGGTCCCCACGGCTAGGGGAGGGGGTGGGTCCCACACACGGAGACCGGGGTGGGAACCATCGGAATAACCCAAATGTGGCATCGATATAACCCACATGTGACATTGAAATGACTCACATGTGGCATCGAAATAGCCCACGTGTGGCATTGTCATAGCCCACATGTGGCCGCCCCCGGCCACATGTGTGTGGGCCGGTAACCAGGGTGCGTTCCAAGAACATTTCCATGGCAAAACGCGCCCATGGAATCGTAAGCCATGTGGGAGCAATTTTCAGTTATCATTCGCATCCATGGAAAGCAAATTTGTCTATGGTGAGGTTTCTTTCCCTCCCACAGCGTCGTGGGAACGTACTTCTGGAACGCACCCCTGGTTACCGGCCCTTCTGAGGTGAGGCCTCCTCCATGTTAGAAATATCTGCGTCCCCCCACAACTCAAAAATGGCAGCGGAGTGTATACACTGCATACCATGCAAAGAGAGAGTAAATTGTACTGATTTCAATTATGTGCAAAAGATAATTATGAGGAAACTTCCACGAAATGAGGTCCCTTTTAACGATACCTTTCTGAAATAATGTTGTGAAATAATATAATGAAATAATACGCGTTTTTCACCTTCGGATGAACTAAGTCAAAACTGGGGTTTTTCGCAACTTTGACGCCCCGAGAGACACACTCATCGTCCTTGATTCGGTCGCAAAAGGTCTGCGATGGAAACTAAGCTTAGTATAGGCCACTTTAAAACCGAAGCCACCCGTCTGGAGACATTCGCCGCCGAGCGGCGCTTCGGCTAACAGGCGGTTTTTTCGACCCCTCGTAACCGACGTCCCGTTCTCGGCTCAAATGGGGCCAATCGACCTGGGACTCGGGCAGTAACTTTTGTGATCTCCTTCCAAATAAGCACTGCACCAGCCCAAGCAGGGAAACTCGCCTAGTCACCTTTAGAAGCACTAAGTTAAAACTGCGTTTCTTCTCAACCTTGACGCCCCGGCAGACACACTCATCGTCCTTGGATCGGCTGTAAAAGGTCTGCTATTGAAACTAGGGCTCAGTATAGTGGTCTTTGAAACCAAAGCCACCCGTTTGGAGACAGCTGCCTCCGAGCGGCGCCTCGGTTACCGTGGGCGGTTTTTTTCGACCCCTCGTGACCGACTTCCCGTTCTGGCTCTATTGGGACCAATCAATAACAATAAATAGTTATCAATAACACGTTCCGACTCGTAAGCACTAATATCGTCATGCGTTAATGGAGCAATGTGCACAGAAAGAAACGTGTCATTCGCTGGCAATCGCTCCATCGCTGCCATAATGGCAGCGTTGGAGCGATGATCAGCCACTCATCGAGAATCGCTCCTCCAGCAGCGAAGCAGTAAAACAATAATTCCCCTGTCCACAGATTTCAATAGTGGCTTCCTCCTCTTCCTCACCTGTCAGAGCAGAGACAGGCATGGGTAGCCACCCGCAGAGAAGGCGAGGGGACTGCCGGGTAAGAGGCTGGGGACAGGGTCTTCTTACACACGGAGGGAGGAGCACGGACGAGATTCATTAGATGATGGCGCGCGGCGGAACTTTTTATCTCTATTACCCCATCACTGAGCGCGCTTACCATTAAGCTCACGAGATTTCACGGGCTTTCATCTTTTATATTCATTCTCACATGACTTCTTCTTTAGGTTCCTGAGTTGTTCCTCTCATCATCTTATCCTGGACACTCATTTCAATAACTCTTGTATGTTCTCGTGCCGTTGTACCGCTTGATATTTATAGAAAATATAATATGGTACGAAATATCGACCACCATCTTAGATGTAGTGATGGGAACGTTGCCGCCGACAGCTAGTTTGGCTCTGGATTATGAAACATAAAGAAATAGTCATATGAGAATCAATAAACACATGAAATTTCATGAAATCTCGCGAGATTGTGGCAAGCGCGCTCCAGTGATGGGGTAATCAGATAAAAAATTCCGCCGCGCGCGTCGCGTCAACATGAAATCTCGTTCGTGCTTTCCCCCCGTGTGTAGAGAGACCCTGTCCCGAGGCTGCTGTGTCTCAGCTCCGCTATCAATGCATTCCGGCGGGCACAGCATGCCCGACCTCGATTGTGCGGGTGGACTGGCAGAGCGCGCGCTCCCTGCCAGTAACATGTTGACCAGGTTCTGAAACGCAAGATCGACGTAGCAGGCAGCCGTGATTCTCTCCGTCCACCCGCCAGGTGGCTAGAAACCCTCATGCCTACCTGCTAGGTAGCCGGGAGCCTTCCTGTCTACCTGCCGGGTACCCAGGAAGGTGCAACATTGTGAAATCGTCCAACAGCGGGCGGACTTTGGACCCTTCCGGAAGGCTCCTAGTATTTCATGAATACGGCCCCAGACCAATCGCAAGTTGACTATTGCCCGTCACAAACAGTTGAACACGTCTATCCAATAGCGAGGCGTATATAGCGTATTTCATTGCTTATCATTCTTCAGCTCTCCAACGCATCGCATCCTACCCTCGCGCAATTTTATTATCATTACTGTAGAGTAGTTGGAAAAGCTTTTGTGTTTTTTGTATTGAGTTGTTTCTTGATCTTCTGTGCTCTGTTTGGCAAAGCGTAATCGCTTGGTTGGTCGTTTGGTTCTGCCTAGGCCTTGTGATCATTTAGAATTTTATGAAGTAGTTTATAAAACCAGTCAAAATTTGGGCCAAATCGGTTCACAAATAACACCGTTGTGAGCCCTAAAGCTTAAGAAAAATTCATGGTGTGCGCCGTAGGCCGTCACGCTTTCCATTCACTACTAAGGGAACTCAGGAGTAGCCACTGCCAATGATAGCAGGCGATCAGTTTGGCAGGCAGGTAAGTTGGTAGGCTGGTCAGTAATCGATTTCTAGGTCTGATGACGTCGTCGGGACGTCGTGAAAACTACTTCGAGCTTCTGATGACGTCAACGGGACGTCGTGAAAACTGCTTCGGGCTTCTGATGACGTCATCGGGTCGTCGTGAAAACTGTTTCGGGCTTCTGATGACGTCATCGGGTCGTCGTGAAAACTGCTTCGGGCTTCTGATGACGGCATCGGGACGTCGTGAAAACTGTTTCGGGCTTCTGATGACGTCAACGGGACGTCGTAGAAAACTGCTTCGGGCTTCTGATGACGTCATCGGATCGTCGTGAAAAGTGCTTCGGGCTTCTGATGACGTCATCGGGTCGTCGTGAAAACTGTTTCGGGCTTCTGATGACGTCATCGGGTCGTCGTGAAAACTGCTTCGGGCTTCTGATGACGTCATCGGGACGTCGTGAAAACTGCTTCGGGCTTCTGATGACGTCAACGGGACGTCGTGAAAACTGCTTCGGGCTTCTTATGACGTCATCGGGTCGTCGTGAAAAGTGCTTCGGGCTTCTGATGACGTCATCGGGACGTCGTGAAAACAGCGTCGGGCTTCTGATGACGTCATCGGGACGTCGTGAAAACTGCTTCGGGCTTCTGATGACGTCAACGGGACGTCGTGAAAACTGCTTCGGGCTTCTGATGACGTCATCGGGACGTCGTGAAAACTGCGTCGGGCTTCTGATGACGTCATCGGGACGTCGTGAAAACTGCTTCGGGCTTCTGATGACGTCAACGGGACGTCGTGAAAACTGCTTCGGGCTTTGATGACGTCATCGGGTCGTCGTGAAAAGTGCTTCGGCCTTCTTATGACGTCATCGGGACGTCGTGAAAAGTGCTTCGGGCTTCTAAAGACGTCATCGAGACGTCGTGAAAAGTGCTTCGGGCTTCTGAATACGTCATCGGCACGTCGTGAAAACTGCTTCGGGCTTCTCATGACGTCAACGGGACGTCGTGAAAACTGCTTCGGGCTTCTGATGACGTCATCGGGACGTCGTGAAAACTGCGTCGGGCTTCTGATGACGTCATCGGGACGTCGTGAAAACTGCTTCTGGCTTCTGATGACGTCATCGGGACGACGTGAGAACTGCTTCGGGCTTCTGATGACCTCATCGGGTTGTCGTGAAAAGTGCTTCGGGCTTCTGATGACGTCAACGGGACGTCGTGAAAACTGCTCGGCTTTTTCTGATGACGTCATCGGGACGTCGTGAAAACTGCTTCGGGCTTCTGATGACGTCAACGGGACGTCGTGAAAACTGCTTCGGGCTTCTGATGACGTCATCGGGTCGCCGTGAAAAGTGCTTCGGCCTTTTTATGACGTCATCGGGACGTCGTGAAAACTGCTTCGGGCTTCTGATGACGTCATCGGGACGTCGTGAAAACTGCTTCGGGCTTCTGATGACGTCAACGGGACGTCGTGAAAACTGCTTCGGGCTTCTGATGACGTCATCGGGTCGCCGTGAAAAGTGCTTCGGCCTTCTTGTGACGTCATCGGGACGTCGTGAAAACTGCTTCGAGCTTCTGATGACGTCACCGGGACGTCGTGAAAACTGCTTCTGGCTTCTGATGACGTCATCGGGTCGTGGTGAAAAGTGCTTCGGGCTTCTGATGACGTCATCGGGACGTCGTGAAAACTGCTTCGGGCTTCTGATGACGTCATCGGGACGTCGAGGAAACTGCCTCGGGCTTCTGATGACGTCATCGGGACGTCGTGAAAACTGCTTCGGGCTTCTGATGACATCAACGGGACGTCGTGAAAACTGCTTCGGGCTTCTGATGACGTCATCGGGTCGTCGTGAAAGTGCTTCGGGCTTCTGATGACGTCAACGGGACGTCGTGAAAACTGCTTCGGGCTTCTGATGACGTCATCGGGACGTCGTGAAAAGTGCTTCGGGCTTCTGATGACGTCATCGGGACGTCGAAAACTGCTTCGGGCTTCTGATGACGTCATCGGGACGTCGTGAAAACTGCTTCGGGCTTCTGATGACGTCATCGGGACGTCGTGAAAACTGCTTCGGGCTTCTGATGACGTCATCGGGTCGTCGTGAAAAAGAGGTTCTTATGACGTCGGGACGTCGGAAAACTGCTTCGGGCTTCTGATGACGTCATCGGGACGTCGTGAAACTGCTTCAGTCGCTTCTGATGACGTCATCGGGCCGTCGATCGTGAAAAGTGCTTCGGGCTTCTGATGACGTCATCGGGACGTCGTGAAAAGTGCTTCGGGCTTCTGATGACGTCATCGGGACGTCGTGAAAACTGCTTCGGGCTTCTGATGACGTCATCGGGACGTCGTGAAAACTGCTTCGGGCTTCTGATGACGTCATCGGGACGTCGTGAAAACTGCTTCGGAGCTTCTGATGACGTCAACGGGACGTCGTGAAAAGTGCTTCTTGCTTCTTATGACGTCACCGGGACGTCGTGAAAACTGCTTCGGGCTTCTGCTGACGTCATCGGGACGTCGTGAAAAGTGCTTCGGGCTTCTGATGGCGTCATCGGGACGTCGTGAAAAATGCTTCGGGCTTCTGATGACGTCATCGGGACGTCGTGAAAAATGCTTCGGGCTTCTGATGACGTCATCGGGACGTCGTGAAAAATGCTTCGGGCTTCTGATGACGTCATCGGGACGTCGTGAAAAGTGCTCCGGGCTTCTGATGACGTCATCGGGACGTCGTGAAAAGTGCTTCGGGCTTCTGATGACGTCATCGGGACGTCGTGAAAAGTGCTTCGGGCTTCTGATGACGTCATCGGGACGTCGTGAAAACTGCTTCGGGCTTCTGATGACGTCAACGGGACGTCGTGAAAACTGCTTCGGGCTTCTGATGACGTCATCGGAACGTCGTGAAAAGTGCTTCGGGCTTCTGATGACGTCATCGGGACGTCGTGAAAACTGCTTCGGGCTTCTGATGACGTCATCGGGTCGTCGTGAAAACTGCTTCGGGCTTCTGATGACGTCAACGGACGTCGTGAAAACTGCTTCGAGCTTCTGATGACGTCATCGGGACGTCGTGAAAACTGCTTCGGGCTTCTAATGACGTCATCGGGACGTCGTGAAAAGTGCTTCGCGCTACTGATGACGTCATCGGGACGTCGTGAAAAGTGCTTCAGTCTTCTGATGACGTCATCGGGACGTCGTGAAAACTGCTTCGGGTTTCTGATGACGTCATCGGGACGACGTGAAAACTGCTTCGGGCTTCTGATGACGTCATCGGGACGTCGTGAAACTGCTTCGGGCTTCTGATGACGTCATCGGGACGTCGTGAAAAGTGCTTCGGGCTTCTGATGACGTCATCGGGACGTCGTGAAAACTGCTTCGGGCTTCTGATGACGTCATCGGGACGTCGTGAAAACTGCTTCGGGCTTCTGATGACGTCATCGGGACGTCGTGAAAAGCTGCTTCGAGCTTCTGATGACGTCATCGGGACGTCGTGAAAACTGCTTCGGGCTTCTGATGACGTCATCGGGACGTCGTGAAAAGTGCTTCGGGCTTCTGATGACGTCATCGGGACGTCGTCAAAAGTGCTTCGGGCTTCTGATGACGTCATCGGGACGTCGTGAAAAGTGCTTCGGGCTTCTGATGACGTCATCGGGACGTCGTGAAAACTGCTTCGGGCTTCTGATGACGTCATCGGGACGTCGTGAAAACTGCTTCGGGCTTCTGATGACGTCATCGGGTCGTCGTGAAAACTGCTTCGGGCTTCTGATGACGTCATCGGGACGTCGTGAAAAGTGCTTCGGGCTTCTGATGACGTCATCGGACGTCGTGAAGACTAAGTGCTTCGGGCTTCTGATGACGTCATCGGGTCGTCGTGAAAACTGCTTCGGGCTTCTGATGACGTCATCGGGACGTCGTGAAACTGCTTCGGGCTTCTGATGACGTCAACGGGACGTCGTGAAAAGTGCTTCGGGCTTCTGATGAAGTCATCGACACGTCGTGAAAAGTGCTTCGGGCTTCTGATGACGTCATCGGGACGTTGTCAGAACTGCTTCGGGCTTCTGATGACGTCATCGGGACGTCGTGAAAAGTGCTTCGGGCTTCTGATGACGTCATCGGGACGTCGTGAAAACTGCGTCGGGCTTCTGATGACGTCATCGGGACGTCGTGAAAACTGCTTCGGGCTTCTGATGACGTCAACGGGACGTCGTGAAAACTGCTTCGGGCTTCTGATGACGTCATCGGTACGTCGTGAAAAGTGCTTCGAGCTTCTGATGACGTCATCGGGACGTCGTGAAATCTGCTTCGGGCTTCTGATGACGTCATCGGGACGTCGTGAAAAGTGCTTCGGGCTTCTGATGACGTCATCGGGACGTCGTGAAAACTGCTTCGGGCTTCTGATGACGTCAACGGGACGTCGTGAAAACTGCTTCGGGCTTGATGACGTCATCGGGACGTCGTGAAAACTGCTTCAGGCTTCTGATGACGTCATCGGGACGTCGTGAAAACTGCTTCGGGCTTCTGATGACGTCAACGTGACGTCGTGAAAACTGCTTCGAGCTTCTGATGACGTCAACGGGACGTCGTGAAAACTGCTTCGGGCTTCTGATGACGTCAACGGGACGTCGTGAAAACTGCTTCGAGCTTCTGATGACGTCACCCGGGACGTCGTGAAAACTGCTTCGGGCTTTTGATGACGTCATCGGGACGTCGTGAAAATTGCTTCGGGCTTCTGATGACCTCATCGGGTCGGCGTGAAAAGTGCCTCGGGCTTCCGATGACGTCATCGGGACGTCGAAAACTGCCGGGCTTCCATGATGATCGAGAACTGCTTCGGTTTCGATGACGTCATCGGGATGTCGTCTAAGCCGGGCTCTGATGACGTCAACGGGACGTCGTGAAAACTGCTTCGAGCTTTGATGACGTCAACGGACGTCGAAACTGCTTTCGGGCTGTTGATGACTTTCAACGGGACGTCGTGAAAAGTGCTTCGGGCTTCTGATGACGTCAACGGGACGTCGTGAAAACTGCTTCCGGGCTTCTGATGACGTCATCGGGACGTCGTGAAAAGTGCTTCTGGCTTCTGATGACGTCATCGGGACGTCGTGAAAACTGCTTCGGGCTTCTGATGACGTCATCGGGACGTCGTGATAATGCTTCGGGCTTCTGATGACCTCATCGGGTCGTCGAAAGTGCTGCTTCTCTGATGACGTCAACGGGACGTCGTGAAAACTGCTTCGAGCTTCTGATGACGTCAACGGGACGTCGTGAAACTATGCTTCGGGCTTCTGATGACGTCATCGGGACGTCGTCGAAAACTGCTTCGGCTTCTGATGACGTCATCGGACGTCGTGAAAACTGCTTCGGGCTTCTGATGACGTCATCGGGACGTCGTGAAAAGTGCTTCGGGCTTCTGATGACGTCATCGGGACGTCGTGAAAACTGCTTCGGGCTTCTGATGACGTCATCGGGACGTCGTGAAAACTGCTTCGGGCTTCTGATGACGTCATCGGGACGTCGTGAAAAGTGCTTCGGGCTTCTGATGACGTCATCGGGACGTCGTGAAAAGTGCTTCGAGCTTCTGATGACGTCATCGGGACGTCGTGAAAAGTGCTTCGGGCTTCTGATGACGTCATCGGGACGTCGTGAAAAATGCTTCGGGCTTCTGATGACGTCAACGGGACGTCGTGAAAACTGCTTCGGGCTTCTGATGACGTCATCGGATCGTCGTTAAAAGTGCTTCGGGCTTCTGATGACGTCATCGGGACGTCGTGAAAACTGCTTCGGGCTTTTGATGACGTCATCGGGACGTCGTGAAAACTGCTTCTGGCTTCTGATGACGTCATCGGGTCGTCGTGAAAAGTGCTTCGGGCTTCTGATGACGTCAACGGGACGTCGTGAAAACTGCTTCGAGCTTCTGATGACGTCATCGGGACGTCGTGAAAACTGCTTCGGGATTTTTATGACGTCATCGGGACATCGTGAAAAGTGCTTCGGGCTTCTGATGACGTCATCGGGACGTCGTGAAAACTGCTTCGAGCTTCTGATGACGTCATCGGGACGTCGTGAAAACTGCTTCGGGCTTCTAATGACGTCAACGGGACGTCGTGAAAAGTGCTTCGGGTTTCTGATGACGTCAACGGACGTCGTGAAAACTGCTTCTGGCTTCTGATGACGTCATCGGGACGACGTGAGAACTGCTTCGGGCTTCTGATGACGTCATCGGGTTGTCGTGAAAAGTGCTTCGGGCTTCTGATGACGTCAACGGGACGTCGTGAAAACTGCTTCGGGCTTCTGATGACGTCATCGGGTCGTCGTGAAAACTGCTTCGAGCTTCTGATGACGTCAACGGGACGACGTGAGAACTGCTTCGGGCTTCTGATGACGTCATCGGGACGTCGTGATGAGTGCTTCGGGCTTCTGATGACCTCATCGGACGTCGTGAAAACTGCTTCGGGCTTTTGATGACGTCATCGGGACGTCGTGAAAACTGCTTCTGGCTTCTGATGACGTCATCGGGACGTCGTGAAAACTGCTTCGGGCTTCTGATGACGTCAACGGGACGTCGTGAAAACTGCTTCTGGCTTCTGATGACGTCATCGGGTCGTCGTGAAAAGTGCTTCGGGCTTCTGATGACGTCAACGGGGCGTCGTGAAAACTGCTTCGGGCTTCTGATGACGTCATCGGGACGTCGTGAAAAGTGCTTCGGGCTTCTGATGACGTCATCGGGACGTCGTGAAAAGTGCTTCGGAGCTTCTGATGACGTCATCGGGACGTCGAAACTGCTTCGAGCTTCTGATGACGTCAACGGGACGTCGTGAAAACTGCTTCGGGCTTCTGATGACGTCATCGGGTCGTCGTGAAAACTGCTTCGAGCTTCTGATGACGTCAACGGGACGACGTGAAAACTGCTTCGAGCTTCTGATGACGTCAACGGGACGACGTGAGAACTGCTTCGGGCTTCTGATGACGTCATCTGGACGTCGTGAAAAGTGCTTCGGACTTCTGATGACGTCATCGGGACGTCGTGAAAACTGCTTCGGGCTTGATGACGTCATCGGGACGTCGTGAAAACTGCTTCGGGCTTCTGATGACGTCATCGGGACGTCGTGAAAAGTGCTTCGGACTTCTGATGACGTCATCAGGACGTAGTGAAAACTGCTTCGGGCTTCTGATGACGTCATCTGGACGTCGTGAAAAGTGCTTCGGACTTCTGATGACGTCATCGGGACGTCGTGAAAACTGCTTCGGGCTTCTGATGACTCTTCGGGACGTCGTGGAAACTGCGTCGGGCTTCTGATGACGTCATCGGGACGTCGTGAAAACTGCTTCGGGCTTCTGATGACATCAACGGGACGTCGTGAAAACTGCTTCGGGCTTCTGATGACGTCATCGGGTCGTCGTGAAAAGTGCTTCGGCCTTCTTATGACGTCATCGGGACGTCGTGAAAACTGCTTCGGGCTTTTGATGACGTCATCGGGTCGTCGTGAAAACTGCTTCGAGCTTCTGATGACGTCAACGGGACGTCGTGAAAACTGCTTCGGGCTTCTGATGACGTCAACGGGACGTCGTGAAAACTGCTTCAGTCTTCTGATGACGTCATCGGGCCGTCGTGAAAAGTGCTTCGGGCTTCTGATGACGTCATCGGGACGTCGTGAAAACTGCGTCGGGCTTCTGATGACGTCATCGGGACGTCGTGAAAACTGCTTCGGGCTTCTGATGACGTCAACGGGACGTCGTGATGAGTGCTTCGGGCTTCTGATGACGTCAACGGGACGTCGTGAAAACTGCTTCGGGCTTCTGATGACGTCAACGGGACGTCGTGAAAACTGTTTCGGGCTTCTGATGTCGTCATCGGGTCGTCGTGAAAAGTGCTTCGGCCTTCTTATGACGTCATCGGGACGTCGTGATAAGTGCTTCGGGCTTCTGATGACCTCATCGGGTTGTCGTGAAAAGTGCTTCGGGCTTCTGATGACGTCATCGGGGCGTCGTGAAAGTGCTTCGGGCTTCTGATGACGTCAACGGGACGTCGTGAAAACTGCTTCGGGCTTCTGATGACGTCAACGGGACGTCGTGAAAACTGTTTCGGGCTTCTGATGGCGGCAGCGGGGCGTGGTGAAAAGTGCTTCGGCCTTCTTATGACGTCATCGGGACGTCGAAAACTGCTTCTGGCTTCTGATGACGTCATCGGGACGTCGTGAAAACTGCTTCGAGCTTCTGATGACGTCAACGGGACGTCGTGAAAACTGCTTCGGGCTTCTGATGACGTCATCGGGACGTCGTGAAAACTGCGTCGGGCTTCTGATGACGTCATCGGGACGTCGTGAAAACTGCTTCGGGCTTCTGATGACGTCAACGGGACGTCGTGAAAACTGCTTCGGGTTTCTGATGACGTCATCGGGTCGCCGTGAAAAGTGCTCCGGCCTTCTTATGACGTCATCGGGACGTCGTGATGAGTGCTTCGGGCTTCTGATGACGTCAACGGGACGTCGTGAAAACTGCTTCGAGCTTCTGATGACGTCAACGGGACGTCGTGAAAACTGCTTCGGGCTTCTGATGACGTCAACGGGACGTCGTGTAAACTGCTTCTGGCTTCTGATGACGTCATCGGGTCGTCGTGAAAAGTGCTTCGGGCTTCTGATGACGTCATCTGGACGTCGTGAAAAGTGCTTCGGACTTCTGATGACGTCATCGGGACGTCGTGAAAACTGCTTCGGGCTTCTGATGACGTCATCGGGACGTCGTGGAAACTGCGTCGGGCTTCTGATCACGTCATCAGGACGTCGTGAAAACTGCTTCGGGCTTCTGATGACATCAACGGGACGTCGTGAAAACTGCTTCAGCCTTCTTATGACGTCATCGGGACGTCGTGAAAACTGCTTCGAGCTTCTGATGACGTCAACGGGACGTCGTGAAAACTGCTTCGGGCTTCTGATGACCTCATCGGGTTGTCGTGAAAAATGCTTCGGGCTTCTGATGACGTCATCGTGACGTCGTGAAAAGTGCTTCGGGCTTCTGATGACGTCATCGGGACGCCGTGAAAAGTGCTTCGGGCTTCCGATGACGTCATCGGGACGTCGTGAAAAGTGCTTCGGGCTTCTGATGACGTCACCGGGACGTCGTGAAAAGTGCTTCGGGCTTCTGATGACGTCATCGGGACGTCGTGAAAACTGCTTCGAGCTTCTGATGACGTCATCGGGACGTCGTGAAAACTGCTTGGCTTCTGATGACGTCAACGGGACGTCGTGAAAACTGCTTCGGGCTTCTGATGACGTCATCGGGACGTCGTGAAAAGTGCTTCGGGCTTCTGATGACGTCATCGGGACGTCGTGAAAACTGCTTCGGGCTTCTGATGACGTCATCGGGACGTCGTGAAAAGTGCTTTGGGCTTCTGATGACGTCATCGGGACGTCGTGAAAAGTGCTTCGGGCTTCTGATGACGTCATCGGGACGTCGTGAAAAGTGCTTCCCGGGCTTCTGATGACGTCATCGGGACGTCGTGAAAACTGCTTCGGGCTTCTGTTGCCGTCATCGGGACGTGGTGAAAAGTGCTTCGGGCTTCTGATGACGTCATCGGGACGTCGTGAAAACTGCTTCGGGCTTCTGATGACGTCATCGGGACGTCGTGAAAAGTGCTTCGGGCTTCTGATGACGTCATCGGCACGTCGTGAAAAATGCTTCGGGCTTCTGATGTCGTCATCGGCGCGTCGTGAAAAGTGCTTCGGGCTTCTGATGACGTCATGGGGACGTAGAGAAAACTGCTTCGAGCTTCTGATGACGTCATCGGGACGTCGTGAAAAGTGCTTCGGGCTTCTGATGACGTCATCGGGACGTCGGGAAAACTGCTTCGGGCTTCTGATTACGTCATCGGGACGTCGTGAAAAGGGCTTCGGGCTTGATGACGTCAACGGGACGTCGTGAAAACTGCTTCGGGCTTCTGATGACGTCATCGGACGTCGTGAAAACTGCTTCGAGCTTCTGATGACGTCATCGGGACGTCGTGAAAACTGCTTCGGGCTTCTGATGACGTCATCGGGACGTCGTGAAAACTGCTTCGGGCTTCTGATGACGTCATTGGGACGTCATGAAAACTGCTTCGTGCTTCTGATGACGTCATCGGGACGTCATGAAAAGTGCTTCGGGCTTCTGATGACGTCATCGGGACGTCGTGAAAAGTCCTTCGGGCTTCTGATGACGTCATTGGGACGTCATGAAAACTGCTTCGGGCTTCTGATGACGTCATCGGGACGTCATGAAAACTGCTTCGGCCTTCTGATGACGTCATCGGGACGTCATGAAAACTGCTTCTGGCTTCTGATGACGTCATCGGGACGTCATGAAAAGTGCTTCGGGCTTCTGATGACGTCATCGGGACGTCATGAAAAGTGCTTCGGGCTTCTGATGACGTCATCGGGACGTCGTGAAAAGTGCTTCGGGCTTCTGATGACGTCATCGGGACGTCGTGAAAAGTGCTTCGGGCTTCTGATGACGTCATCGGGACGTCGTGAAAACTGCTTCGGGCTTCTGATGACGTCAACGGGACGTCGTGAAAAGTGCTTCCGGGCTTCTGATGACGTCATCGGGACGTCGTGAAAACTGCTTCGGGCTTGATGACGTCATCGGGACGTCGTGAAAACTGCTTCGGGCTTCTGATGACGTCATCGGGACGTCGTGAAAACTGCTTCGGGCTTCTGATGACGTCATCGGGACGTCGTGAAAGTGCTTCGGGCTTCTGATGACGTCATCGGGACGTCGTGAAAACTGCTTCGGGCTTCTGATGACGTCATCGGGACGTCGTTAAAAGTGCTTCGGGCTTCTGATGACGTCATCGGGACGTCGTGAAAACTGCTTCGGGCTTCTGATGACGTCAACGGGATGTCGTGAAAACTGCTTCTGGCTTCTGATGACGTCAACGGAACGTCGTGAAAACTGCTTCGGGCTTCTGATGACGTCAACGGGACGTCGTGAAAACTGCTTCGGGCTTCTGATGACGTCATCGGGTCGTCGTGAAAACTGCTTCGAGCTTCTGATGACGTCAACGGGACGACGTGAGAACTGCTTCGGGCTTCTGATGACGTCATCGGGACGTCGTGATAAGTGCTTCGGGCTTCTGATGACCTCATCGGGTTGTCGTGAAAAGTGCTTCGGGCTTCTGATGACGTCAACGGGACGTCGTGAAAACTGCTTCGGGCTTCTGATGACGTCATCGGGTCGCCGTGAAAAGTGCTTCGGCCTTCTTATGACGTCATCGGGACGTCGTGAAAACTGCTTCGAGCTTCTGATGACGTCAACGGGACGTCGTGAAAACTGCTTCGGGCTTCTGATGACGTCAACGGGACGTCGTGAAAACTGCTTCAGTCTTCTGATGACGTCATCGGGCCGTCGTGAAAAGTGCTTCGGGCTTCTGATGACGTCATCGGGACGTCGTGAGAACTGCTTCGAGCTTCTGATGACGTCAACGGGACGTCGTGAAAACTGCTTCGGGCTTCTGATGACGTCAACGGGACGTCGTGTAAACTGCTTCTGGCTTCTGATGACGTCATCTGGACGTCGTGAAAAGTGCTTCGGACTTCGGCTTCTGATCACGTCATCAGGACGTCGTGAAAACTGCTTCGGGCTTCTGATGACATCAACGGGACGTCGTGAAAACTGCTTCGGGCTTCTGATGACGTCATCGGGTCGTCGTGAAAAGTGCTTCGGGCTTCTGATGACGTCAACGGACGTCGTGAAAACTGCTTCGGGCTTCTGATGACGTCATCGGGACGTCGTGAAAAGTGCTTCGGGCTTCTGATGACGTCATCGGACGTCGTGAAAACTGCTTCGGGCTTCTGATGACGTCATCGGGACGTCGTGAAAAGTGCTTCGGGCTTCTGATGACGTCATCGGACGTCGTGAAAACTGCTTCGGGCTTCTGATGACGTCATCGGGACGTCGTGAAAACTGCTTCGGGCTTCTGATGACGTCATCGGGACGTCGTGAAAACTGCTTCGGGCTTCTGATGACGTCATCGGGACGTCGTGAAAAGTGCTTCGGGCTTCTGATGACGTCAACGGACGTCGTGAAAACTGCTTCGGGCTTCTGATGACGTCATCGGGACGTCGTGAAAAGTGCTTCGGGCTTCTGATGACGTCATCGGGACGTCGTGAAAAGTGCTTCGGGCTTCTGATGACGTCATCGGGACGTCGTGAAAAGTGCTTCTGGGCTTCTGATGACGTCATCGGGACGTCGTGAAAAGTGCTTCGGGCTTCTGATGACGTCATCGGGACGTCGTGAAAACTGCTTCGGGCTTCTGATGACGTCATCGGGACGTCGTGAAAAGTGCTTCGGGCTTCTGATGACGTCATCGGGACGTCGTGAAAAGTGCTTTCCGACTTCGGCTTCTGACTGACGTCATCGGGACGTCGTGAAACTGCTTCGGGCTTCTGATGACGTCAACGGGACGTCGTGAAAACTGCTTCGGGCTTCTGATGACGTCATCGGGACGTCGTGAAAAGTGCTTCGGGCTTCTGATGACGTCATCGGGACGTCGTGAAAACTGCTTCGGGCTTCTGATGACGTCATCGGGACGTCGTGAAAAGTGCTTCCGGGCTTCTGATGACGTCATCGGGACGTCGTGAAAACTGCTTCGGGGCTTCTGATGACGTCATCGGGACGTCGTGAAAACTGCTTCGGGCTTCTGCTGACGTCATCGGGACGTCGTGAAGAGTGCTTCGGGCTTCTGATGACGTCATCGGGACGTCGTGAAAAGTGTTTCGGGCTTTCGATGACGTCATCGGGACGTCGTGAAAAATGCTTTGGGCTTCTGATGACGTCATCGGGACGTCGTGAAAACTGCTTCGGGCTTCTGCTGACGTCATCGGGACGTCGTGAAAAGTGCTTCGGGCTCCTGATGACGTCATCGGGACGTCGTGAGAAGTGTTTCGGGCTTTCGATGACGTTATCGGGACGTCGTGAAAAATGCTTCGGGCTTCTGATGACGTCATCGGGACGTCGTGAAAAGTGCTTCGGGCTTCTGATGACGTCATCGGGACGTCGTGAAAAGTGCTTCGGGCTTCTGATGACGTCATCGGGACGTCGTGAAAAGTGCTTCGGGCTTCTGATGACGTCATCGGGACGTCGTGAAAACTGCTTCGCCAGCTTTCTGATGACGTCATCGGGACGTCGTGAAAACTGCTTCGGGCTTTGATGACGTCATCGGGACGTCGTGAAAACTGCTTCGGGCTTCTGATGACGTCATCGGGGCATCGTAAAAAGTGCTTCGGCTTCTGATGACGTCATCGGGGCATCGTAAAAAGTGCTTCGGGATTTTGATGACGTCATCGGGGCATCGTAAAAAGTGCTCCGGGCTTCTGATGACGTCATCTTGACGTCGTGAAAACTGCTTCGGGCTTCTGATGACGTCATCGTGACGTCGTGAAAACTGCTTCGGGCTTCTGATGACGTCATCGTGACGTCGTGAAAAGTGCTTCGGGCTTCTGAAGACGTCATCGGGACATCGCGAAAAGTGTTTGGGGCTTCTGATGACGTCACGGGACATCGTGAAAAGTGCTTCTGGCTCCTGATGACGTCATCAGGACGTCGTCAGAAGTGCTTCGGGCTTCTGATGACGTCAACGGGACGTCGTGTAAACTGCTTCGGGATTCTGATGACGTCATCTGGACGTCGTGAAAAGTGCTTCGGGCTTCTGATGACGTCATCGGGACGTCGTGAAAACTGCTTCGGGCTTCTGATGACGTCAACGGGACGTCGTGAAAAGTGCTTCGGGCTTCTGATGACGTCATCGGGACGTCGTGAAAAGTGCATCTGGCTTCTGATGACGTCATCGGGACGTCGTGAAAACTGCTTCGGGCTTCCGATGACGTCATCGGGACGTCGTGAAAAGTGCTTCTGGCTTCTGATGACGTCATCGAGACGTCGTGAAAGGTGCTTCGGGCTTCTGATGACGTCATCGGGACGTCGTGAAAAGTGCTTCGGGCTTCTGATGACGTCATCGGGACGTCGTGAAAACTGCTTCGAGCTTCTGATGACGTCATCGGGACGTCGTGAAAACTGCTTCGGGCTTCTAATGACGTCAACGGGACGTCGTGAAAACTGCTTCGCGCTCCTGATGACGTCATCGGACGTCGTGAAAAGTGCTTCGGGCTTCTGATGACGTCATCGGGACGTCGTGAAAACTGCTTCGAGCTTCT
This sequence comes from Aplectana chamaeleonis, assembly GCA_029168955.1. Lineage (NCBI taxonomy): Eukaryota > Metazoa > Nematoda > Chromadorea > Rhabditida > Cosmocercidae > Aplectana > Aplectana chamaeleonis. Next base: position 206,659 of record JAPDOI010001064.1, on the reverse strand, counting down.
GATGACGTCATCGGGACGTCGTGAAAACTGCTTCGGGCTTCTGATGACGTCATCGGGACGTCGTGAAAACTGCTTCGAGCTTCTGATGACGTCAACGGGACGTCGTGAAAACTGGTTCGGGCTTCTGATGACCTCATCGGGACGTCGAAACTGCTTCGGGCTTCTGATGACGTCATCGGGACGTCGTGAAAACTGCTTCGGGCTTCTGATGACGTCAACGGGACGTCGTGAAAACTGCTTCGGGCTTCTGATGACGTCATCGGGACGTCGCGAAAAGTGCTTCGGGCTTCTGATGACGTCATCGGGACGTCGTGAAAACTGCTTCGGGCTTCTGATGACGTCATCGGGACGTCGTGAAAAGTGCTTCGGGCTTCTGATGACGTCATCGGGACGTCGTGAAAACTGCTTCGGGCTTCTGATGACGTCATCGGGACGTCGTGAAAAGTGCTTCAGGCTTCTGATGACGTCATCGGGTCGTCGTGAAAACTGCTTCGGGCTTCTGATGACGTCAACGGGACGTCGTGAAAACTGCTTCGGGCTTCTGATGACGTCATCGGATCGTCGTTAAAAGTGCTTCGGGCTTCTGATGACGTCATCGGGACGTCGTGAAAACTGCTTCGGGCTTTTGATGACGTCATCGGGACGTCGTGAAAACTGCTTCTGGCTTCTGATGACGTCATCGGGACGTCGTGAAAAGTGCTTCGGGCTTTGATGACGTCATCGGGTCGTCGTGAAAAGTGCTTCGGCCTTCTTATGACGTCATCGGGACGTCGTGAGAACTGCTTCTGGCTTCTGATGACGTCATCGGGACGTCGTGAAAACTGCTTCGGGCTTCTGATGACGTCATCGGGACGTCGTGAAAACTGCTTCGGGCTTTTGATGACGTCATCGGGACGTCGTGAAAACTGCTTCTGGCTTCTGATGACGTCATCGGGACGTCGTGAAAACTGCTTCGGGCTTCTGATGACGTCAACGGGACGTCGTGAAAACTGCTTCTGGCTTCTGATGACGTCATCGGGTCGTCGTGAAAAGTGCTTCGGGCTTCTGATGACGTCATCTGGACGTCGTGATAAGTGCTTCGGGCTTCTGATGACGTCATCGGGGCGTCGTGAAAACTGCTTCGGGCTTCTGATGACGTCATCTGGACGTCGTGAAAAGTGCTTCGGACTTCTGATGACGTCATCGGGACGTCGTGAAAACTGCTTCGGGTTTCTGATGACGGACGTCGTGGAAACTGCGTCGGGCTTCTGATGACGTCATCGGGACGTCGTGAAAACTGCTTCGGGCTTCTGATGACGTCAACGGGACGTCGTGAAAACTGCTTCGGGCTTCTGATGACGTCATCGGGTCGTCGTGAAAAGTGCTTCGGGCTTCTGATGACGTCACCCGGGACGTCGTGAAAACTGCTTCGGGCTTTTGATGACGTCATCGGGACGTCGTGATAAGTGCTTCGGGCTTCTGATGACCTCATCGGGTTGTCGTGAAAAGTGCTTCGGGCTTCTGATGACGTCATCGGGACGTCGTGAAAACTGCTTCGAGCTTCTGATGACGTCAACGGGACGTCGTGAAAACTGCTTCGGGCTTCTGATGACGTCATCGGGACGTCGTGAAAACTGCGTCGGGCTTCTGATGACGTCATCGGGACGTCGTGAAAACTGCTTCGGGCTTCTGATGACGTCATCGGGACGTCGTGAAGAGTGCTTCAGGCTCCTGATGACGTCATCGGGACGTCGTGAAAACTGCTTCGGGCTTCTAATGACGTCATCGGGACGTCGTGAAAAGTGCTTCGGGCTTCTGATGACGTCATCGGGACGTCGTGAAAACTGCTTCGGGCTTCTGACCACGTCATCGGGACGTCGTGAAATGTGATTCGGGCTTCTGATGACGTCATCGGGACGTCGTGAAAACTGCTTCGGGCTTCTAATGACGTCAACGGGACGTCGTGAAAAGTGCTTCGGGCTTCTGATGACGTCATCGAGACGTCGTGAAAGGTGCTTCGGGCTTCTGATGACGTCATCGGAACGTCGTGAAAAGTGCTTCGGGCTTCCGGTGACGTCATCGGGACGTCGTGAAAAGTGCTTCGGGCTTCTGATGACGTCATCGGGACGTCGTGAAAACTGCTTCGGGCTTCTGATGACGTCATCGGGACGTCGTGAAAAGTGCTTCGGGCTTCTGATGACGTCATTGGGACGTCGTGAAAACTGCTTCGGGCTTCTGATGACGTCATCGGGACGTCGTGAAAAGTGCTTCGGGCTTCTGATGACGTCATCAGGACGTCGTGAAAACTGCTTCGGGCTTCTGATGACGTCATCGGGACGTCGTGAAAAGTGCTTCGGGCTTCTGATGACGTCATCGGGACGTCATGAAAAGTGCTTCGGGCTTCTGATGACGTCATCGGGACGTCGGGAAAAGTGCTTCTGGCTTCTGATGACGTCATCGGGACGTCGCGAAAACTGCTTCGGGCTTCGGATGACGTCATCGGGACGTCGTGAAAACTGCTTCGGGCTTCTGATGACGTCATCGGGACGTCGTGAAAACTGCTTCGGGCTTCTGATCACGTCATCGGGACGCCGTGAAAAGTGCCTCGGGCTTCTGATGACGTCATCGGACGTCGTGAAAACTGCTTCGGGCTTCTGATGACGTCAACGGGACGTCGTGAAAACTGCTTCGGGCTTCTGATGACGCCACCGGGACGTCGTGAAAAGTGCTTCGGGCTTCTGATGACGTCAACGGGACGTCGTGAAAAGTGCTTCGGGCTTCTGATGACGTCATCGGGACGTCGTGAAAACTGCTTCTGGCTTCTGATGACGTCATCGGGACGTCGTGAAAACTGCTTCGGGCTTCTGATGACGTCAACGGGACGTCGTGAAAACTGCTTCTGGCTTCTGATGACGTCATCGGGTCGTCGTGAAAAGTGCTTCGGGCTTCTGATGACGTCATCGGGTCGTCGTGAAAAGTGCTTCGGCCTTCTTATGACGTCATCGGGACGTCGTGAGAACTGCTTCGGGCTTCTGATGACGTCAACGGAACGTCGTGAAAACTGCTTCGGGCTTCTGATGACGTCATCTGGACGTCGTGATAAGTGCTTCGGGCTTCTGATGACGTCATCGGGTCGTCGTGAAAAGTGCTTCGGGCTTCTGATGACGTCATCTGGACGTCGTGAAAAGTGCTTCGGGCTTCTGATGACGTCATCGGGACGTCGTGAAAACTGCTTCGGGCTTTTGATGACGTCATCGGGACGTCGTGAAAACTGCTTCTGGCTTCTGATGACGTCATCGGGACGTCGTGAAAACTGCTTCGGGCTTCTGATGACGTCATCGGGACGTAGTGAAAACTGCTTCGGGCTTCTGATGACGTCACCGGGACGTCGTGAAAACTGTGTCGGGCTTCTGATGACGTCATCGGGACGTCGTGAAAACTGCTTCGGGCTTCTGATGACGTCAACGGGACGTCGTGAAAACTGCTTCGGGCTTCTGATGACGTCAACGGGACGTCGTGAAAACTGCTTCGGGCTTCTGATGACGTCAACGGGACGTCGTGAAAACTGCTTCGGGCTTCTGATGACGTCAACGGGACGTCGTGAAAACTGCTTCTGGCTTCTGATGACGTCATCGGGTCGTCGTGAAAAGTGCTTCGGGCTTCTGATGACGTCATCTGGACGTCGTGATAAGTGCTTCGGGCTTCTGATGACCTCATCGGGTTGTCGTGAAAAGTGTTTCGGGCTTCTGATGACGTCAACGGGACGTCGTGAAAACTGCTTCGGGCTTCTGATGACGTCATCGGGTCGTCGTTAAAAGTGCTTCGGGCTTCTGATGACGTCATCGGGACGTCGTGAAAACTGCTTCGGGCTTCTGATGACGTCATCGGGACGTCGTGAAAACTGCTTCTGGCTTCTGATGACGTCATCGGGACGTCGTGAAAACTGCTTCGGGCTTCTGATGACGTCAACGGGACGTCGTGAAAACTGCTTCTGGCTTCTGATGACGTCATCGGGTCGTCGTGAAAAGTGCTTCGGGCTTCTGATGACGTCAACGGGACGTCGTGAAAAGTGCTTCGGACTTCTGATGACGTCATCAGGACGTAGTGAAAACTGCTTCGGGCTTCTGATGACGTCATCGGGACGTCGTGAAAACAGCATCGGGCTTCTGATGACGTCATCGGGACGTCGTGAAAACAGCATCGGGCTTCTGATGACGTCATCGGGACGTCGTGGAAAGTGCTTCGGGCTTCTGATGACGTCATCGGGAAGTCGTGGAAAGTGCATCGGGCTTCTTATGACGTCATCGGGACGTCGTGAAAAGTGCTTCGGGCTTCTGGATAACGTCATCGGGACATCGTGGAAAGTGCTTCGGGCTTCTGATGACGTCATCGGGACGTCGTGAAAACAGCATTGGGCTTCTGATGACGTCATCGGGACGTCGTGAAAACAGCATCGGGCTTCTGATGACGTCATCGGGACGTCGTGAAAACTGCTTCGGGCTTCTGATGACGTCATCGGGTCGTCCTTAAAAGTGCTTCGGGCTTCTGATGACGTCATCGGGACGTCGTGAAAACTGCTTCGGGCTTTTGATGACGTCATCGGGACGTCGTGAAAACTGCTTCTGGCTTCTGATGACGTCATCGGGACGTCGTGAAAACTGCTTCGGGCTTCTGATGACGTCATCGGGACGTCGTGAAAACTGCTTCGGGCTTTTGATGACGTCATCGGGACGTCGTGAAAACTGCTTCTGGCTTCTGATGACGTCATCGGGACGTCGTGAAAACTGCTTCGGGCTTCTGATGACGTCAACGGGACGTCGTGAAAACTGCTTCTGGCTTCTGATGACGTCATCGGGTCGTCGTGAAAAGTGCTTCGGGCTTCTGATGACGTCATCTGGACGCCGTGATAAGTGCTTCGGGCTTCTGATGACGTCATCGCGACGTCGTGAAAAATGCTTCGGGCTTCTGATGACGTCAACGGGACGTCGTGAAAACTGCTTCGGGCTTCTGATGACGTCATCGGGTCGTCGTGAAAACTGCTTCGAGCTTCTGATGACGTCAACGGGACGACGTGAAAACTGCTTCGAGCTTCTGATGACGTCAACGGGACGACGTGAGAACTGCTTCGGGCTTCTGATGACGTCATCGGGACGTCGTGATAAGTGCTTCGGGCTTCTGATGACCTCATCGGGTTGTCGTGAAAAGTGCTTCGGGCTTCTGATGACGTCAACGGGACGTCGTGAAAACTGCTTCGGGCTTCTGATGACGTCATCGGGTCGTCGTTAAAAGTGCTTCGGGCTTCTGATGACGTCATCGGGACGTCGTGAAAACTGCTTCGGGCTTTTGATGACGTCATCGGGACGTCGTGAAAACTGCTTCTGGCTTCTGATGACGTCATCGGGACGTCGTGAAAACTGCTTCGGGCTTCTGATGACGTCAACGGGACGTCGTGAAAACTGCTTCTGGCTTCTGATGACGTCATCGGGTCGTCGTGAAAAGTGCTTCGGGCTTCTGATGACGTCATCGGGACGTCGTGAAAACTGCTTCGGGCTTCTGATGACGTCATCGGGACGTCGTGAAAACTGCTTCGGGCTTCTGATGACGTCATCGGGACGTCGTGAAAAGTGCTTCGGGCTTCTGATGACGTCATCGGGACGTCGTGAAAAATGCTTCGGGCTTCTGATGACGTCATCGGGACGTCGCGAAAAATGCTTCGGGCTTCTGATGACGTCATCGGGACGTCGTGAAAACTGCTTCGGGCTTCTGATGACGTCATCGGAACGTCGTGAAAAATGCTTCGGGCTTCTGATGACGTCTTCGGGACGTCGTGAAAAGTGCTTCGGGCTTCTGATGACGTCATCGGGACGTCGTGAAAACTGCTTTGGGCTTCTGATGACGTCATCGGGACGTCGTGAAAACTGCTTCGGGCTTCTGATGACGTCATCGGGACGTCGTGAAACCTGCTTCGGGCTTCTGATGACGTCATCGGGACGTCGTGAAAACTGCTTCGGGCTTCTGATGACGTCATCGGGACGTGGTGAAAAGTGCTTCGGGCTTCTGATGACGTCATCGGGACTTCGTGAGAAGTGCTTCAGGCTTTTAATGACGTCATCGGGACTTCGTGAAAAGTGCTTCGGGCTTCTGATGACGTCAACGGGACGTTGTGAAAACTGCTTCGGGCTTCTGATGACGTCATCGGGACGTCGTGAAAAGAGCTTCGGGCTTCTGACGACGTCAACGGGACGTCGTGAAAACTGCTTCGCTTCTGATGACGTCATCGGGACGTCGTGAAAAGTGCTTCGGGCTTCTGATGACGTCATCGGACGTCGTGAAACCTGCTTCGAGCTTCTGATGACGTCAACGGGACGACGTGAGAACTGCTTCGGGCTTCTGATGACGTCATCTGGACGTCGTGAAAAGTGCTTCGGACTTCTGATGACGTCATCGGGACGTCGTGAAAACTGCTTCGGGCTTCTGATGACTCTTCGGGACGTCGTGGAAACTGCGTCGGGCTTCTGATGACGTCATCGGGACGTCGTGAAAACTGCTTCGGGCTTCTGATGAAGTCATCGGGTCGTCCTTAAAAGTGCTTCGGGCTTCTGATGACGTCAACGGGACGTCGTGAAAACTGCTTCGGGCTTCTGATCACGTCAACGGGACGTCGTGAAAACTGCTTCTGGCTTCTGATGACGTCATCGGACGTGGTGAAAAGTGCTTCTGGCTTCTGATGACGCCATCGGGACGTCGTGAAAACTGCATCTGGCTTCTGATGACGTCATCTGGACGTCGTGAAAAATGCTTCGGGCTTCTGATGACGTCATCGGGACGTCGTGAAAAGTGCTTCGGGCTTCTGATGACGTCATCGGACGTCGTGAAAAGTGCTTCGGGCTTCTGATGACGTCAACAGGACATCGTGAAAAGTGCTTCGGGCTTCTGATGACGTCATGGGGACGTCGTGAAAAATGCTTCGGGCTTCTGGTGACGTCATCGGGACGTCGTGAAAAGTGCTTCGGGCTTCTGATGACGTCATCGGGACGTCGTGAAAACTGCTTCGGGCTTCTGATGACGTCATCGGGACGTCGTGAAAACTGCTTCGGGCTTCTGATGACGTCATCGGGACGTCGTGAAAAGTGCTTCGGGCTTCTGATGACGTCATCGGGACGTCGTGAAAACTGCTTCGACCTTCTGATGCCGGCAACGGGACGTCGTGAAACGTGCTTCGGGCTTTGATGACGTCATCGGGTCGTCGTGAAAAGTGCTTCGGCCTTCTTATGACGTCATCGGGACGTCGTGAGAACTGCGTCGGGCTTCTGATGACGTCATCGGGACGTCGTGGAAAGTGCTTCGGGCTTCTGATGACGTCATCGGGACGTCGTGAAAACTGCTTCGGGCTTCTGATGACGTCATCGGGACGGCGTGAAGACTGCTTCTGGATTTTTATGACGTCATCGCGTGGTCGTGAAAACTGCTTCGGGCTTCTGATGACGTCATCGGGACGTCGTGAAAAGTGCTTCGGACTTCTGATGACGTCATCTGGACGTCGTGAAAAGTGCTTCGGGCTTCTGATGACGTCATCGGGGCGTCGTGAAAAGTGCTTCGGACTTCTGATGACGTCAACGGAACGTCGTGAAAACTGCTTCGGGCTTCTGATGACGTCAACGGGACGTCGTGAAAACTGCTTCGGGCTTCTGATGACGTCAACGGGACGTCGTGAAAACTGCTTCGGGCTTCTGATGACGTCATCGGGACGTCGTGAAAACTGCTTCTGGCTTCTGATGACGTCAACGGGACGTCGTGAGAACTGCTTCGGGCTTCTGATGACGTGAACGGGACGTCGTGAAAAGTGCTTCAGGTTTGATGACTCATCGGACGTCGAAAGTGCTTCGGGCTTCTGATGACGTCAACGGGACGTCGTGAAAACTGCTTCTGGCTTCTGATGACGTCATCGGGTCGTCGTGAAAAGTGCTTCAGGCTTCTGATGACGTCATCTGGACGTCGTGATAAGTGCTTCGGGCTTCTGATGACCTCATCGGGTTGTCGTGAAAAGTGTTTCGGGCTTCTGATGACGTCAACGGGACGTCGTGAAAACTGCTTCGGGCTTCTGATGACGTCATCGGGTCGTCGTTAAAAGTGCTTCGGGATTCTGATGACGTCATCGGAACGTCGTAAAAAGGGCTTCGGGCGGGACGTCGTGAGAACTGCTTCGGGCTTCTGATGACGTCATCGGGTTGTCGTGAAAAGTGTTTCGGGCTTCTGATGACGTCAACGGGACGTCGTGAAAACTGCTTCGGGCTTCTGATGACGTCATCGGGTCGTCGTTAAAAGTGCTTCGGGATTCTGATGACGTCATCGGGACGTCGTGAAAACTGCGTCGGGCTTCTGATGACGTCATCGGAACGTCGTAAAAAGGGCTTCGGGCGGGACGTCGTGAGAACTGCTTCGGGCTTCTGATGACGTCAACGGAACGTCGTGAAAACTGCTTCTGGCTTCTGATGACGTCATCGGGTCGTCGTGAAAAGTGCTTCGGGCTTCTGATGACGTCATCTGGACGTCGCGAAAACTGCGTCGGGCTTCTGATGACGTCATCGGGTCGTCGTGAAAAGTGCTTCGGCCTTCTTATGACGTCATCGGGACGTCGTGAAAACTGCTTCGGGCTTCTGATGACGTCATCGGGTCGTCGTGAAAAGTGCTTCGGCCTTCTTATGACGTCATCGGGACGTCGTGAGAACTGCTTCGGGCTTCTGATGACGTCATCGGGACGTCGTGATAAGTGCTTCGGGCTTCTGATGACGTCATCGGGACGTCGTGAAAACTGCTTCGGGCTTCCAATGACGTCACCGGGACGTCGTGAAAACTGCTTCGGGCTTCTGATCACGTCATCGGGACGTCGTGAAAAGTGCTTCGGGCTTCTGATGACGTCATCGGGACGTCGTGAAAAGTGCTTCGGGCTTCTGATGACGTCATCGGGACGTCGTGAAGTGCTTCGGGTTTCTGACGACGTCATCGGGACGTCGTGGATAGTGCATCGGGCTTCTGATGACGTCATCGGGACGTCGTGAAAAGTGCTTCGGGCTTCTGATAACGTCATCGGGACGTCGTGGAAAGTGCTTCGGGCTTCTGATGACGTCATCGGGACGTCGTGAAAACAGCATCGGGCTTCTGATGACGTCATCGGGACGTCGTGAAAACAGCATCGGGCTTCTGATGACGTCATCGGGACGTCGTGAAAACAGCATCGGGCTTCTGATGACGTCATCGGGACGTCGTGAAAAGTGCTTCGGGATTCTGATGACGTCATCGGGACGTCGTGAAAAGTGCTTCGGGCTTCTGATGACGTCATTGGGACGTCGTGAAAACTGCTTCGGGCTTCTGATGACGTCATCGGGACGTCGTGAAAAGTGCTTCGGGTTTCTAATGAGGTCACCGGGACGTCGTGAAAAATGCTTCGGGATTCTGATGACGTCATCGGGACGTCGTGAAAAGTGCTTCGGGCTTCTGATGACGTCATCGGGACGTCGTGGAAAGTGCTTCGGGCTTCTGATGACGTCATCGGGACGTCGTGAAAAGTGCTTCGGGCTTCTGATGACGTCATCGGGACGTCGTGAAAACTGCTTCGGGCTTCTGATGACGTCATCGGGACGTCGTGACAACTGCTTCGGGCTCCTGATGACGTCACCGGGACGTCGTGAAAAATGCTACGGGCTTCTGATGACGTCATCGGGACGTCGTGAAAACTGCTTCGGGCTTCTGATGACGTCATCGGGACGTCGTGAAAAGTGCTTCGGGCTTCTGATGACGTCATCGGGACGTCGTGAAAAGTGCTTCGGGCTTCTGATGACGTCATCGGGACGTCGTGAAAAGTGCTTCGGGCTTCTGATGACGTCATCGGGACGTCGTGAAAAGTGCTTCGGGCTTCTGATGACGTCATCGGGACGTCGTGAAAACTGCTTCGGGCTTCTGATGACGTCATCGGGACGTCGTGAAAACTGCTTCGGGCTTCTGATGACGTCATCGGGACGTCGTGAAAACTGCTTCGGGGTTCTGATGACGTCATCGGGACGTCGTGAAAAGTGCTTCGGGCTTCTGATGACGTCATCGGGACGTCGTGAAAACTGCTTCGGGCTTCTGATGACGTCATCGGGACGTCGTGAAAAGTGCTTCGGGCTTCTGATGACGTCATCGAGACGTCGTGAAAAGTGCTTCGCGCTTCTGATGACGTCATCGGGACGTCGTGAAAAGTGCTTCGGGCTTCCGGTGACGTCATCGGGACGTCGTGGAAAGTGCTTCGGGCTTCTGATGACGTCATCGGGACGTCGTGAAAACTGCTTCGAGCTTCTGATGACGTCATCGGGACGTCGTGAAAACTGCTTCGGGATTTTTATGACGTCATCGGGACATCGTGAAAAGTGCTTCGGGCTTCTGATGACGTCATCGGGACATCGTGAAAAGTGCTTCGGGCTTCTGATGACGTCATCGGGACGTCGTGAAAACTGCTTCGAGCTTCTGATGACGTCATCGGGACGTCGTGAAAACTGCTTCGGGCTTCTAATGACGTCAACGGGACGTCGTGAAAAGTGCTTCGGGCTTCTGATGACGTCATCGGGACGTCGTGAAAAGTGCTTCGGGCTTCTGATGACGTCATCGGGACGTCGAAAAGTGCTTCGGGCTTCTGATGACGTCATCGGGACGTCGTGAAAAGTGCTTCGGGCTTCTGATGACGTCATCGGGACGTCGTGAAAACTGCTTCCGGGCTTCTGATGACGTCATCGGGACGTCGTGAAAACTGCTTCGGGCTTCTGATGACGTCATCGGGACGTCGTGAAAACTGCTTCGGGCTTCTGATGACGTCAACGGGACGTCGTGAAAACTGCTTCGGGCTTCTGATGACGTCATCGGGACGTCATGAAAAGTGCTTCGGGCTCCTGATGACGTCATCGGGACGTCGTGAAAAGTGCTTCGGGCTTCTGATGACGTCATCGGGACGTCGTGAAAAGTCCTTCGGGCTTCTGATGACGTCATTGGGACGTCATGAAAACTGCTTCGGGCTTCTGATGACGTCATCGGGACGTCATGAAAACTGCTTCTGGCTTCTGATGACGTCATCGGGACGTCATGAAAAGTGCTTCGGGCTTCTGATGACGTCATCGGGACGTCGTGAAAAGTGCTTCCGGGCTTTGATGACGTCATCGGATCGTCGTTAAAAGTGCTTCGGGATTCTGATGACGTCAACGGGACGTCGTGAAAACTGCTTCGGGATTCTGATGACGTCATCGGGACGTCGTGAAAACTGCGTCGGGCTTCTGATGACGTCATCGGAACGTCGTAAAAAGGGCTTCGGGCGGGACGTCGTGAAAACTGCTTCGGGCTTCTGATGACGTCATCGGGTCGTCGTTAAAAGTGCTTCGGGCTTCTGATGACGTCATCGGGACGTCGTGAAAAGTGCTTCGGGCTTCTGATGACGTCATCGGGTCGTCGTGAAAAGTGCTTCGGGCTTCTGATGACGTCATCTGGACGTCGTGAAAAGTGCTTCGGACTTCTGATGACGTCATCAGGACGTAGTGAAAACTGCTTCGGGCTTCTGATGACGTCACCGGGACGTCGTGAAAACTGTGTCGGGCTTCTGATGACGTCATCGGGACGTCGTGAAAACTGCTTCGGGCTTCTGATGACGTCATCGGGTCGTCGTTAAAAGTGCTTCGGGCTTCTGATGACGTCATCGGGACGTCGTGAAAAATGCTTCGGGCTTCTGATGACGTCATCTGGACGTCGTGATAAGTGCTTCGGGCTTCTGATGACGTCATCGGGACGTCGTGAAAAGTGCTTCGGGCTTCTGATGACGTCAACGGGACGTCGTGAAAACTGCTTCGGGCTTCTGATGACGTCATCGGGACGTCGTGAAAACTGCTTCGGGCTTCTGATGACGTCAACGGGACGTCGTGAAAACTGCTTCGGGCTTTGATGACGTCATCGGGTCGTCGTGAAAAGTGCTTCGGCCTTCTTATGACGTCATCGGGACGTCGTGAGAACTGCTTCGGGCTTCTGATGACGTCATCGGGACGTCGTGATAAGTGCTTCGGGCTTCTGATGACCTCATCGGGTTGTCGTGAAAAGTGCTTCGGACTTCTGATGACGTCAACGGAACGTCGTGAAAACTGCTTCGGGCTTCTGATGACGTCAACGGGACGTCGTGAAAACTGCTTCGGGCTTCTGATGACGTCAACGGGACGTCGTGAAAACTGCTTCGGGCTTCTGATGACGTCAACGGGACGTCGTGAAAACTGCTTCGGGCTTCTGATGACGTCATCGGGACGTCGTGAAAACTGCTTCGGGCTTCTGATGACGTCAACGGGACGTCGTGAAAACTGCTTCGGGCTTCTGATGACGTCATCGGGTCGTCGTGAAAAGTGCTTCGGGCTTCTGATGACGTCATCGGGACGTCGTGAAAACTGCGTCGGGCTTCTGATGACGTCATCGGGACGTCGTGAAAACTGCTTCGGGCTTCTGATGACATCAACGGGACGTCGTGAAAACTGCTTCGGGCTTCTGATGACGTCATCGGGTCGTCGTGAAAAGTGCTTCGGCCTTCTTATGACGTCATCGGGACGTCGTGAAAACTGCTTCGAGCTTCTGATGACGTCAACGGGACGTCGTGAAAACTGCTTCGGGCTTCTGATGACGTCATCGGGTCGTCGTGAAAACTGCTTCGAGCTTCTGATGACGTCAACGGGACGACGTGAGAACTGCTTCGGGCTTCTGATGACGTCATCGGGACGTCGTGATAAGTGCTTCGGGCTTCTGATGACCTCATCGGGTTGTCGTGAAAACTGCTTCAGTCTTCTGATGACGTCATCGGGCCGTCGTGAAAAGTGCTTCGGGCTTCTGATGACGTCAACGGGACGTCGTGAAAACTGCTTCGGGCTTCTGATGACCTCATCGGGTTGTCGTGAAAAATGCTTCGGGCTTCTGATGACGTCAACGGGACCGTGAAAACTGCTTCGGGTTTCTGATGACGTCATCGGGTCGCCGTGAAAAGTGCTCCGGCCTTCTTATGACGTCATCGGGACGTCGTGAAAACTGCTTCGAGCTTCTGATGACGTCACCGGGACGTCGTGAAAACTGCTTCGGGCTTTTGATGACGTCATCGGGTCGTCGTGAAAACTGCTTCGAGCTTCTGATGACGTCAACGGGACGTCGTGAAAACTGCTTCGGGCTTCTGATGACGTCAACGGGACGTCGTGAAAACTGCTTCAGGCTTCTGATGACCTCATTGGGTTGTCATGAAAAGTGCTTCGGGCTTCTGATGACGTCAACGGGACGTCGTGAAAACTGCTTCGAGCTTCTGATGACGTCAACGGGACGTCGTGAAAACTGCTTCGGGCTTCTGATGACGTCATCGGGTCGTCGTGAAAACTGCTTCGAGCTTCTGATGACGTCATCGGGTCGTCGTGAAAACTGCTTCGAGCTTCTGATGACGTCAACGGGACGTCGTGAAAACTGCTTCGGGCTTCTGATGACGTCAACGGGACGTCGTGAAAACTGCTTCAGGCTTCTGATGACGTCATCGGGTCGTCGTGAAAAGTGCTTCGGGCTTCTGATGACGTCATCGGGACGTCGTGAAAACTGCTTCGAGCTTCTGATGACGTCAACGGGACGTCGTGAAAACTGCTTCGGGCTTTTGATGACGTCATCGGGTCGTCGTGAAAACTGCTTCGAGCTTCTGATGACGTCAACGGGACGTCGTGAAAACTGCTTCGGGCTTCTGATGACGTCAACGGGACGTCGTGAAAACTGCTTCGGGCTTTTGATGACGTCAACGGGACGTCGTGAAAACTGCTTCAGGCTTCTGATGACGTCATCGGGTCGTCGTGAAAAGTGCTTCGGGCTTCTGATGACGTCATCGGGACGTCGTGAAAACTGCGTCGGGCTTCTGATGACGTCATCGGGACGTCGTGAAAACTGCTTCGGGCTTCTGATGACGTCAACGGGACGTCGTGAAAACTGCTTCGGGCTTCTGATGACGTCATCGGGTCGCCGTGAAAAGTGCTTCGGCCTTCTTATGACGTCATCGGGACGTCGTGAAAACTGCTTCGAGCTTCTGATGACGTCAACGGGACGTCGTGAAAACTGCTTCGGGCTTCTGATGACGTCATCGGGTCGTCGTGAAAACTGCTTCGAGCTTCTGATGACGTCAACGGGACGACGTGAGAACTGCTTCGGGCTTCTGCAGACATCATCGGTACGTCGCGAAAAGTGCTCCGGGCTTCTGAAGACGTCATCGGGACGTCGTGAAAACTGCTTCTGGCTTCTGATGACGTCAACGGGACGTCGTGAAAACTGCTTCGGGCTTCTGATGACGTCATCGGGACGTCGTGAAAAGTGCTTCGGGCTTCTGCAGACGTCATCGGGACGTCGTGAAAAGTGCATCGGGCTATAAATGACTACTTCAAGACGTCGTGGAAAGTGCAGAGCGATTCATGAAATATGTGCGTATTGCCGCAAAATGTGAGTAGCGCTTCATTTGCAGCGTGCTTCACAAGTTGATTGCTTACTGATTACCGCATCAGTCCAAGAAGGTTCATAAGTATTGAATTTTTTCAGGGATAATACTGCGTAATATCAGGAAAAAATGAACAGGTCTATTCAAAAGGGGTCTTCCAAGCGAAAGAGGTTTGGTTCGCGTCAGAAACGTTCCAACAAAAAGGGAACAATAGGAAAGTGAAGTGAGGAGTGTACAAAAAATGAACAATATTTTCTCCAAGCGATACTCTCGGTTGACTCTTCTATGCAGCGAAAACAAACCGTTGTGGTATCCACGGGGAAAAGCATAATGGTTTTTGAAATGTATGGACTTTTATTCGTTTACGAGATCATATGGGAATACTCTTGCTTGATGTTGTATTTCGATTGTTTCATTTTTCCCAAGAGTTGGAGCTAACCGTCTGCTCTGGCCAGTTTGAAATCATCTCTTTCAATAAAAACTATCAGATACAAATACATGTATATTTTTAACGGTTCTCGCATGATCGGAGTTATTTTTGGAACCACAAAGTTCTACCGAGTAGAGTACCACAACGGTTTGTTTTCGCTGTATAGAAGAGTCGACCGAGTGTATCGCTTGGAGAAAATATTGTTCATTTTTTGTACACTCTCCTCACTTCACTTTTCTATTGTTCCCTTTTTGTTGGAACGTTTCTGACGCGAACCAAACCTCTTTCGCTTGGAAGGCCCCTTTTGAATAGCTTTCGTGAGCATATTCTTTTCTCTACCTTTCTGTGGTTTCCATGGAACCCGGTATCTGTCGAGTTTCACATTTAAACTTGTTGTCGTCCAAGGTGTGTATATTGAAAACATTTCATTTTCGTATCTTTCTATCAGAGAACCAAATTAGTCATTGCTTTGGAAGCTGTGGAAGCTGTGGACCATTATGAGGGCTAGATGAGAGCACCGAAACGGGTTCGCTTTTCGCTTCTTCAGTTGCGTAACTTTAGCATTTTTGTGAAATTTTCATTTTCTACAATTCCTTCATATGAGGTTTTGAAACTCCGCGGTTGTGTACTCTGAAGCGTTCCCTGTTCAACGGCGATTGATTCGCTGATTTATCGACCTTTTTTTCAGAAATTGAATAAAATTTTAAAATCGAATGTTGAAGAAAGTCCTGGACTTTTCAGGCTCAGACGAATTCGATCTCGCCGAAACGCCTTAGCCAAATAAAGATCAGTAGCAATCTCGGGTAGGCTTCAAGTTATACATACCAATTATTGAAATTGTTGAAAAAAATAGTCGATTAATTAATATCTTTGAATAGGGAGTTCTTTATAGTATTCAACCACAAAGCTTGGTGCGCTTCGAAAGCACAAGAAATTGCAGAAAAGCAAAATTTACAAAGATGCGGGTTTCATCTCCGAAGAATTTTTGCGAACCTGTTCGGTGCTGCCAGCTAGTCTCAAAGGATCCAGATGCTTCAACAACATTGAGTGATACATTGATGCTTCGTAAGTGGGCAGAAATGAACACTGAAATGCTCACTACCTTAACCGCCCACTAAGTTTGAATGCACAATTTGAAACGATAGAGTTTTACGGGAAACAACAAAGAGCACTAAGTAGAAAAAGAAATGCTCTTCATAACTCTATATCACACTCCGATTAACAAAACACAAAACGTCGGGAAAAAATCTAATCTTTGAAAAAACGCTGGAATTTCCCAAGCATTCTGATATTATTAATATGATAAAAAGGATAATATTCATAATAATAACTTTTATAAATCCGGCCTATTTTCAGTTTTATATATAATGGAGTCCACCAAGAGTGTCTCATTCACTTATCAATGAGAAGCGGTCGGCTGGCAATCAATGTGCATGAATCCCATACCAGCACGCTCGATACCGATTGAGCGAGAGCGGTTGTGCTGCAATGAGTTTCATGTTCATTGATCTCCAATCGACCGCTTCTCATTGATAAGTAATTGAGACACTCTTGGTGGACTCCACTATATAATATATTTCATGAAATCAAAATTTTTGTACGGCATTTTTGCATGATGACCAGTGAAGTCCCTGAGGCCCCCCCTCCCTCAGGCCCCAGAGCTGCGCCCCCCCCTTGGTTATGGTAACCGAGGGTGCTTTACTCTGATGGAGCATTTCACCGGTAAGCAGACAGCAGACTATATTCCAGTCAGTGAAGATGGCAAAATGCATGCTTTTGAGACAGGAACTCTCAAATATTGTCATCCTGGATGGTTTTCAGTGCTTCAAACTTCGTTGACAAAATGGTAATCCTTCGATACCAGTGATTTCATTTTGTGTTCACATGATTAGGTTGACTCTAAGAGTATATTGAGTTGGCACCAACAAGCTATCCATTAAAGTTCGAGGCTATATTTCTGAAAATATTGTCCTTATGTATAATACTGGACAGAAAGATATCAAGCTAGCATTTTCGCAGAAAAATTTCCTCGACGTGTCTCGGCTTAAACTTTACGAAACTCAGTGAAACTTCGAAGTCCGGGTTTTACACCCCCAATAACGATCACCTTTCGTTTTTTGAATCCCTACGCCCTCTCTGGCACTGGGACGCTCCTAGCCCACAAGAAAACCGCTTCGAGCGCTCGGACAACTGGGCTAGGAGCCACAAATCGTGATAGTCGCGGTGTTGATGTGCCACTATCGCGGAAAAGCAGCGCCACTCCCGCGGCATAGAAGCGGTTTTGTCGCGGTTTCGCCATGCTATGCCGTGGTTTCGTCATGCTATTGTTGCGGTTTTGTCACGCGATTGTGGCGGTCTTGTTATGCTACTGGCGCGGTTTAGACGCGTTATTTTCGGGGTTTTTCACGTTGTTGTGGCGGTCTAGATGCGTTATTTTCGCGGTTTCGTCTTGCTATCGTCGTGTTGTCGACGCGTTGTAATACTCCTATCGCCGCACTTCTGTCGTGTTCACACCGCACTATTGACGTACTATTATCGCGCTACTGCAGCGGTATTGAAGTGCTATACTCGCGTTACTGCCGTACTATTTGCGAGCTATTGACCGACTATTGTCGCGCAATTGACGTGCTGCCCTCGTGGTGTTGACCAGCTATTGACCTCGTATTGCACAGCTGTTCAACCACGCTTCTACTGCTGCTAACCCAGATTTTGACTGTCGCTCGAAAAGTATTGAATCGCTCTTCAGCTAAGTCACTGATTGGAATGCTGCTCATGCGCCATCCCAGAGCTCTTTAACTAGACTTGTACCGCTTTCTTTCAAGTTGTTCCGTGAACACCAGCTATACAGATTCATAGTAGAATTCAAGTAGTATGACACGTAAACGCAAAAATATTTCAGACTTTACAAAAAAAGCACAACAGAATTCTTCTCGCCTAGCACCCTAACTCTCGCATAGGCACCCTAGTTCACACAATCATTTCTCATAACAAAGGCCTGGGGACCCGAAATTCACCAGATCATGCTTCAAACCAAAGGCTCCAAAAACACAAGATCACGAGATGCAGCAAGGGCCTAGGAATCCTGATTCACAAGATCTTCAAAAATAGCAAAAACATATTTCAACAAGGTAAAATCAACAACAAAACAAGAAGACAAGTTTGAACACCGGTTATCACGAGCCACGAAATCATCACCTGGCAGAAGTTAAACGCTTCAGCCCGGGCAGCTGATCAACATCACAGGGTGACGCTCCTCCAGTAAATTCATTCTTCCACTCCATCATCCAGATTCTCGTCAGGACTGCCGCTGTCTCTACGTCCTTTCTTCTAAAACACCATCTTCGGAGTAAACTGGGCCGGCTCAGACGCATATTCGTTAGAACCTACCGATCTTGGGGTTAGAACGTCGTTCGTTTCATCATAAAGACGAACATCATTCCTAAAGGATCGAAATTATATATGAGGGAAGGCTGAAGAACATCACATAAAATGTATCCTCTTCAAAAAAAACTTACAACGCCCCTGTGATGGCGAGTCGACAATTGGCCGTCCATTCCGCCCTTTTCTCCCTTCGCTTAACGAGGGCCTGGCGTCTTCTCTCATTATCGTCTCCGAGCTGGACAAAGTATCTGAAAAGGAAACACCATTTCATTTATAGATGCACTAGGAGTGAAAGGAAAAACTTACGACGTTGGGTTCGAAAAAATCTCTTCATCCGCCATTAGAACTTCCGGATGACCTAGATCTAATCCGTCCGACAAAAATTCTTAAAAAAAAGATATGTCGTTTTAGCATCAACCGGAGGAAGCGTTGCGAACCTATCAGCAAAGAAACGAGTCCCTCGGGCAGATCTTGAAGGTTCTTGCGCTTTCCACTTTTTCCTGACTGTCTGCAAGCGTACTCTTTGATTGCTTTGGGTGGATCGCAGGCCTGAACAGTTTTTTTTAACTGAAGACAAGTTTTCCTAAAATGGAAGTTACCTTTGTGAAATAGGTACGCAGAAAATCAACAATGTGTAAAAGATGATCCTTGGCTCCAGCCCTCGAAGGAGTTTTCCAATTGTACAACATAGCCTTCAAGTCGACTTTCTGAACAGAAACAGTTGAGATCAGTCGACTCCCATGCAACAGTGGCCCCACACCACTTATTTTTATGTTTGAGAGATGTCGCATGCGATCTTGTTGTGCTATGTAGTTTAAATTCGCTACCTTAAAAGGAGGACGAAGTGGGATTGTCCAGTTTCTTGTCAGGTTGCCCGATGCAGCATACGCGCGCTCACGCCCGCGATCGACGGAAATTAATTTTCCTCTCAAATAGAGGATACCTGCCTAACGAGAAGAAAAGACTCAACTATTTTTTGAAACATGGTTTATTATTAGACGATGGAACGATTCATATAGCTATGTAAATGTTGTGTACTGTCGTCTACGTGTAGAAGCGAGAACGGTTTGGACTCATCATCCACCTAACTCGCGGCTAAAGCACTTCCCTAAGAAAAAATGTCATCTTAGCTCGAACCTTCATTTCTAGCGAGCAACATCAGATAATTTTTCTGAGATTTAGAGCGATTCTTGAATTTTCATCAAAATGTGAAGCTTCTGCATGTTTCGACGAATCGTAAATCCCTTGGCTTTAGGTTTTAAGATTCATAAGACATCATTGTGATCAGCGCGAGCTCCTCTCTAAAAAGAGGCAGAGAATCTGAAAAATTCATTCCTGGGAGTATTATTCCTTCAATATTTTGAGCAGATAGTAAGTACTCCATGCCAAATGAAAACTGCGAAAGAATTTCACAAAAATAATAGCTTTTAGGAAAATAGCAGTAGTCGCGTGGAGTATCGTCAGTATGCTACGACAGACCAGCAAACACCCGCCTGCTGGCTTACACCGAAGTCGCATATAATCTGATCCTCGTTCCGTGAGGAACAGAGGACCGTTCCGCCACTGCCCCCTTGCAGCCTAATAACAATTATTAGGAAGGGCTAGTTTTAAGAGAGCTAATTTTCGTGGGTAAAACATGAACTAGATCAAGGATAAAATTCCAATAAGCCGGATGAATTTCAAATTTCAAGAGAAAATTAATGAATTGTTATCTGCGAAGCGAATTGAACGCCTAGGAAGTCTAACCCGCCATATGCGATTTTGCTTAGGAACAAAAAAAAACATAAAAAAGGTATTCCCAAATCGCATCGCATAGAGCAAAGCGGCCAACTGAGGATCCAACATTCTTTCAACTTTTCGGTTTTCCGTCACTGTTTTGTTCATTGAGAAAAGAAAACATCCCTTCAGCGTAGCGCAGATTTTTTCCCGCTAGATATCCTCTATTTTGGAATGAACTTTATTTCCTTCGATCGCGTGCGCGTGCGAGCGTACGCTGTCTCACCTTTTCTCCCACACTTTCTCGCTGTCTCTACCCTCGCTTCGCACACGCTCGCGAAGCAACGTAAAAATTGGCTTCGAAATGGAAGGTATGTAGCGAATCAAAAACCCACCGAAAACGTTTGCGTTCTCAAAATTTCCACCTATTCACGACTGAAATAGACCAGGATATAATAGACTCCTATGAGATGTTCCTAGTAAATGTTGCGCTACGTACTTATACACCAGAACCCAAAATGTGGAAAGTCCTGTGAAATATGTGAAATCGGATCGATTTCGAGCTCTAACATTGCACGAATAAGCTCCGTCAAACACTTTTTTGACCTTACTGGAGCAGCATATGAATTTTAAACCAAAAAGGTGGAGTGGCAACCATGAACCAACCTGTGTATGACACCAATTCTCGGCCACGGGCATGAGGAGATCGGGATGTCCATGTGAAGGCGATGGCAGGGGACTGTGTGGACGAGTTGCCTGGGCCTGCGAAGTGGCCGGCAGGCAGTAACCCGATCCTCCGCTCATGAGCGAGAGATGGCGTGAGCGCAGAGGGTGACGACAGCATGAGCTAGTGCCGAGACGTCGCGATGGTTGGAGGGAGCGCAGACCGCAGGGGAATTGTTTGGACACGTTTCGATATGTCTTCACACGATCAGTGTCGGGCGTACGTGCAAATTTTAAAAACTGCTTTGTCGTGGGCTAGTAGCGACAGCAAATCGTCGATAAAGGACAGCCGTATACTCGTGGGCTACTATAAAGTTGGAAAAAAGCATTTCGCTAGTGGCCCACGAGCTTTGCCAAAGAATACCGCGACGAAGTCGCTTGCGCCACTTCGCGGTATTCTCGCCCCAATCTCCATAGTCGTGGGCTAGGAGCTCCCGAATGCCTGAGCTTTTATGATTGTGGTGCGCACTCTTTCTGAAGCTTCAGTCACTTTCCGAAGCTTAGTAATATTGTTTTGAGAACCATAATACGCCCCCAACAACGTACCTCTCACGTTTTTTGGATTCCCTACGCACTTTAGCCGATACTGTGGGCACTCCCTCTGAAGCCCCGCCCACTTTCCAAAACATCAGTTTTTCCAAAAGTCAGTATTGTTTTGAGAACCATAATACGCCCCCCACCCAGCGAAAACTGTTTCCTCATGTTTTTCTCGAATACCTACGCACTTCAGCCGATGTTGTGCGCACTCCTTCTGAAGCCCCGCCCACAATTGTTTATTTACCGGAATCTCTATGCGCCTTTAACGACGGTCTGCTTACATCTAGAAAACCGTACACCCCTAGCCGTTTTCAATATTTACCATTGAATTACCTACTGTTAGCTTCGCTTAAACTGTGTTTGAATCATAAGAACATTTGAACACATATAGAATCAATGGGAACACAGAACCACAGGATGGGAAGAGAGAGAAACAAAGAAAAACATCAAAAAAGCAAGATAGCACGAGCACCGCAGCAAAAAAATGGGATTACACCTGTGGAGTTGAATGCGTTCTCGGCCGCTACACACCATGCATTTTCCCTCACGTCTGAATTTGTTGGCGCGCCGCCGGTCCTAGATCATGGCGGTTTCTGCGCGTTTTGCAGAGCTGCGAGCGGTCCGAACGATTTTTGATGGCGGCCGCGAAGCGCGCAAACGTGGTCGGAACGCGCGCAACTTTTTGTGATCGTTCCGACTGCGAGCGTTGAGCGCGATCGGTCCTAAAACGTTTTTTTGCGCGTGATTGTAACTGTTACTGCGCGCGGTCGGTACTAAGGGGAAAAACTTGCGCGCGGTCAGTCCTAACATTCGTCTAAGTGAGGGAACGTTTCGGGCCATAAGCCCATTATCAAGCCTCTGAAACGTCACATTCAAAATTCAAAATACAAACATGGCAGCACAACAACAGTGGAGGACCAACCTCTACCCTCCCAAAAATGTGTCACCACGGGCGGGTGGAATGCAGGCGGATGACCTAGAAACATGGGAATACAAGGTCACGTCCCCTAAGTGGTATGTACGATCAGACTCTCTTGGGGGATGTGGCCTCGTATTCCCATGTTTCTAGGCCATCCTCCTGCATACCACCCGCCCATGGTGACACATTTTAGGGTAGAGGTTGTTCCTCCACTGCTGTTGTGCTGCCATGTTTTGTATTTTGAATTTTGAATGTGACGTTCCAGAGGCTTGATAATGGGCTTAGGGCACGAAACAGGGGAGTTTAATCATTATCAATACAACAAGTGACATAATAAAGTTCAGACAGCCTTCCATAATACACGGAAATCTTTCATTCCTTCACACCGGTCAATCCTTACATTCTCAAAAATAGGACGTCCCAAAAGAGGTCCTGCTTGGGCGAATAAGGGGTCATTTATACTTCCGCTGACGAGCGGCGCGGCGAAGTGTAATTCTACTATATTGATCACGCGGCGCGGCACGATCAATATTAGGGGCCGATTAGAGTCCCGCCGCTCAAAGACGCGGCAACATGGAATGGAGGAGTATCGATCATGCGGCGCCGCACGATCGATTCCCCTCCATTGCGCGCTGCCGTGCCTTTCAGCGGCGGGAGTCTATTTGGCCCCTTACAGGAATGCACTTCGCCGAGCCGCTTGGCGGCGGAAGCATAAACAACTCCTAAGGGCCAATAGGCCTTCATACTTCTAACTTCTCGCTCTGCCAGAGCGGCCCGCTCGGCAAAAGAGTGAGTATGAATGAAAACACGACCTCTCGCTCCTCCCGCTCCGCCAGTGAGGCCCCGGTCATAGTTGGATGAGCCGACGTCTCCAGCCCGGTCGATACACACAGAATGCATTGGAAATGGGATGCGAAAATCACTTGGTGTATCCCCCCCGCACCCCCAACACCCACCCGGTCGATACGTATGAACAACATGGTGAGGTGAAGCTGAGAAAATCACTCGGTGTATCCCTCCAACACCCCCCCCGCACCCCCAAACACCCACCCGGTCGATACGTATGTTTAAAATGATGGAGTGAGGTTGAGAAAATGACTCGGTGTATCCGAAGCGGTCGATATCCATGCAATACGTGGATGACGGCGGATGAGAAAATCACCGGGTGGGCGTGTCGATGATAAAACATTGCGTATCACTAGAAAGCTAACCTTACTGCTACCTCCGTTCCTTCACCTTACTCTCCTTCACTATTTCTCTGAAAAGGTGCAATTCTGTTGGCCACGTAATCATCGTCATATCTAGCTGGATACATCGAGTGATTTTCTCAACCTCACTCCATCATTCTAATCATAAGTATCGACCGGGTGGGTGTTGGGGGGAGTCGGTGGGTTACAGATGCAAATAGCACCAACTCTGAGGCCCCCGTCATAGTCGGTGGATCTACTGAGTCCCACCGGGTCGATACGCACCGAATTCGTGGGAAATGAGTGGAAAAAAATCAACCCACTGAGTCCGACTGCGACCGTCTGATGCCCACCGCAATCCCCCCGGTCGATACTAATATTTCTCATGCGTACAAGGGCGGTGCCAATGCACCGACTGAGTCCGACTGAGTCCCACTGAGTCCCACCCGGTCGATATAGGTGTTTCTCACGTGATTTCGGCCGACGGCGACCTGCCGAGTCCCGCCGCATCTCGACTCTCGTCGTCTGCGCTCTGCCCCACCTGCTGCTGATACGGGAATCAGATTCAGACATGTTGAAAACATGAAAAATCAGCCACCAAACACGTTCCGATTCACAGCTGAGGTGATAATCGTCACTATCAATTGCGTGTTTCGCAGAGGAGCTGGTTGGTGCTGGGGGCAACCGGACTCAGTGGGACTCAGCAGGTTTTTCCACCCCGGACTCAGTCGGACTCAGTGGGACTCAGCAGGTTTTTCGACGAAGTCTGACCGGGGCCTGAAGTATGAATGCTCCAGAGACATCGCCATTTCAGAGGAAGAGGAGCGGAAAATCGGTGGGTTTGTTTTCAGAAATGAAGCGATGCGGGGGTCGTATTCGCCAACAACCCGCCGAGGGTAGCCGAAGGGAAGCGGAAGGGATGATACCGCGCGCGGCAGAGGAACAGATCGACCTATCTTACACGCTGTAAGATGGAAATGAACGTATTGATCGATTACCCTTCGAATTCCCGTGGACTTCCCTTCGAGAATATTGTGTAATTTTCTATTTTTCGTTCAATTCTTTTGCATTTTTAGACTTGTTTCTAGCATAAGAATATTGAAAACTAATTTCCTTTGTTGCAGAACAATAGTATAACATGTTTTACTGGGTTTTATTCGTAGTTCTAGCAAGTCGGTGCATTTAAAGCTCGTGTTCTGATTTTAAAACTTTATAATTCAAGTATTATGGACAGTGGCTCATCAAATGAGACTTATTTTACCACAAATGGATCGGTCTTTCAAATTCAATATTCACATTTTAAAAAAATGAAACCTGGCAGAATAAAGATCGTTATTTTGCACACTGTCTATAATACTTGGACATAAAGATGAGAGCCCGCAGCTCTCTGGATGATTAAGATGTGGCATAAATCGCTTTTCAATTTTTTTGGTAAAAAATCAATGAAACGTGCGAATAAAATAGCAAAAAATGAATATTCACAGTTAAAAATGTATAATTGTAACGAAAAAAAGGATCTGAGTCACCAATGAAAGGGAAACAAAAGACAGAATCACACGGAAATTGAGAAAATGAGGGTTTAAGAAATCAAAATGAATGAATCTAACGTCTCTTCCGTGCAATTTGCAATAAATTTCGCCGCGATGCGGCCAATTTTCCCGAGAAGCGATGCAAATTCTTTCGACGGTCGCGAGGGAAGCCAAGGGAGGCGAGAGGTGGCCGTGGAGCGCGCGTTTTGTACTGAAATTTCACCTCATTTACCCTTCGACTACCCGGCGGGTACCCGGCGGGTTATTGGCGAATACGACCGCCAGTGAGGCCCCGGTCATAGTTGGATGAGCCGACGTCTCCAGCCCGGTCGATACACACAGAATGCATTGGAAATGGGATGCGAAAATCACTCGGTGTATCCCCCCCCGCACCCCCCAACACCCACCCGGTCGATACGTATGTTTAAAATGATGGAGTGAGGTTGAGAAAATGACTCGGTGTATCCGACGCGGTCGATATCCATGCAATACGTGGATGACGGCGGATGAGAAAATCACCGGGTGGGCGTGTCGATGATAAAACATTGCGTATCACTAGAAAGCTAACCTTACTGCTACCTCCGTTCCTTCACCTTACTCTCCTTCACTATTTCTCTGAAAAGGTGCAATCCTGTTGGCCACGTAATCATCGTCATATCTAGTTAGATACATCGAGTGATTTTCTCAACCTCACTCCATCATTCTATTCATACGTATCGACCGGGTGGGTGTTGGGGGGAGTCGGTGGGTTACAGATGCAAATAGCACCAACTCTGACCGCGGCCTGAAGTATGAATGCTCCAGAGACATCGCCATTTTAGAGGAAGAGGAGCGGAAAATCGGTGGGTTTGTTTTCAGAAATGAAGCGATGCGGGTGGTCTTTGATAAGTTTGATAAGATATGTTGGTTTTGTTGTATGTAAAGGCTATCCAGGGATGGATTCTACAGATTTTCTAAATAGACCATGACTGAACGCTATCTGAAAACCCATATCAGAGGCAACCTCCATTTTTGGGATTAAATCTTGGAAGGCCCCCTCCAACTAGATTTGAGCTAAGATTCATAATCGCACGACAACCTCATCGGTTTCTTGCGTACCTTCCGCGTGGAGGCGTGCATTTCGATCCTTGTATTGCAAATTCAAACCTATCTGCAACTCTCCCGAACATCTGCGAACGCGCACTCCCATTTCAATTCTGTATGCTTTCCACGACGTCCTGCGCACTCCCACTTGGGTCCCGCACGCTTTCTATGGCGTATTGCGCACTTCCACTGAGGCCCCTCTACACTTATATGACGTATATTAGTGCAACAAGGAATGCTACTAACAAATGCCTCGGCGGTGCGAGAGGGGAGTATGAAAGCTCCAGAGACACCACTGTGGCGGGGCAGGAGGCGCGGGAGGTCGTGTTTTTATTCATTCATACTCACCACTTTTTCCGCGCGGGCCGCTCTGGCAGAGCGAGAGGTTGGAAGTATGAATAGGCCCTAAGAAGCCGAACATCCACGATTAATTTAAATCGCTAGAAACTATTATCTTCGGTAGCTTCAGCATCCGCAGCCCTAACTTCATAAAATCAACCCCCAGTCACGGAAAGTCGACTCCAATTTTTTACGCTACAAATATGCAATCACACGTTTTGAGAGTAGCGTCACCCGAACGGATGTAGCGTGCCTTATTGGAACAAATAGTGTCGGATGGTTGATAGCCCTTAGCAATACACAAAAAAAGTATTTCAAGCCAATCGGATTCAGCTTCCGACCCCCCCCCCAAGTCAGGCGATTCGCTCAGCCCCCCCCCCCTTGTGAAAAATGATGGCGATGACCGGGGGGGGAGGTCCTTCCTTCGTAACTTTTTATAGTGAACGAATATTTAGGTCAAGACTACATTGATGAATCGATTGTATCAATCAATCCTGTTAATGCAATAAATAAGAATTTTGAAGAAAATTTTAGTGTGATTAAATTATTATGTGAACAATGAAAAAAGCGTATTTCAAGGTCATGATCCAGCGGCGATGACACCAAATGTTTGTTCAGCGACTGAACACTCATTAATGCCCTGAGGACACATAGGAGCGGTTTCGGGGATGAAAACCACTTTTAGTGTATGGCTGTCCGGATGTGAAAACGCACCCAGATTTTCATGGACGCAGCTTCAAGCCGAGAAGCGCTACACAGGAAGGGGTCTATGAAAAAATCCATAGCTGTGAGATATTTACAAGTATTTGTCGAAATTTAGGTTAGAGAGTTTCGCGTTGCTACAACGTGCGGAAAACCTTGTCACGGACCCAAATAACTAATTTAGTTCTTTTAGCCGGTTCAAAAAGGTATTAGAAGACTCATTTTCAGGTGTGATACAATCGATTGTATCACACATAAAAATGGGTCTTCAAAGACCGTTTTGAACCGGCTAAAAGAACTAAATTAGTTATTTGGGTCCAAGACTAAGTTCCGGGCACGCTGTAGCAACGCGAAACTCCCTAATTAAAAATTCGATAAATACTTTTAAATATTTAACAATAATCCCGGACTTTAACATTTTTACATGGGCCCCACTCTACGTAGCGCTTTTCGGCTTCAAGCCGCGTCCATGATACTTTGGGTGCGTTTCCACATCCGTACAGCCATATACTAAATGTGGTTTTCATGCTCGAAATCGCACCTATGTGCCCTCAGGGCACCAAAAATCTTGTGCTTCAAGCGGAATCGCACCACGTTTGTGGCCCAACAAGACGACTTGATATAGGAAATTGCAAGAGATATCACAATGAACAATGCTCTTTTGTAACAGTCGACTATCCATCGCTTTACAGCGTCGGAAAATGTTCACTATTGGCGGGACTGAGCCTGTGAATTCTAAATCACCTAAGAATGCATCTTAAATTACGAAATTCCAGAACATCTGCGTCATTTCGTTGACAGGATAGTTCGCTTGTAATGACCCCGATGACAGCCAATACTCAACACCTTTGCTGCTGACATATCATGGAGCGCTTTGGTGACACACTTTACGTGGCCGCGACTCTGCTTCCATGTCGGAATCATTAACAATGGCCATGCTACTGTCGTCTAAGGTGTTTCATTCCTTCTCCACCAGTGAATTGTCACCTCGTCTTGTGAGTTCCTGCCTCATTGTTACATCTGCATTTCATATCCTGCCTCATTTGTATTGCGCAGTTGTTTCGTTCACTCTTCAGTCTCTTTTTTGATCTCCTGCTCATTTCGCCCTCTCAATTTGATCTTCACTATTATTTTAACCTCTAAATTTTATATACTATACTTTTTACCTCTATACTATATCTCTATACTTTTTATACTAACGGTATACCTCTCGATACCCCTCACCCCTGATATAAGCTCGTCTTGGCCCTTGGTTGGTCGACGAGTCCGACCTCCCCCCTCTGTGATACATCACACCTGACGCCGAACCCTGGTCTTCGCTGTTAATGTAAAGATTAACGACGCACGCGGAATGCAGCATGGGCAATATCTCCCAAGCCGTTCATTCAAGATTACCTATTTTTGTCAATGACTTATTAAAGTCTGTCCGAATGAGAATGTCCGGCCACGCGGTTGGCGTGCGTGTCGAGCTGGTGTCGCGAAGGCACTTTTTAGTCCTGTAAATCGATTAGCATGGTTATAAGACACACAATGAATAATATCCCAGTGAGCTGTCTGCATTTGTGGAAAGGCTTGGCCGAAAAATGCCTCCGCGACAGCCATTCGACACGCACCCCGACTGCGTGAGCGGATATTCTCGTTCGGACAGACCTTAGTGTTTTCGCATTTTCTCGTCATTTACGTATTCTGAATTTTACTCTGGTTCCGCTTAAATGAATGCGACTACTATTATGGACTCTGTCCCCAAGAACTATTTCACTAGAGCTGTCTTTTCCCAGCAACTTTTGTTGGAACATGAATTGACAGCCATTATTGGCATCATTTTGAGGAACACTCCTTGGTTTCTCCACTTTTTTGTATGCTATGGTTTTCAGGTACCGTATCAAATGTTGAGGAAGCTGTTGAATGGCTCACTTATACGTACTACTACACAAGAGCCACGCAAAATCCAATGGCTTATGGCCTTCCTCATATGATTTTGGATAAGGTGCGCTCTACGAATTCCGTCTGGATGTGAATATCTTCTCACGCTGTCGGCGTGCTTTCTGAGTGGCCACCGCGCCGCCCGTTCCTGCTTGAGTATTCATCCGGCAGAAGGCAGCTGACTGTAGGTGCACTTATTCGTCACACCCATCGTTTAGTTCGTTGCATTTCGTAGTAAAGTTCTTTTCATGAAAACAATTGTTTTATAAATATTCATCAGGGTTTGGTGATCGTGAGTGGGGTTGAACCTGTTTAAAGGGAGGGATTCGTTTTTCTTATTTTCTTGATTTTTTTGTTTGAAACATTCTTGGGTCGTGGTCATTCTCCAAAGATCTGCAGTTTATTGGAATAAAATACGAAATCAAAACAGTTTTAGAGACCAACTTGAAGAGGGGGTTCATTTACAGTCAAACGCCTTAAATGCACCGAAAACCAATTTTTCAGGAACAAGGGAAGGTCCGGTCACGTCCAATTTGTCTACTTTTTTGGATAGTTGAAGTGGTTTTCAAAATTTAGCTCTAATTTCTTAAAGAGTTAAACATACAATGCAAGAAAGAAATAAAAAAGTTTTCAAACAGAAAAAAACCAAGTATTTTCGAGAAAGCGGGCTCGGTCCCCCCACCCTTGGCCAGAAGAGACTTTTAAATATTTTTAAAAACAAATCCCGAAAGTTGGGCTCCGCAAAAAAAGCGAAGGATTTGGCATTGTTCTTAAATGTCGTCAAATTGTTTTATTGGATTTGGCTCTCAACTTGATTTTTTAAATGAAGTGAAATTGTTGCTAATGGATTTGGCAGGCGCTCTGTAGACTATCAAAATCAATTTACGCGTCAGAAGCATTCGTCAGGATAGTCTTTGTGTCTTCAGGGATTTCACGGTGCACATTGTTTCAGAACGTTTTTGTTGCTGGAATTTTTCTTTTTCTGACTTGATCCCAATTGTGTTTGACGCAATGGGGTTTGAATCCCTATTTGAACTACATAGTTTGCAGATCAAATCCAATGGCGGTCTGATTTCAAGCCCCTTTCCTGGATCGAGACCAAATCCAGGTCAACGCTAGCTACCGTTTCTCTCGCTTCTTCTTATGTGTCCTGCTGAATGATGGATGACAGCTGGGGATGTGAGCAGGATTCCTTTGCTGTATCACCATTTGGTGGGACGCAAACCCTAAACGAGCTGGTAGAATTTATTTATTTATTTTGTAGACGCAGGATAACCAACGTGAAACAACAAAGCAAATATTAAAACAGGTAGAAGGATTGACAACGGGAAAAACACCGAGTGCGGATTCGATTTCTTTCATGCCTACCGTGGAAGATGTTCAGGTAGTGCCTTGTGTCATCAGGAAGAAACCACGTTTTGCACCCAAGATTCTGAAGAAGGAGAGAGCTCTCTGAATCGAATATCTAAGGAGCCGAATGTGAAGCGAGTCACATTTGAGGTGGAACAGCTTCTGACGCGTGAAGGTAGTGTCCAGGATCGAAATGCGGCTCGTGAACGTCTGGTTATGTCGCTTGGAGGCAAAGTACCGAAAGGAAGGGTTGTGAATTACAAGCTTCTGAAGAAAGAAAGGAACGAAAAGAAGGAAGAAGAAGCCAGGAACGCATCTAAATTGAAAGGTCTACTCCGAGTAAATATGGCAAAGAAGAAAAAGAAGATGATGAAATAGATTGACGGGCTATCGTAGATATCTATTGGCTATCGATTTTTCTTTAAGGTGATGCGGGCGTTACCTTTGCTTATGTATAAAATAATTTTATTTTATGATAATTTATAGAGCGCCTGCCAAATCCATTTGAAAGATTTTCGCTATATGTAACGATTGCGACGTCTGCATGTACCAACAACAGCCAAATCGATTCAGAAATTTCACTAAATTCAAAAAATCAAGTTGAGCACTAAATCCAATAAAACAATTTCACGACATTCAAGAACAATGCCAAAACCTTCGCTTTTTCTGCGGGGCCCAACTTTCAGGAATTTCATAACTTCTTACAGGGGTTCCCCTTTTCCAATATACTTTTTTTTCAATTTTAAACTCGAAAGAATAGGGAATAATTTTGAAGTGACCCAGTTGCCCAAGATCAGTCGGTCTAGCCGAAATTCAATTACCTATGCTGATGTGGTTCACCTGCGACGGCCCATACGTCTGATTCGGTGGCAGAACTCGCATATGTGTCCTGAACACTTGAGCCGAGTTTCTCTACTACTCACCTTAGTGTGCTGGAAGAGAATAACTGATGGATATAGCGAGTAAATACAACTGCATTCAGCTGTCTTCCGCTAGTCTAGCACTCATAAAGGATTCGCCCAATGCGACGTCCGCTCAGCATGCTCACCAAACGCGTGACAGACATTCATATTCGGACAGACAATCATTTCATGCATACATCATTTCATAAGTTTGGTTACGCGTTTATTGTCTCGAAGGTACGAATGTCGTAGCTTCTGCCTTTTAACCTAATTGCAAGGCTAGTCATCTTTCGACATAAACGTCGTGTACAGTCCTTCGTTAGCATTTGAAGTGGTATTCGCAGTTGCGAACTGCGATAGCATTTCAGACGTTCCCATCATGGCATCTTCGCGCTTAATCGCCGCATACGTGAAAATTCGCTCTTGTCTCGATTCCTAATTTCACATAGATTAGTGCAGTTACCCCTTCTGGAGCTATTTGACAGGCACATATTGTCTCTGACTCTTTACAAACTGGATAGATCAAATGAAAGTTGTGCGTACTGTAAGATAGCAGGGTCAAATTCACTTGTGGAAGGTCACAACGTAGAGGGGAAGTGGACTGCAACGTGAATTCAAGAAAAATATGCTATACATGGAACGTTTCGAGTAGAAATCTAAACACTCCGGCTGTCTCTGGAGAACTGATTAAGGAATTAATTAGTGCATGGCAGTTCGATGGGAAACAGTGGTATGTAGCAAATCTGTTCCTGATAACTGTAGCGGCGTGCTGAGCAGTTTTTCGAGCATGAAGTCACAACGCGACTGATCTGCATTCGTGTAGTAGGAGCGCCAAATCAGAAAATATGCAAGTGTGTCTGATGAAGTTGTTCTTTGACACTAATCGGGTGCAGGCTGTGAAAAATCGAAATTCCCGTGGTTCGTTCGCATGTGGGTTGCGGAGCGGAGGGCAGACGGAGATAGCAGCATCGCGCACGCCGCGTAAGCCATGAGTGATGGGAGTTTCGATTTTTTCACAGAGGATAACATTCTAGTTTTATAATACATAAAGTCCGCACGGATCGCACTGATACGTTGCGCTCCTTGTTGTGCGTTGGTACAAACTCCGAGGCGCATCTGCACCGAGTTTGCCCCAACGCACAATAAGGAACGCGAAGTATTATGCGATCCGTGCCGATTGTACTGTAGCGATCAGAAATCTACTGACATGACTTTCTGCGGATAATGTTTCTATACTGATCTTGACCTGGGCTGAGCGAAACGTGACACATTTTTAGTATATTGTAGGGCAGGGGTGTGCGTTAATGAGAATTATTTTTTTCGTTAAGCGTTAATCGTTAATTTTCGGGAAAAAAACCGCGTTAACCCATTAATGCGTTAACACGTTAATTTTGCATTTCGTTAAACCATAAAAGGAAAAACATTAAAAAATCGGAAAATCTGAAATCGAGAAATTATCAGATCTCCCATATCAATCAGTGCCATACAGGGTTCGGCGCGGGATAGGGCCCCACAAGGGGGTCTGAGCTCCGGAGGGGATGAAGAATTGCGACTGACGGTGTTCAATTACGAAGTTTAGGGTGTAGTGTAAGTGTTCCCAAAATGATAGACAAGTCATATGAATTTTCAATGTGAAGTGTCTAAAGCAATTTGCGTACTAAATGCTGAATGATTTCTGTGAAAGATTTCTATGAGTCAGTAGAGTTGATATTTGAGTTGAGCAAGGTCGATTTACCCTGTACCAAAACTTTCTTCGTTTAAGCCTGAGGCCGAGCACCGCTACAATATAAGGGTTAACACCTCTCTCATTGGTGGTCCCACCGGAAGTCAACAATTTCGAGAAGTAGGAGTCACGGGTGTGGTATATTTGAGCCCAGCATGGTCGATTTATTCTATGCTGAGTTTCAGCGTCTCAAATGAACGCCGAAGATCGCTACACTGATAGGGGAAGAAGACAAAAAACATCCAAGTTCACGAATCTAACTAGGGTTTCAAAACTGCTGTAACTTAAGTTCCAAATGAGGTACCTGGAAAAAGTCCTAGCTTTAGGAAACTCCACTCTGCACCCTACCATTTAAAGCCTATGGCACCTCTGGAGTGTTTGCGAAAAATTTCCAGGTGTGGGTTCTGCGTCAATATTCGCGTTTTCTCAGTAGTTACACTGTTAGATGTGGACCCATAATGCATTTTAGAGAAGAAACCACAGCAGGTAAATGTTCTCCAAAGGTACTCTTCGGGTTTGCGGAAGGTTGCAAACGGTACAGTGTAAAGTCTAGTCTCTTAAAGCCAGGATTCTTCTAGACAACTCATTTACTACTCAACTTATAACCTTTTAAAAACCTACTTTTATCGAACAATTGCACGTTTTTTTCTTCGTTCACGAGTACAGAGTAGCGCCCCTCAGCGTCGATGTCAGACGGCGAAATTTCGTGTGCAGGATAAATCATCCACGCTTGACTCAAAAATCCTACTCTCGTGACTCTTAGTCTTCAAAACTTCCGGCGGACCACGCCTGAGAAAGAGTGAGCGCATATACTGTAGCAGTGTTCAACCTCCATCCTAGACGGTGAAAGTGTATACAAAGGGTAGATCGACCGCTTGACTCAAATCCTTCTCTCGTGATCCGTACTTTGCATAAAAACTTCGGGCGGGATCGAACCCCCATCCTCAAACATCCGCATTTTATTACACAGCACCTGTTATAGCGGAGTCCACCAAAAGTTGCATATCTAATTACCAATTATCTAACTGTTTTGCTTTGCTACGGGAGGTTTATGATTTGGCATAATAATATTTGTGAGAAACTCGTTAAAAGAAGTGAATTACTCGATGCATTTGATTTGTCATGAGATTTAACACGGAAGAAACACTAAAAGCTCGATGAAATGATGTTCCATTGATCTGGAAGTGTTCTTTGTTACCGAAAATCTTTAAGTGAGCGTGGTTTTGAATTGCTAATCACGCGCTCTCTGACTCAGGCCGAATTTTTTTTACTAAAATACCACTAATCTCTGTAGTTTTTCGATTTTTTCAGAGATTTACCACTGGTCTACCAGAGAATTACCACTAATCTCTGTAGTTCACCGTTTTTACTAGATTTTCAGAGATTTACGAGAAGTTTACTAGAGAATTCTTTGGTAAATTTTTGGTAATTTCAAGTTTTTCCAGTGAACAAGTTTTTTCACCACAAGGTAACGGTAAATCTTCGTAGTTGCGCAATTTCATCCATATTTCAGGAATTGGGAAAGAGAGGGCAAGGCGTTGAAGGAAAGGTGCAGGAAATTATCACGACTGCCCAGGACGTAGTGCGAACTGTGCAGGACCTGAGCGCAGAACCTCAGATGGGTTGGCCAGGACGTTGTGGAATGTGTGCAGAGTGTCAGTTAGGGCGTGCAGAACGTCATGGATGTTTGCAGGACCTCATTAGGAGTGTGCAGAACCCCAGTAGAAGGGTGCAGAATACATAGAATGTGCGCAGTACCCCAGTAGGGGTGTGCAGGACGTCATGGGATATGTGCAGGACCACACGGAATGAGTGCAGGACATCACATAATGTGTGGAGTACCACAGTAGGAGTGTGCACGACATCATGGGACGTGTTCAGAAAAGTGGAGAAACGGAGAAAAGTTACCCAGCAGAAACGCGTTTTCATGGAAAACGAGTTTCTTAACGCGTTTTCATGAAAAACGCGTTTCTTTTTGGTAAATCGCTTAAATTTCTTGATTCGCTTGTCCTTTCTCTTTTATTAGCAAAAAACCAGAGATTTACTAGGGAATTTCCAGAGATTCACCACTACTTTTTAACAAATTACCAGAGAATTACCACAAAAAAGTTTCCCTTTTCAGTAGTAATTTTGTGGTGATTCTCTGGTAATTTCCTGGTATTTTGGTAAAAAAATTTCGGCCTGAGGAGAACAACTCAGCAAAAATATTCTACCCGAAATCCTGGAAATTCGAGAGCTTTACCACTCCTTTCTGGCGGAATTTCTCCCAAAAGCATTCGTAATTTATTCGTAATTTGTTAGAATTTTCTCGTAATCGGCCAGAAATCTTCAGCATTCTGCCAGAATCTATACCCAAACCGCCAGCCTTTGATACGACTTACAAAACCTCAATACATACAGTCATACTCATGTACAACTGTATGTACAAACCAAAATTTCCGGGCGTTAACTTACCCGTCCCTTAAGACGGTAGAGGAGCCCACCAAACCTAGTCCCAGGCTATTTATCAGACCATTTCCCAACTTGAGGCAATGAGCCAACTTTTGACATGGGCAAACGGCGCAGCGTATGAGCTGTAGGTCAACAAAGTCATTCAACATGGGCGATCAGAGGCCTTGTCCAGCAGCAGTGCGCTATCAATGGGGCCGTTTCAGAAACTAAAGTGCCAGAGCACACCTTACTAGTTTATAATTCCTAGTCCCCGTGAGTCCTAGTTTATAATTACGTACTGGTTAGTGGTATAAAGTCATTGTACCTAAACATTCGTTCTGATTTCGTTTTTTTTCTTTAAGTTTCAACACGATTTTTCTGATGTGGCAACGTCAGTCCTACACTCTCAAACACAAATCTCGAAAGTGTCTGCATCACAAACCCAGTCTTACCTTAACTTCAAAAGCAGTGCCCTGATAAAGCTTTTCGAAAATGTATAACATGGGGCGAAGAACACTGGGATTCCCAATTCTAGAAGAGCAATAAACTTTAGAGAATTTTTCTCGATCAAAACCGAGACGGGTATTTGCAAAAACAAAAGCAAGTCATTTGATTACCAAAAATGTTCAACTGAAGCTAGTGTTTTCCCAGAAATATTTTCATGAAATTGAGTTTGTTTTTCAGAATTTTTTTCGATTTTTAACAAATTGATTACTACCGCAGTTTTTGCATTATGGGCAGCATCTAGCTATAAAAATTCGATGTGAGGCATCATGATATATTCTCCTTTTATTAAACTCTGAGTTGGCGATAAAAATGATTTTTGAGCTCTCTTCATAAAAATGGTGGATGGTAATTACAAAAGTAAAATTAAGTGAGATTAAGTGAAAATTTTTTAGGAAAAACGCACAAAAACAAGTTAGGACTGTTAGTTATAGGTGTCCGCACGCCCCCTTTAATTAACGAGATTTTCATAAATGCTTGTTCATCCGTGATTTATTTTGCTCTTCTCAGGTAAAACTAGTTGTCGAGAATCGGACGAAAAGTTGTCCTGCAGGCGTACGAATGCAGGACAACTTTCGCAGACTCTGGAGAATTCTGGACCACTTTTCGCCCAATTCTCGACAACTTCTCGACAACTTCCCGACAACTCCTTGCCCGATTCTCGACAGTTAATATAAAGTTATACACATGTACAACTATATGTACATACCAAAAATTGGGGCTCCTGCCCATCCGATGATTACAACGTTCGGTGAAGTCCACGTGTGGTTTCACATCACTCTGTTTGACGAATTCCCAACTTGGCTCGCTTCTCCAACGTTTGCCAGTGGCAAACTGTGGATCGCATATGTTGTGGGTCTACAACATCGTTGAACATGGGCCGCTATTGGCCTTGCCCAACACCAGTGCGCTATCAATGTAATGGCCTTCAGAATTACTCTAACATAAGACGGTGAAAGTTTGAGTAGAGAGTAAATCGACCACGCTAAACTCAAATATCCTACTCTCGTGGCTCCTAGTTTTTAAAATTGTCCACTTCCGGCGGGACCACACCTGAGAAAGGTAAGAGCCATTATACTGTAGCGGTGTTCAGCCTCCATCTTAGGCGGTGGAAGTTTGCGTGCAAGGTATAAAGACCCCGATTGACTCGAATATCCCACTCTCGTGACCCATACTTCGCGCAATATGGACTTCCGGCGGGTCCACACTGCAGCTAGCGGCCAAACCGCTGGCTGCAGGTGTGGACCCACCGGAAGTCCACATATTGTACATGAATATACAGGCTATAAAATGACGAAATTCACATGGTTCCTACGCGTGCTGGTGCGGATCGGAGGTTAGAGACAGTGAGAGAGCGCAGGGCAAACGGAAGCTGAGGCATCGCGCGCGCCGCTCGCGCCTCGAATGATGTGAATTACGACGTTCTATAGAGGGTAATGCTAAACAACCTTTGCAAGGTTTAGAGTTGCAAATTTCGTTCAGAACTGAATCATTCGAGATTTATTCGAATTAAGAATCTTAATTTCAAACGTTATTCTGATACTTCTTGGGTAACTTCTTGAATAATATATTTTAAATCTGACTGGGTATGTTCGCTATTTCGAGAAGATGAAAAAAACGAGTTTGATATTCCAGAAAGCGGTGAAATACATTATAGTTGATAACCAGCTAGAAGAATGGAGAAAAAAAGAAAAAAACCACAGAGGACCCACACGAAAAGAAAAGAACAAAACAGCA
This sequence comes from Aplectana chamaeleonis, assembly GCA_029168955.1. NCBI lineage: Eukaryota > Metazoa > Nematoda > Chromadorea > Rhabditida > Cosmocercidae > Aplectana > Aplectana chamaeleonis. Next base: position 169,068 of record JAPDOI010001064.1, on the reverse strand, counting down.
GTCGCAACATTTGAAGAATGAGGTGTAAAGAGGGTTTTGAAGTGACGTCCTGAATTCTGGGGAAATTTTCGACATATTCGAAACATATTCTCGATCTCGGAAGAAGTTGTCGAGAAATCTGTCCGAATTCTCGGCAAGCACTCGTTCCCCCGAATTCTCGGCAACTTTCTCTGGAATTTTGAACAAATCGGCCGCAATTCTCGACAAATACTGCGAATCTCGGAATTCTCGACAACTTCTATCAACTTTCTGGACAACTTCTCGATTGTCGACCGATTCTCGCCAAGTATACGTCCGATTCTGGACAACTAGTTTTACCTGAGTTACAGTAGTCAGTAGTCTCTTAGAGTGCCCAGCAATTACTTTAGAAGCGAAATGGAAGACGGAAAAACAGGGATTTATAGAAATACCGATAATTGGGGGCGGGCGGATACCAAGCAAAAATTTGTTCCTGATCGTTTTTTCTCCAACTTTTCCTTTTTTGACTTTTGTGATGGCTGGATCTAAATTTACTCGAGGACGGCACAAAAGCCATTTTAATTGCAAACCCTACCTTTGAGTCATTTATCAATCGTCTTTCCAGAAATCGCTTTTCGCCTCTAAAAACTTCGAAAAATAAAAAAAAGCATAGTACAAACACAATCTGCTCGTAAAACCTAAGTCTGAATCAACAAAATCACGGATCCAATCTTGGGTTGAAATCATTGAAAACTTGTGAAATGGACAGAAACTTTTCTTTTCGAAAAAATCTAGTTGTAAACTTCGCGAAATTTTATTAAACGCTTTCAATAATGTTTCCTAGAGGCGAGATGCTTTCAATTTTGTAAAGGCGTCACAGATAGTAAGCTTGGCGGTGCTAGGTGTAGGTATACTCGTTCTCTAGACGGCGGGCAGCCGCTAAGAGTCCGTGGTTGCGCGTGTCGAGCGTGTGAGGTACCTCCTACCATGAAAAAAAAAATCATCGATATGGAGCAGTCTTTTATTTTTCCTCGGCCAGCACTCCTTCCTCATCTCTCTTTTCCCGTTCTTGCCTTTCCATCCTCTTTCCTCCTATTTTCATATGTAATTTCGAAAAGTAATAATTTCGAAAATCGGAAATACTTTCGTTTATCTCCCACTTTTCGGACGAATTTCGTTTCAGGAAAATGATAGTGATTTAAGAAATTCTTTTTTTAGCTATGATTTCTGAACCCTTCTCAATCATGTTCTCTCCTCTCATTGCTTTCTCATGTAGTGAGTTTGCGTTTACCTATTCAAAATTGTTGTGTAATATTTGTGTTTTAATGTATGTTTCCTGTCCTGTGCGAATTGAATTTCTTTTCCATGTTGAAATTATCGCTGCGCCATATCGACAGTTTTTTTTCTATGACGGCTCCACCCCACACGCTCGACACGCGCAACCCCGGATTCGACGCGGCTGCCCGCAGTCTAGAGAGCGACTATAGACGTAGGCGGCCGTGTTGCGCGTTTAGAGCAGATCGAAGGTAACTGGAAATCGGTTTTCTAAGTGTCACCAAACAATTCCCTATTATTTGAAATTATTCTCATATGATCAAGTCTGCTAGATTAAAAGTTTTTCAAAAACGGTATTCGGAAAGTCAACGGCGAAACACCCCAAAACTGACCCTTCGGTGGCTTCTCATCTGCTCCAATTGTGCAGCGCAGCCGCACGCATCAATTTAACCCGGCTCTGGTCATCTTTCATGCCGGGGAAAGACTATATGTCACTGGCTTGCATTTGTTAATTTCTAACTGAGTTGTGTTCCGAGGAAGATGAAAACAAGCTGCCGATTATGAATTCAAAAAATGAATTCGTATTCATAAAAACAGAAATGTAGAAAAAAACAAGTAAAAGTTGCCATCAAAGTTTCCAGATTTTGATTCGTGTGAAACTTCATAACGTTTAATAGATAAAATTATGATTTAAAATACTAACAGTGAAGTCCTGGACGCCTGTTCTGATATTCTGCACACTTTTCGAGAGATCCTCCTCATTTCATGAGAGGTCCTGCATTTTTTCTGCGAGCCAATACACACTTCATGTGAGTTTTATGCAGCTCGTTCTAGACGAACTTCAAATTTACGGGAAGTTTAACACTAGTCGCTTGTAAAAATCACTCTACCAGAAATCGCATTTTTTCGGGCAGATTACGTTGAATTTCGAGAAAATTCTGGTACAATTTCTGGTAGTTTATTGGAATTCTGGCAGAATTTCTGTCAGAACGCTATCTAGACGTAATTCTGTGGTAAAAAGCAGCATTTACCACTAGGTAGAGGTAATTCTCCCGTAAATCAGCTGTAAACCGCCAGAAAATTTTCTGCTGAGAAATGATCGCTCGCAGTCAACGTTTGCAAGTATGAGCACCTTGTACTATTTTGTGACTTCCACCCTAATTTTCATTTTTTGACGATTGTACGTATGTCTAGGCTCAGTAAAACGCGCGTGATTTGGCCTTTCAAAAGAACACTCACTTTTCGATTTTTGTTTATAAAGGACACATCCAAATCAACGGAACATCATTTCATCGAGCTTTTAGTGTTTCTTCCGTGTTAAATCTCATGACAAATCAAATGCATCGAGTATTTCACTTCTTTTAACGAGTTTCCCACAAATATTATTATGCCAAATCATAAACCTCCCGTAGCGAATCAAAACAGTTAGATAATTTCATTTCATTTTAGCGAAGGTTTCCTTGAGCGATAAGAAGAAGAAAACACGCCGTTCATGACCTTTCTGCCGATTGCACCTGCTCGGCTATTTAGCACACACGTTACTTTTACCGGCGAGTTGTGCACTCCTACTTGGGTCCCGACCACTTTTTCTGGTGCACTGAGCACTCCCAGTTGCGTCCCGCCCACTTTTACCAGCGCGCTGTGCACTCCTACTTGGGTCCCCACCATTTTTCCGACGCCCTGAGCACTCCCAGTTGGGTCCCGCCCACTTTTACCGGCGCGCTGTGCACTCCTACTTGGGTCCCGACCACTTTTTCTGGTGCACTGAGCACTCCCAGTTGCGTCCCGCCCACTTTTACCGGCGCGCTGTGCACTCCTACTTTTGTCCCGACCACTTTTTCTGGTGCACTGAGCACTCCCAGTTGCGTCCCGCCCACTTTTACCGGCGCGCTGTGCACTCCTACTTGGGTCCCGACCACTTTTTCTGGTGCACTGAGCACTCCCAGTTGCGTCCCGCCCACTTTTACCGGCGCGCTGTGCACTCCTACTTGGGTCCCCACCATTTTCCCGGCGCCCTGAGCACTCCCAGTTGGGTCCCGCCCACTTTTACCGGCGCGCTGTGCACTCATATTTGGGTCCCGCCCACTATCACCAGCGCGCTGTTCACTCCTTGTGGGGTCCCGCCCACTTTTACCGGCGCGCTGTGCACTCCTACTTGGGTCCCGTCCACAGTTCCCGGCGCTCTGTGGACTTCCAGTTGGGTCCCGCCCACTTTTACCGGCGCGCTGTGCACTCCTACTTGGGTCCCCACCATTTTTCCGGCGCCCTAAGCACTCCCAGTTGGGTCCCGCCCACTTTTACCGGCGCGCTGTGCACTCATATTTGGGTCCCGCCCACTATCACCAGCGCGCTGTTCACTCCTTGTGGGGTCCCGCCCACTTTTACCGGCGCGCTGTGCACTCCTACTTGGGTCCCCACCATTTTCCCGGCGCCCTGAGCACTCCCAGTTGGGTCCCGCCCACTTTTACCGGCGCGCTGTGCACTCATATTTGGGTCCCGCCCACTATCACCAGCGCGCTGTTCACTCCTTGTGGGGTCCCGCCCACTTTTACCGGCGCGCTGTGCACTCCTACTTGGGTCCCGTCCACAGTTCCCGGCGCTCTGTGGACTTCCAGTTGGGTCCCGCCCACTTTTGCCTGCGCGCTGTGCACTCCTACTTGAGTCCCGCCCACTTTTACCGGCGCGCTGTGCACTCCTACTTGGGTCCCCACCATTTTTCCGGCGCCCTGAGCACTCCCAGTTGGGTCCCGCCCACTTTTACCGGCGCGCTGTGCACTCCTACATGGGTCCCGACCACTTTTTCCGGCGCCCTGAGCACTCCCAGTTGCGTCCCGCCCACTTTTACCGGCGCGCTGTGCACTCCTACTTGGGTCCCGACCACTTTTTCCTGCGCCCTGAGCACTCCCAGTTGCGTCCCGCCCACTTTTACCGGCGCGCTGTGCACTCCTACTTGGGTCCCCACCATTTTTCCGGAGCCCTACGCACTCCCACTTGGATCCCCCCCACCTTTACCCGCGCGCTGTGCGCTCCTCCTTGGCTCCCCACCCTTTTGCCGGCCCCCTGCCCACTCCCAGTTGGGTCCCGCCCACTTTTACCGGCGCGCTGTGCACTCATATTTGGGTCCCGCCTACTATCACCAGCGCGCTGTTCACTCCTTGTGGGGTCCCGCCCACTTTTACCGGCGCGCTGTGCACTCCTACTTGGGTCCCGTCCACAGTTCCCGGCGCTCTGTGGACTTCCAGTTGCGTCCCGGCCACTTTTACCGGCGCGCTGTGCACTCCTACTTGGGTCCCCACCATTTTTCCGGCGCCCTAAGCACTCCCAGTTGGGTCCCGCCCACTTTTACCGGCGCGCTGTGCACTCATATTTGGGTCCCGCCCACTATCACCAGCGCGCTGTGCACTCCTACTTGGGTCCCCACCATTTTTCCGGCGCCCTAAGCACTCCCAGTTGGGTCCCGCCCACTTTTACCGGCGCGCTGTGCACTCATATTTGGGTCCCGCCCACTTTTACCGGCGCGCTGTGCACTCATATTTGGGTCCCGCCCACTATCACCAGCGCGCTGTTCACTCCTTGTGGGGTCCCGCCCACTATCACCAGCGCGCTGTTCACTCCTTGTGGGGTCCCGCCCACTTTTACCGGCGCGCTGTGCACTCCTACTTGGGTCCCCACCATTTTTCCGGCGCCCTAAGCACTCCCAGTTGGGTCCCGCCTACTTTTACCGGCGCGCTGTGCACTCCTACTTGGGTCCCACCACTTTTCCGCGCCTGCCTGAGACTCCCAGTTGGGTCCCGCCCACTTTACCGGCGCGCTGTGCACTCCTACTTGGGTCCCCACCATTTTTCCGGCGCCTGAGCACTCCCAGTTGGGTCCCGCCCACTTTACCGGCGCGCTGTGCACTCCTACTTGGGTCCCCACCATTTTTCCGGCGCCCTGAGCACTCCCAGTTGGGTCCCGCCCACTTTTACCGGCGCGCTGTGCACTCCTACATGGGTCCCGACCACTTTTTCCGGCGCCCTGAGCACTCCCAGTTGCGTCCCGCCCACTTTTACCGGCGCGCTGTGCACTCCTACTTGGGTCCCCACCATTTTTCCGGCGCCCTAAGCACTCTCAGTTGGGTCCCGCCCACTTTTACCGGCGCGCTGTGCACTCATATTTGGGTCCCGCCCACTATCACCAGCGCGCTGTTCACTCCTTGTGGGGTCCCGCCCACTTTTACCGGCGCGCTGTGCACTCCTACTTGGGTCCCCACCATTTTCCCGGCGCCCTGAGCACTCCCAGTTGGGTCCCGCCCACTTTTACCGGCGCGCTGTGCACTCATATTTGGGTCCCGCCCACTATCACCAGCGCGCTGTTCACTCCTTGTGGGGTCCCGCCCACTTTTACCGGCGCGCTGTGCACTCCTACTTGGGTCCCGTCCACAGTTCCCGGCGCTCTGTGGACTTCCAGTTGGGTCCCGCCCACTTTTGCCTGCGCGCTGTGCACTCCTACTTGAGTCCCGCCCACTTTTACCGGCGCGCTGTGCACTCCTACTTGGGTCCCCACCATTTTTCCGGCGCCCTGAGCACTCCCAGTTGGGTCCCGCCCACTTTACCGGCGCGCTGTGCACTCCTACATGGGTCCCGACCACTTTTTCCGGCGCCCTGAGCACTCCCAGTTGCGTCCCGCCCACTTTTACCGGCGCGCTGTGCACTCCTACTTGGGTCCCGACCACTTTTTCCTGCGCCCTGAGCACTCCCAGTTGCGTCCCGCCCACTTTTACCGGCGCGCTGTGCACTCCTACTTGGGTCCCCACCATTTTTCCGGAGCCCTACGCACTCCCACTTGGATCCCGCCCACTTTTACCGGCGCGCTGTGCACTCCTTCTTGGGTCCCCACCATTTTTCCGGCGCCCTGAGCACTCCCAGTTGGGTCCCGCCCACTTTTACCGGTGCGCTGTGCACTCATATTTGGGTCCCGCCCACTATCTCCAGCGCGCTGTTCACTCCTTGTGGGGTCCCGCCCACTTTTACCGGCGCGCTGTGCACTCCTACTTGGGTCCCGTCCACAGTTCCCGGCGCTCTGTGGACTTCCAGTTGCGTCCCGGCCACTTTTACCGGCGCGCTGTGCACTCCTACTTGGGTCCCCACCATTTTTCCGGCGCCCTAAGCACTCCCAGTTGGGTCCCGCCCACTTTTACCGGCGCGCTGTGCACTCATATTTGGGTCCCGCCACATCACCAGCGCGCTGTTCACTCCTTGTGGGTCCCGCCCACTTTTACCGGCGCGCTGTGCACACCAGGTCCCCACCATTTTCCGGCGCCCTGAGCACTCCCAGTTGGGTCCCGCCCACTTTTACCGGCGCGCTGTGCACGGGGTCCCGCCCACCATCACCAGCGCGCTGTTCACTCCTTGTGGGTCCCGCCCACTTTTACCGGCGCGCTGTGCACTCCTTACTTGGGTCCCGTCCACAGTTCCCGGCGCTCTGTGGACTTCCAGTTGGGTCCGCCCACTTTTACCGGCGCGCTGTGCACTCTACTTGGGTCCCCACCATTTTTCCGGCGCCCCAAGCACTCCCAGTTGGGTCCCGCCCACTTTTACCGGCGCGCTGTGCACTCATATTTGGGTCCCGCCCACTATCACCAGCGCTGTTCACCTCAGGGGTCCCGCCCACTTTTACCGGCGCGCTGTGCACTCCTACTTGGGTCCCCACCATTTTCCCGGCGCCCTGAGCACTCCCAGTTGGGTCCCGCCCACTTTTACCGGCGCGCTGTGCACTCATATTTGGGTCCCGCCCACTATCACCAGCGCGCTGTTCACTCCTTGTGGGGTCCTGCCCACTGTGGGGTCCTGCCCACCATTTTACCGGCGCGCTGTGCACTCCTACTTGGGTCCCACCACTTTTTCCGGTGCACTGAGCACTCCCAGTTGGGTCCCGCCCACTTTTACCGGCGCGCTGTGCACCCTACTTGGGTCCACACCATTTTTCCGGCGCCCTGAGCACTCCCAGTTGGGTCCCGCCCACTTTTACCGGCGCGCTGTGCACTCATATTTGGGTCCCGCCCACTATCACCAGCGCGCTGTTCACTCCTTGTGGGGTCCCGCCCACTTTTACCGGCGCGCTGTGCACTCCTACTTGGGTCCCGTCCACAGTTCCCGGCGCTCTGTGGACTCCAGTTGGGTCCCGCCCACTTTTACCGGCGCGCTGTGCACTCTACTTGGGTCCCCACCATTTTTCCGGCGCCCTAAGCACTCCCAGTTGGGTCCCGCCCACTTTTACCGGCGCGCTGTGCACTCATATTTGGGTCCCGCCCACTATCACCAGCGCGCTGTTCACTCCTTGTGGGGTCCCGCCCACTTTTACCGGCGCGCTGTGCACACCTACTTGGGTCCCCACCATTTTCCCGGCGCCCTGAGCACTCCCAGTTGGGTCCCGCCCACTTTACCGGCGCGCTGTGCACTCATATTTGGGTCCCGCCCACTATCACCAGCGCGCTGTTCACCCCTTGTGGGGTCCCGCCCACTTTTACCGGCGCGCTGTGCACTCCTACTTGGGTCCCGTCCACAGTTCCCGGCGCTCTGTGGACTTCCAGTTGGGTCCCGCCCACTTTTGCCTGCGCGCTGTGCACTCCTACTTGAGTCCCGCCCACTTTTACCGGCGCGCTGTGCACTCCTACTTGGGTCCCCACCATTTTTCCGGCGCCCTGAGCACTCCCAGTTGGGTCCCGCCCACTTTTACCGGCGCGCTGTGCACTCCTACATGGGTCCCGACCACTTTTTCCGGCGGAATTCCTGAGCACTCCGATTTCCGAATTCCGATTTCCGATGGTTACCGGCCTGTGCACTGCTACTTGGGTCGACCACTTTCCGAAAAAAGCCTGAAAATGCGGAAGAAATCGGAAATATTCACGTGATAAAAATTTTTGCGTCCCTGGCCCAGAGGGTTATTTTGGGCGCTGAATTCCTACTTCGAGGTCCCACCATTTTTCACGGAGCCCTAAAGCACTTAATTGGATCCGCCACTTTTACCGTAAGAAGGATAAGTTCAAGTTCTTTGGTACACGCAGTCACCAGATGAGCGTTAAGAATTTCACTGAATGTATTTCCCGATTTCCCACTTTACCGATTCCGATTTCCGCATGGTTTTTGTCCCGATTTCCGATCCGAAATTGAGACCAGGTCCTTCCGATTTCCGATTTGGGATCCGGAAGTTCACCGGCGCGCTGTGCCGCTCATCCCTGGGTCCCGACCACTTTTTCCGGCGCCCTGAGCACTTCCCAGTTGCGTCCCGCCCACTTTTACCGGCGCGCTGTGCACTCCCACTTGGGTCCCGCCCACTTTTACCGGCGCGGTGTGCACTCCCAGTTGGGTCCCGCCCACTTCTACCAGCGCGCTGTGCACTCCTACTTGGGGCCCGACCATTTTTTCCGGCACCCTACGCACTCCCACTTGGGTCCCGCCCACTTTTACCGGCGCGGTGTGCACTCCTAGTTGGGTCCCGACCATTTTTTCCTGCGCACTACGCACTCCCAGTTGTGTCCCGCCCACTTTTACCAGCGCGCTGTGCACTCATACTTGGGTTCCCGCCCACTATCACCAGCGCGCTGTGCACTCCTTGTGAGTCCCGCCCACTTTTACCGGCGCGCTGTGCACTCCTACTTGGGTCCCCACCATTTTTCCGGCGCCTGAGCACTCCCAGTTGGGTCCCGCCCACTTTTACCGGCGCGCTGTGCACTCCTACTTGGGTCCACACCATTTTCCCGGCGCCCTGAGCACTCCCAGTTGCGTCCTGCCCACTTTTACCGGCGCGCTGTGCACTCCTACTTGGGTCCCGCCCACTTTTTCCGGCGCGCTGAGCACTCCCAGTTGCGTCCCGCCCACTTTTACCGGCGCGCTGTGCACTCCTACTTGGGTCCCCACCATTTTTCCGGAGCCCTACGCACTCCCTGTTGGGTCGCGCCCACTTTACCGGCGCGCTGTGCACTCCTACTTGGGTCCCGCCCACTCATCACCAGCGCGCTGGACTTCACCCTTTGTGGGGTCCCGCCCACTTTTACCGGCGCGCTGTGCACTCCTACTTGGGTCCCCACCATTTTTCCGGCGCCCTGAGCACTCCTAGTTGGGTCCCGCCCACTTTTACCGGTGCGCTGTGCACTCATATTTGGGTCCCGCCCACTATCTCCAGCGCGCTGTTCACTCCTTGTGGGGTCCCGCCCACTTTTACCGGCGCGCTGTGCACTCCTACTTGGGTCCCGTCCACAGTTCCCGGCGCTCTGTGGGCTTCCAGTTGCGTCCCGGCCACTTTTACCGGCGCGCTGTGCACTCCTACTTGGGTCCCACCATTTTTCCGGCGCCTAAGCACTCCCAGTTGGGTCCCGCCCACTTTTACCGGCGCGCTGTGCACTCATATTTGGGTCCCGCCCACTATCACCAGCGCGCTTCTGTTCACTCCTTGTGGGGTCCCGCCCACTTTTACCGGCGCGCTGTGCACTCCTACTTGGGTCCCCACCATTTTCCCGGCGCCCTGAGCACTCCCAGTTGGGTCCCGCCCACTTTTACCGGCGCGCTGTGCACTCATATTTGGGTCCCGCCCACCATCACCAGCGCGCTGTTCACTCCTTGTGGGTCCTGCCCACTTTACCGGCGCGCTGTGCACTCCTACTTGGGTCCCGTCCACAGTTCCCGGCGCTCTGTGGACTTCCAGTTGCGTCCCGGCCACTTTATCGGCGCGCTGTGCACTCCTACTTGGGTCCCCACCATTTTTCCGGCGCCCTGAGCACTCCCAGTTGGGTCCCGCCCACTTTTACCGGCGCGCTGTGCACTCATATTTGGGTCCCGCCCACTATCACCAGCGCGCTGTTCACTCCTTGTGGGGTCCCGCCCACTTTTACCGGCGCGCTGTGCACTCCTACTTGGGTCCCCACCATTTTCCCGGCGCCCTGAGCACTCCCAGTTGGGTCCCGCCCACTTTTACCGGAGCGCTGTGCACTCATATTTGGGTCCCGCCCACTATCACCAGCGCGCTGTGCACTCCTACTTGAGTTCCGCCCACTTTTACCGGCGCGCTGTGCACTCCTACTTGGGTCCCCACCATTTTTCCGGCGCCCTGAGCACTCCCAGTTGGGTCCCGCCCACTTTTACCGGCGCGCTGTGCACTCCTACATGGGTCCCGACCACTTTTTCCGGCGCCCTGAGCACTCCCATTTGCGTCCCGCCCACTTTTACCGGCGCGCTGTGCACTCCTACTTGGGTCCCGACCACTTTTTCCGGCGCCCTGAGCACTCCCAGTTGCGTCCCGCCCACTTTTACCGGCGCGCTGTGCACTCCTACTTGGGTCCCCACCATTTTTCCGGAGCCCTACGCACTCCCACTTGGATTCCGCCCACTTTTACCGGCGCGCTGTGCACTCCTACTTGGGTACCGTCCACAGTTCCCGGCGCTCTGTGGACTTCCAGTTTGGTCCCGCCCACTTTTACCGGCGCGCTGTGCACTCCTACTTGGGTCCCCACCATTTTCCCGGCGCGCTGTGCACTCCTACTTGGGTCCCCACCATTTTTCCGGCGCCCTGAGCACTCCCAGTTTGGTCCCGCCCACTTTTACCGGCGCGCTGTGCACTCCTACTTGGGTCCCCACCATTTTTCCGGCGCCCTGAGCACTCCCAGTTGGGTCCCGCCCACTTTTACCGGTGCGCTGTGCACTCATATTTGGGTCCCGCCCACTATCTCCAGCGCGCTGTTCACTCCTTGTGGGGTCCCGCCCACTTTTACCGGCGCGCTGTGCACTCCTACTTGGGTCCCGTCCACAGTTCCCGGCGCTCTGTGGACTTCCAGTTGCGTCCCGCCCACTTTTACCGGCGCGCTGTGCACTCCTACTTGGGTCCCCACCATTTTTCCGGCGCCCTAAGCACTCCCAGTTGGGTCCCGCCCACTTTTACCGGCGCGCTGTGCACTCATATTTGGGTCCCGCCCACTATCACCAGCGCGCTGTTCACTCCTTGTGGGGTCCCGCCCACTTTTACCGGCGCGCTGTGCACTCCTACTTGGGTCCCCACCATTTTCCCGGCGCCCTGTCCACTCCCAGTTGGGTCCCGCCCACTTTTACCGGCGCGCTGTGCACTCATATTTGGGTCCCGCCTACTATCACCAGCGCGCTGTTCACTCCTTGTGGGGTCCCGCCCACTTTTACCGGCGCGCTGTGCACTCCTACTTGGGTCCCGTCCACAGTTCCCGGCGCTCTGTGGGCTTCCAGTTGGGTCCCGCCCACTTTTACCTGCGCGCTGTGCACTCCTACTTGAGTCCCGCCCACTTTTACCTGCGCGCTGTGCACTCCTACTTGGGTCCCCACCATTTTTTCCGGCGCCCTGAGCACTTCCAGTTGGGTCCCGCCCACTTTTACCGGCGCGCTGTGCACTCCTACATGGGTCCCGACCACTTTTTCCGGCGCCCTGAGCACTCCCAGTTGCGTCCCGCCCACTTTTACCGGCGCGCTGTGCACTGCTACTTGGGTCCCGACCACTTTTTCCGGCGCCCTGAGCACTCCCAGTTGCGTCCCGCCCACTTTTACCGGCGCGCTGTGCACTCCTACTTGGGTCCCCACCATTTTTCCGGAGCCCTACGCACTCCCACTTGGATCCCGCCCACTTTTACCGGCGCGCTGTGCACTCCTACTTGGGTCCCCACCATTTTTCCGGCGCCCTGAGCACTCCCAGTTGGGTCCCGCCCACTTTTACCGGCGCGCTGTGCACTCCTACGTGGGTCCCGACCACTTTTTCCGGCGCCCTGAGCACTCCCAGTTGCGTCCCGCCCACTTTTACCGGCGCGCTGTGCACTCCTACTTGGGTCCCCACCATTTTTCCGGCGCCCTGAGCACCCCAGTTGGGTCCCGCCCACTTTTACCGGCGCGCTGTGCACTCCTACTTGGGTCCCCACCATTTTTCCGGCGCCCTGAGCACTCCCAGTTGGGTCCCGCCCACTTTTACCGGCGCGCTGTGAACTCCTGCATGGGTCCCGACCACTATCACCAGCGCGCTGTTCACTCCTTGTGGGGTCCCGCCCACTTTCACCGGCGCGCTGTGCACTCCTACTTGGGTCCCGTCCACAGTTCCCGGCGCTCTGTGGACTTCCAGTTGCGTCCCGGCCACTTTTACCGGCGCGCTGTGCACTCCTACTTGGGTCCCCACCATTTTTCCGGCGCCCTAAGCACTCCAAGTTGGGTCCCGCCCACTTTTACCGGCGCGCTGTGCACTCATATTTGGGTCCCGCCCACTATCACCAGCGCGCTGTTCACTCCTTGTGGGGTCCCGCCCACTTTTACCGGCGCGCTGTGCACTCCTACTTGAGTCCCGCCCACTTTTACCGGCGCGCTGTGCACTCCTACTTGGGTCCCCACCATTTTTCCGGCGCCCTAAGCAGTCCAAGTTGGGTCCCGCCCACTTTTACCGGCGCGCTGTGCACTCCTACATGGGTCCCGACCACTTTTTCCGGCGCCCTGAGCACTCCCATTTGCGTCCCGCCCACTTTTACCGGCGCGCTGTGCACTCCTACTTGGGTCCCGACCACTTTTTCCGGCGCCCTGAGCACTCCCAGTTGCGTCCCGCCCACTTTTACCGGCGCGCTGTGCACTCCTACTTGGGTCCCCACCATTTTTCCGGAGCCCTACGCACTCCCACTTGGATTCCGCCCACTTTTACCGGCGCGCTGTGCACTCCTACTTGGGTACCGTCCACAGTTCCCGGCGCTCTGTGGACTTCCAGTTTGGTCCCGCCCACTTTTACCGGCGCGCTGTGCACTCCTACTTGAGTTCCGCCCACTTTTACCGGCGCGCTGTGCACTCCTACTTGGGTCCCCACCATTTTTCCGGCGCCCTGAGCACTCCCAGTTGGGTCCCGCCCACTTTTACCGGCGCGCTGTGCACTCCTACGTGGGTCCCGACCACTTTTTCCGGCGCCCTGAGCACTCCCAGTTGCGTCCCGCCCACTTTTACCGGCGCGCTGTGCACTCCTACTTGGGTCCCGACCACTTTTTCCGGCGCCCTGAGCACTCCCAGTTGCGTCCCGCCCACTTTTACCGGCGCGCTGTGCACTCCTACTTGCATCAGTCTCCATGCTCGACTCTCTATTAACCTCGGCATGATGAAACAGTCGTGATTTTTCTGTTTGAACTCGGACACGAGGTTGGCAGATGGATTTACTGGCTTACGTACGTTTCGGCGGAATCGCCATCTTCAGAGCCTGAAAGAAGCAAATCAGAAATGCGCTTATCCGGTCAAATGTCGACTAAACTCTACCCAATTCGAAGAACTCTATTTCCCAAACGTCGTCAAAAGTGAAGAAACCAGGAGATAACCGTACCTTGTCAGGAAGCACGCTAGGAGAATCACAACATAGAACGAATTGTTGAAGCGGAACGGTGATGGTGCCGCTACCTCTCGACGTTAGAATGCGAGTCTGAGGTAGGGCTTGAGTTCTCCGGCTATATATAGGCATTCCCCCTTCCGATTGATTTTTGGATCGTTCGCTTGGATCCAAAATGCCTCCAGGGTCTTTCTCGCGGGTGTGTCAGTTTCTCTCCCCATAATCTCAACCTTGATTGGATAGTCGTCGCCGTGGTGGGCGTTAACACGGTGACACCCCAGAACTGTTGATGCCCGCAGCTTATCTTTACCGTCCAGATGCTCCTTCACTCTAACATGGAGCGGCCGCGATGTCTCTCCAATGTATTGCTCGCCGCACAGCTGGCACGAGATCATGTAGACCACACCGCATGCAGTGCAATCCCCCTCTCTACCAACACGACAGACCACACAATTGGGAGTTATGCAAATGCGGTCATATAGACGGTTTCGTATAAGGCGGATTT
>JAPDOI010001064.1:0-150000 GCA_029168955.1 Aplectana chamaeleonis | reverse complement strand
CTTGTACAGCTTCTTCCAATGAACTTCTTTCTAAAACTATCTGTGGCATTGTCTGTTGTGGGTACCCATCAGTAATTGTAGGTGACTTTAATTACCCGGAAATAGACTGGAATGACTTAGAGAGACCTATACCGCCGAGTATTTCTGGCTTTGTTACTATGCTATCTTCACACGACTTCAGCCAACTGGTGAAAGAGCCAACTAGGGGAGTCAACTGCCTCGATCTTGTCCTATCTAATGATAACACTCTTGTAGGAAATTTGAAAGTTGGACCTCCTGTTGGTACTAGTGACCATAACAGTGACAGTTTCGTTCTAGAATGTGAATATATGTCACCTCACTTTAGATTGGTTCGGGATTTCGCTCGATGTAATTATGACAGCCTTGGCATCTACCTTTCTACTGTTGAATGGAGAGATTCTTTTGAGAGTGGGAGCTCATTTGACGCAAAATACTAACTGTTTTTGCGAATTTTAAGTGATGCTTTAGATCTCTTTGTGCCGCTGAAACGTGTATGTGCAACACGCTCCGTGCTTCCCTCTTATTTGCAAAATATGCTTGAGCATAGGAGTTATCTTTTCGCAGTAGACTCGAACTCCCAGTCACCTTCAGACTGGGAAATGTTCCGCTGCTTTTCTTCAAGATTTGAAAGTCGCCTTCTAAAATATAACAGAAATTTGGAGAAGAGGGCAATTAATAGTAGCAATCAGCAAGGCTTTTATAAATTTTTGAATAAAAAACGTGGAAAATCGAATAGAATCCCATGCTTAAGGAAAGGTGATACTGTCGCAATTATGGAGACTGACAAAGCAAATCTGTTAGCGCACGAATTGTGTGAGGTTTATCGGGAGGTCAGCTGTTCTTCTCCTTCTTTTGTCCCGTAGTCGAAACCCCATGAATAGTTTTCCGTTTTTGAGAATGATATAATTTTTACATCCTGTCCAAGTTGCCGATATCCATGTCCACGACACCTGATTTCATTCCTGCAGTTTTGCCAAAAACATTTCACACGTAATTGCAGGTCCTCCGGCATATCTTTCAATCAATCCATTTGGTATTCGGAAGTTCCACAAAGGTGGAAACAATCGTTTGTGACTCCTTTGTTGAAAAAAGAACCTTCTCAACTAGTGGAAAGCTATAGGCCAGTGAGTATCACCTCGATTTTTTGCAGAACATTCGAAAAGGTCCTCAAAAAACACATTGTAGAACATTTGGAGAAGAACTCAATCATTCCCGATAATCAACATGGTTTTGTTGCGGGGAGGTCGGTCGAAACGAATTTGCTGGAGTGTATTAATGATTGGAGTGAGTACTTAGAGACGAGGACAGCGTGTGATATGATTTATTTGGATTTCTCGAAAGCCTTCAACAGGGTTGACCACTACAAGCTCATGCTCAAACTTGAGGAGCTAAAATTCCATCCATTGGTGTGTAGTTGGATAAAAAACTATCTCAGTGATCGTACCTTCCAAGTTAAAGTGGGCTCTAGCTTTTCATCTAGACGTTTGGTTAGTAGTGGAGTCCCTCAGGGAGGCGTTCTATCGCCAATTCTGTTCGCTATCTATATCGCAGAGCTTCCCATGTTCTTGGAAAGTACTGAAGTAGTTTGTAAACAATTTGCCGACGACGTGAAAATTTATAGAAAAGTTCAGGAGAAAACCTAAACAGGCAGCAGCGACCGTTTATCCATACGTGTCCCACCACACTGTTTTGCCAGTTGAGATGTTCTACAAGTTTCTTCATGTTTCAACGTACCAACTTCTTGAGTATTCAGCGCGATGAACGGTGTGGATAAACGGTCGCTGCTGCCTGTTTAGGAGGGCCCAAAGTTCAGTCGGCTGGGGATGTTGAGAAGTTGCAAGCCGCTCTCGATAGGGTACAGGAATGTTCGAAAGTTTGGAGTTTACCGCTGGCTCCTGGGAAAACGGTCCACTTGCGGTTAGGAACTTCCAGTCTCCCCGTCACCTACATGCTTGATGGTCACTCTTTAACAACTGTTTCGAATGTTAGGGATCTTGGTTTTCAGTATGATAGTCAGCTTGACTTCTCCGCCCATTTTTGAGCCATTTCTAACAAAGCTCTTGTACGCACCTTCCATATTTTTAAAGGCTTATCGACTTGTGAAAAAAACCTGTTGGCGCATGCATATAAAGTTTATGTTAGGCCTATAATGGAATCAGGTACTTCAGTATTCTGTCCATGCAAGAAGAAAGATATTCGTCTTTTGGAAAAAGTACAAGATAATTTTACTCGTAAAGTTTTCTTGAGACGATATGGGTTCTCATACACTAGAGTACCAGGGCCCATTAGGCGGAATCAGGAACTATCGTTGCATTCGCTGGAGTCTAGACGTAAGCGAATGATGTGTGCATGGTTTTTAAAATTGCGAGTGGAATGGTGAGAAGCGACAAATCGAAATTTTTTGGCTTCATGACATCAAGAACACGGGGTAGTTCGGAGAAAATCTCTTATGGTGTACCAAAAACTAGTATTAGGTTGAGCAGCTTTACCTGTAGAGCTGGGTCGGCGTTTGCCTCTCTGAAACTCAATTTCCAAACTGTCCCCAATTCTTTTCTATCATTTAAACGCAAGGCTTCAAATATTCTACTGTCTTGGTGAAATTTCACTTTGGTTTTCAGTGTTTGTCTTTGCTCTTCGCCTGTATATCATGCCTACCTTATGTAGCATAAATAAATAAATAAAACGGCGGGGAAGAACGAGACTTTCTTCTTCTTTTTCTTCTACAGTCACAGAGGGGGTCCTGTCATAGATTGAGGTGCTGAGCCACAAGCGTAGAATTCGTCCAAAGATACATTGTCGTTAACGATGTCGGTCTCATCGGGCAGTTGAAAAGGTGCGCAGCAGTATGCCCTTGATTACCACAATCCGGGCACTCGTCAGGCCTGCTGCTATCGATCTTATATGAATAAGACATGAGCATGGGGGAGTGCCCACAGCGCACTGAGGCAAGGGTGCACCTGGCACGCCTGCCGTGCTCCATCTCGGTTTCGCTGACCTCAGGCGGCACGACTCCCAGATTGGAGTTTACGGCGGCCTTGCACAAGTGATCCTTGACGAATTGGGTATGCTCCGCAAGTAAGAGGCGGGAGCGTTCTTGTTGTGCGTTAGTCCATCTCTGTATATTGATTTTCGTGGGAGCATCAGCAAACGGCTTTCTTATACCTCTCTCTTTCACGGGGTCTAATACTCTTCGCGACGGATGATTCAGCTGCTTCAGAATGTTTATGTAAAGCTGTTGTGCGTGGAGTTGGCAATGGTCCTTACTTGGCAGGATGCGAGCTTCGGCGTAAAGGTGCTCTACTGGAGAGTTTTTAGAACAGCCTGTTGTGATTCGCAGTGCTCCATTTTGGATGCGCTGAAGCTTGGACCAAGATGTATTATATATATATATATATATATATATATATATATATATATATATATAAAATAAAAAACTTAGAACTCATATATTTTATATATATATATATAGATATATATATATATATATATATATATATATATATATATATATATATATATATATAAAATAAATGACTTGGAGGTCATTTATTTTATATATATATATATATATATATATATATATATATATATATATATAATATTTATTACATGGATACCCATGTGAATTTACAAAACCAAAGAGAGAAAAAATCCGAGATAAGCACACATAAAACGCCTGACAGATACAGATTGACAACACTGAGGAAGACAAAACAAAAAAGGGAATCACCTCATAAGTTAAGGTACTTGTCCAGCATGTATTTAAAAGAATTAAATTTTGTAGGGATGGTCAACTTCTTGCTTAGTTTCTCAAATTCAGTTCCTGCCCTGTTAACGAAGAAGAATTGCCGAATACCTTTCCGGGCTCTCTGGATAGCTAGCTTAGAAGAATCCCCTCTTGTTACAGATTCGCCTGCCAAATAGCGTATTTGGTTTGAGCCCGGTTAACCCATGTAGGATCTTATAAACCATCAACAGGTCGAATTTGCGTCTTCTGTCAGCCAGGCTGTGGAGTTTGAAATTAAAATTCCTCACTTTACTGCTGGGAATCCCATCATACAAAAAGCCCGTAGCCCTGATTAATAGTTTTCTCGTGAAACTGTTCTGGACGCTTTCAAGTTTACTTATAATTTTGACTTTTTGTGGATTGAAGATTACGGTTCCGTATTCCAGGATTGGCCGTACATAGGTTTTATATGCCTGTAAGAAAACTTGGGTGTCACGAGTGCTCAAAGCTCTAAATACATTAAACATCACTCTAGTGGCTTTAATCGCCACTCTCTCGCAATGAGTATCGAAACTAAGGTCTTTCGTGATGGTAAAACCAAGATCCCTCATTTCATCAACTTCATCGAGGACCTTTCCTTTTATTGAATAGGAGAGGTTGGTCCCCGTACAAGCCCATCGTCCAGCCCGCCCTGGAGTGTCCAGCACACTCCAGGGCGGGCTGTACGATGGCCTTGTACGTGGTCAGAATCGTTTCTTTACTGCGCCCCCATAACCTTCTACCGAAAGCACGTAGAACGCTGAGCCTTGTTTTCACTGTGGATTGTTTCTGCTTAGGGTTCGTATTAAGCTTCAACAACGGATCCAACACGAGTCCGTGTAGCTTTGGGAATCGAGCGGCGCGCAGGTGAGTTTCGTCTCATTTCACCATGGGATGAGCCCTGTGCTTCGCAGAATCAGTGGAAAGAAACGGTGACGGATGATTTAGAGGCAGAGACCGTGGACGTTTTGCTATCGAGAGAACATTTCAACTCGATCAAGTAGTCATTGATCTTACTGGCAGCTACATTTATGTCGCGATCCCGGCATTTTATAGTAATATCATCCGCATATGCAACGACCTTGATATCTTGGGATGGAACGGGTAGATCTTCAATATACAGACTAAAAAGAGCAGGCGATAGAACTCCTCCTTGAGGTACGCCGGCGGCAATGGGGATGCTATTGGAGACGTGTCTTTGAAATAGCACATTTGCCCGACGTCCTTTGGTGAATGCGGCTATCCACCGCTTCTGCCAGGGCGGAATGGTAGACCTCAACAGGCTCTCCGACAAAATGCCCAAGTTTTCAGTGTCAGAAGCCTTCGTTAGGTCGAGGGCTACACCTACTGTTCGCTGAGGTTTGTTGGCATTGAAGCCGTCCAAAACATAGCTCACAATTTCCAGCAGGGCCGTAGTGGTGGAATGTAGCTTACGGAAACCATGTTGATGCTTTTGTTTGCTATTATGTTCGGCAAGCTCCTCCACAGCCAATTTTTCCGCAACTCTGGAAATAGGTGACTTGACTTACTTGACTTAATCGGTTGGCTTTCGCCTGACGCGGTCATTCCGCATCTTCACCGAGGTGTGCCGTCCTAGTAGTCAGCCGTGTCCATTTTTCACGGTCTTCAGCCACAATTTGAACACATTCCATCCAGCTGTCACTATTCCATTTCCTGCGAAACGAAACATCGCGCCTGAACTGTCTTTCGATGCCGAGTGACTTTAAATCCTCTTTAACCACATCCGTCCAGAACTTTCGCCTACGCCCAGGTGGCCGTTTCCAGACAGGATTTGGAAGCATTTTTAAAGCGTGTTGTACGAGACGATCCGAAGTCCTTCTTAGTATATGCCCGAGCAGTCGAAGTCGACTTTCCTTCCATTGCTGCTAGACATGGCGTTAGGAGATGCTGGCACCTCCCTCGTGTCGAGCGTTGATGTACTGCGTCGATTTCCTTGTAAAGGTCTTCGTTATGGCATACACGCGGCCAGAAATATCCAAGCAAACGCCTAAAAGCTTCCTCTCCGTGCAATCCAACCTTTCCATCTGCGTTTTCGGTGCTGCCCACGTCTCCGATCCGTACATCATGATAGGGCGAATAGCGGATAGGTAGACGCGCAACTTGACTTCCTTCGCGATGGTGGTAGACCACAAACACTTGGGTAGAGAATTGAATGCAGACGTAGCTTTCGCACATCGTTGTCGAATATCCGCTGCATAACTACCATCGTTCTTCAGCAAACAGCCCAAATAACAGAAATCGTCCACCAGTTCGATACGTTGTCCGTCCACACAAACTCCAGTTGAAGGCCTCTGAGAGACCCACATCTGCTTGCATTTGTCGGGACGAAGACGAAGTCCATAGGCTGCGGCATACTTCGAAACGAGGTTCACAATCCTTTGCAGTTTTGCGTTGTTTTCAGCGAATAACACAATGTCGTCGGCGTACTCCAGGTCGACAAGGGAGCGTCCTGATGGTGTTAGGATCACATCCGCAGGAAACTGTCCTGCAACTCTACGCATGATGTCATCAACGGCGAAGTTGAAAAGAAAAGGTCCTGCAACGGCTCCTTGCCTTACTCCTGTTTTCACCTCGAAAGCTGACGTAAATCCGACAGGTGTACGAACTGCTGCTGTTGTTCCTTTGTTCATGTCCTCGATTAACCGAACATACTTTTCCGGGACTCCATCTGCTCGCAGAGCATTGAGCAATCGATCACGATGAGGAGAGTCGAACGCGGCTTCAAAGTCCAAAAAAGCAAGCTGTAATGGCTTCGAAAACCGCTGCCACGATTCAATTACTCTTCTCACGACGAACACTTGGTCGATGGTCGATCTTCCTGGTCGAAAACCGGCTTGCTCATCTCTGGTCGTTCCTTCACGATGTTTGATTAGTCGCTCGAGAATGATACGCTCTAAAGCCTTGTACATGACACGAAGTAGAGAGATTCCTCTGTAGTTCCTAGGATCCGTGACGGATAGCTTCTTGTGAAGAGGTACGATGATCGCATGTCTCCACGAATCGGGTATCCTTTCGCTCATCCATATGGCACGGATGGTGTTGGTCATTTCAAGATTCCCAGACGGAGGAAGAGTTGTCAGCATTTCAGCAGTGATGTTGTCATCTCATTTTCCGGACACAATCCAAAACCTCAGACTCAGTCGGCGGTTCCTCACTGACATCGTAATGTGCTCTCTGAACATGCGGGAGCTCAGGTACTGATGGCGCTGGACGATTCAGTAGTGAACTGAAGTAATCCTTCCATATTGGCAGCGTCGCATCACCAACTGCAACTCCATTGGTAGTGTTCAAGACAGGAGAACATCTCTTCATCTTCCCGCTATACTGTCGCAGCAACGTGTAGGCTTTCTTCGGATTCTTCTCCTCCCAAGCCTTCTCGAACTCCTTAGCTCTACACGTCCACTCTCGTTCGCGGTCACTTTGAAGCTGCCGACGCAACTTCCTCCTCAGACGCTTCTCCTCCACGAAGTTTCCTGCAGTTCGGAGAGCACATACTCTGTTGTAGGTAGATGTTGTTTCTTCTGAGACGTAGGCGAACTTCTTCTTAGGCTGTACAACCGGGAGTGCCTCTTCGAAGCGTCCTGATGCACTTGACAAAAGAATCCGCGTCGCAAAGTTTCTTCTTAGTCCGTACTCCGATGTGAATAGAAACGCGTTGTCGGAAATTCCTTCTGCACTCTTCATCTCTGAGACTTGTAATGTCAATCCTCTGGAGAGGCTGAGCCCCCCCCTTCCTCTTATGAATCCTCGCAGTGAAGTTCAACAGAACAGGACGGTGATCCGAATCGAATGCGACATCCCACACAGCTCTAGATCTTCGAATGTCCGATACTGGAATATTCCTCGTCAGGACATAGTCAAGCTGTAGTTTCAAAGTTGTCATCTTTCGCTTCCGCTGCTCTTCTGGAGATAGCCGGGTTGGTCCCTGCCACGTAAGCTGATGGCGGGGATGATTTCTCTTGAATGTCGATGCAATAATCAGACCACTGCGTTCACAAAAGTCGACAAGGCGGTAGCCATTGTCCGATGTTTGCTCCACTGGGTAGAACCATTTACCGAGTACTTCGGATTCCTGATCAAGTCCCATCTTCGCATTTGCGTCAATCCCCACGACAACAGCATGTTGACAAGGTATCCTGGCCAGCAACGTATTGAGTTCCTCATAAAACGCATCCTTCGAATTGTCTTCGGCGGTTTCAGTGGGCGCATGAGCACTCACTATCCACAGATTGAATCCTCTGTGATCCCGCAGTCGTACGAATGCATTCCGACACGACGTTGAGCCGAACTCCTTGACCATACCATTGAAATCCTTCCTTACAGCTATTGCACAGCCTCCCACTCTCCTATCGTCAGCGTTACCGCAGTAGATGGTGTACTCTCCGACGCTGATGACGGGTCTATCTCTGAGGCGGGTTTCCTGCAAAGCAGCAAACGGTGCATGGAAATAGCTCAGAAGTCTTGATAGCGCAGTTTTTTGGATATCACTCGACAGCGATCGACAGTTCAGGGTGGCGAAATTGTGGCTTGTGGCCAAAGACTCCATGACTCCCTAGGTACGGATCCTAAGGTGTTATGGACCAGAGGCCTTAGTGTGCCGGACGGCGACACCTTTATGCAATGTGCGGGATACTTTCGCGATATAGTTGTGCACGCTATATCGCTCGAACGTTCCCTGTGTACACTCAAACGTCTGCTGGGTTCAGTAGAAGCAGGGGCACCAACGAGCAGGTACCAACAGACTTGTATACACACCCCCGGAAATAGGTGAGAGAAGACTAATTGGCCTGTATCCTTTTGCCGTGGATGGTGATTTACCCGTCTTCGGCAATGGGATGACGCGTGCTACTTTTCAATCTTGAGTTAATGTACATGTGCGAAACGATGTATTAATGACGTCAGCGAGCAGGGGTACGAGTTCACTTGACAGTCTCTTTAGAACTGCTGGACTCAAACCATCTGGCCCTACTGCCTTCGAGTTACTCATTTCCTTGATCACCTTCTCGACCTGTGCGGGCGTGGCTGCATCATCTTCAGCCATGAGTGGCAATTTACAGAGTTCCCGTACAGTTATTCTATTCTGCTTCTCTCTTTTGTTCTAGTGATGAAAAAATGCTTCCCAAGAGCATTTGCGGCCTCTTTCCCTGACTTGAAGACTCCGCCGTCGAATTCAATCGTGGAATTGTTCGCGGAGGTGTACTTTCCGAAAGATCCTTCTCAAAGCTTTCCACGTTGCTGCAGCATTACTCCTGAAGTTCATCTTCTCAGTGAACTTTTCCCAAGATTCTTTCTCGTGCCTATCAAGGTCCATCCTGATCTCATTATCCAGCTCGGCAATGTCTGGGTCAAGATGATCAGCAGCTCTCTTTGCGTCCCTTGCCCTTATCTTCTGCAGTGTCTCCCTGTTGACATTGGGAACGAAGGTCTTGACATGACCTTCAGGAATCGCAGCTTTCATCGCCTTCCGGATGGCATCAGAGAGGTGGCGCTCCTTTTGGTGTACATTGCCATTCCACGGATATTCGGCCGCTTGGCGGAGTGCAACCTCCCTGAACAGGCTCCAATTTGCAAGGCCTAAATTGAGATAAGAACGATGACGAACACCTGTATGGGAAGCAAGAGAGTTAGAGAGATCGATATCGACAAAGACCGGAATGTGATCACTGGAAAGAGTTGTGGATGTAGACCAAGAGCAGGCATTAGAGAGATTAGAAGAGACAAGGGAGATATCTGGGCTGGAAGATCGGCCGTAGGCAGGGAGACGAGTGGGCTAGTCATCGTTTAGGATAACCAGATCGCACTCCTCCGCCCATTCTTCGACGTCACCTCCTCTAGCATCAGAATCAAGCGACGAGCAGAACGTGTGAGCATTGAAGTCACCCGCAAAGACAATTGAGGGAGATAGAGGGCAGTCATACAGCTGCTTGAGAAGTGGGACAGGTTCGTAAGTGGATGGACAGGATGTGGAGGGAGGAATGTATATATCGAAAAGAGAAAGTGGGCTTTTTAGAGGTAGATTGATGGGGATGTACTGAGAGTGCCATCCACTGGAGTGTTTTGAATGATGTGAGAGGGAAGAGAGGACAAAAAAACTCAGGGACTCCTCCCCCTAAAGATGACCTAGGAGAATGATATGCAGTATAGCCCGGGATGTTTGGATGTCGAGAGGTAGCAGAGGGAGAGAGTTTGGTTTCCTAAACCATGATAACATCCGGGTGATGAGTACGAGCAAAGAGAGATAATTCAGAAAGCTTGGCACGAAGGCCGTTGAGATTGATGTGTACAATAGATAGGGGCGGTTAGTCGACGAGGAATAAGAGCTACTGGAGGCGGAGCACACAATACAACGAAAGGAAGAATCGTGGTGCCTCACAGAACTAAGACCGAACAAGAGAAGTGCACCCACCTTTGACATCCAAATCATTGGACGCTGGTTCGATTCCAAGTGACATCTCTGTCGCATGTGGCACATGGGTACTTCTTCTTCTGAGCAGGTCCTGGATTCCTTTCGACGCCGGCCATCTGTAGAAGAATCTTCAGGAGAGCTTGCAGCCAGCCAGCCCCTCTCTCTTAACAACAACCCTCTCCGCGGAGGGATAGACGTCGGTTTGCACGGAGGTGGTCTTCTTTCCTCCACACTGCCACGGCACGAACGTACGACATCTCGGGAGCAACGAGACTTTAAGGGCAGCGTCCGCTCAGAAAACCTCATTTGGTTTCCTCCTCGGTCCACTGTTTGAACCAAGTGGAGATAGTTAGCAAAGCTTGGGACGTTAATGCTGTGAATTCACAGTAGTTAGACTGCCCCTTGAAAACTGCTTCGTGGTCTAAAAGGGCGTTTTCACGGTCGACCATATAGTACGAGGAGCAGAAGCGCTCGGGGAAATCCAAAATTTTGTACCCTCTATAAAACGTCGTATTTCTCATCATTCGATGCGCGAGCGACGCTCACGATGCTGCAGCCTCCGTCTGCCCTCCGCTACGCACCAGCAAGCGTAGGAACTATGTGAATTTTTCCGTTTTGTAGCTTGTATTTCGAGAGATCCTCGAGTTCAAACGTGTGTATTGAAAGCTTCTTGGTTTTATAGAATTTTTGACAATGGAAAGGCATAAAGAAATAATCAACCCAAGAGGTTAGAGGGGCTAAACCATGCCAAACGTTCGGTTTTCCTTTGTTTGTGTAGTACACAAGACACACCAAGACAGATGTAATAAGGGAAGTTGAAGAGGCGAAAATGAAATTTCATACAGTTTTGCTCTTTTCAGATCCGCGAAGAGGAATGTATTGACCTTGAGGAATTAATTAGCTGTGGTTGCGTATTACCCATACGTGGTGGTGGATTGGCAAGTGTGGCTGGAAAAGTGAATGTTTTGCTGCAGGTGAGGTATTGTCACGACATTCTTAAAGCTGTGACATTGTTATAGAATTTTAGTCTTTATATATATATATATATATATATATATATATATATATATATATATATATATATATATATATATATATATATATATATATATATATATATATATATATATATATATATATATATATATATATATATATATATATATATATATATATATATATATATATATATATATATATATATATATATATATATATGATTTGATGGTTCCAGAGTCTCATTTCACGGACTTTCATCCGCAGTTTTTCGCTATCTTCTGAAGCCCTGTACGTGCAACAAAACGCTGGTCGGTTGTGTCGAGCCATATTTGAAATTGTTCTGCGCAAAGGATGGGCTCAGGCAGCAAATGCTTTTCTCACTATGTCAAAATGTATCGAAAAACGGGTGTGGCCGAACCAAAGCAGTTTGAGGTGACATTTTAATACTTCATAGTTTGCTGTACTTCGAGATCGTCTTCATTGTTCCAAATTTAGGCAACTTGGCGATTTTCTGCGGGTGGATCTTATTGAAAAAGTGGAACGGCGGAAGCTCACGGAGTCTCAGCTGCTCGATCTCTCCGCTAAGGAACTAGGTGACTCATTCCATCTTGTTGTCAGTTTGGTGTACCCATTTGTACTGATTTATGACGGTGACACTAACCTGGAATCTACATTTTTGTAGGATTCATGTTCAGCTGCGATGGAGATAAACTTCATCAGACAATTCGTATGCTTCCAAGAGTGGAGGTCGAGGCTGTCCTCAAACCCATCACATAGTAAGATGATGAGCTTTCTTTGGAAAATCCTGTCTGTGAAATGTCTTTTTAAGCACAATAATGCAAGTGTCGGCCACCATCACTCCCGCCTTTTTCTGGAATGATCGATTTCTAGGGAAGACAGGGGCGCAGTCTTTTTGGCTCACACTGGAGAATATTGATGAGAATCTTATAGTTCATCAAGAACAAATAGCCATTAACAAGAAGAAGGTAAAGTGCTTCGAGAAATATAGAGACTGGAGTAGAAGTATGATTTTCAGGTGAAGTTGCGGGAACCACAGCACTTGGTATTCACTATTCCCATTCGTGATCATCAACTTACAAATGTTTTCCAACTTCGTGTTGCAAGCGATTATTTTCTTTGTTGACGACACGGTTGTGGCACTTTCTATGCACAACTGCATACTGCCCAAATCCTACAAGGCTCATACAGGTGAATTTGTCTAGTATTTATACCGATTTCCGTGGTCAGGACTAGGGCTGGGCACGCGTCCCGGTTGACCTTAGAGGGGTGCATATTGGACGCTGCGGAGAGGGCAAAGGGGGGTGCCTAAACCGAACACCCAGATAAAAACAAAGTGCCTGTTCTGCCGAATTTCAGGGAAAAAATAGTACACGCTTTTCTTTTGATTTGTCAACTCTTCATCTCCGCTTTTCGAAAAAGAACACTAACAGAATTCAAATTATGGATAGATATGCAGGTTGCGTCTATGAATTAAGTATTATCTATAATTTGTTTCATTACTTTGATAAAGAAATAAACACTACTCCGTTATCTAGTAGCAAGTAAGGATTGGTATGATGTCATGTTTCTCTGGTGCGACGTTCATTTATTACTACACGGGTGGTAACCGATTCGAGGCAAACATACAAAGAGAGCGCTCAGAAGCGCTATCGTTCACGTTCAAAAAAGAATCAGCGAAGTGCTGTATTAGTACAGATTGAAATTACAGGTAGCACATTTAGTATCACGACTAGCCAACTAATTTTAGCTCATGAGAATGTGACTTATGAAGAGATCCGATTGTGAAAATTGAGGACTTTGCAAGGTCTTGTGGAGAGAAGTTAATGATCGTGTCCTCCTTGAGAAGTACCATGTCTCTCCTCATGGTAAAAAACTGCTATCAGTACCCTGCAGAGCACAAGTGCACTGGAATAGGGCTTTGGAATTATAAAAACCCGAGTTGTAGCCATCTGGAGTGCCGCAAACCCTTGAAATTCGGCTCGCCGTGTGATCTGGTGTTGTCCAGTAACACAGCGCACACTGGAGTGGACGCGCACACAATATTAATTTAAAAATGTAATTTATTACAGAACGGGAAGGAGAAAAGGGCTGAAACTGGAGTAAATGGAAGAAGGCAGAGGTACGATACTTTCAATGTAACCATTATAGAAATCTAATGTAAATAAACTAAGTTGGAGCGGGGTGAGTTTTTTGGATTCGACAAGGTTCATTCAAATGAACCTAGTTGAATGAAAACAGCATTGAACATAAAAAGTAAGAGCATTGAAAGAAAGAGGAGAATCTGGCGAACACCTTGGTTTCAATAAATTTGATATTTGATGTGATATAAGAACCTTAAACCTCGTCCCGGTTTTGTCCCGGTTTTCGGGGTAAAACCGGGACGAGATTTAAAGTCCTTAAATGACATTAAAAATCAGTCCTAATGAAAGTAAAATGTTTGCCAGATTCTCCTCTTTCTAACAATATCCTTTGCTCTCAGTTTAATGCTAGTTTTGATCAACTAGGTTCGTTTGAATGAACCTTGTCACGGCTA
This sequence comes from Aplectana chamaeleonis, assembly GCA_029168955.1. Taxonomy (NCBI): domain Eukaryota; kingdom Metazoa; phylum Nematoda; class Chromadorea; order Rhabditida; family Cosmocercidae; genus Aplectana; species Aplectana chamaeleonis. The sequence continues at coordinate 136,233 of JAPDOI010001064.1, read as the reverse complement.
AATATTTTCACCCGCTCTAACTTTGTTTATTTACATTAAATTTCTAAAATGGGTACATCCAGAATAGACTACCTTCACCATCTTCCATTTCCTTCAGTTTCAATCCTTTTCTCCTCCCCGTTCTGTAATAAAATACATTTTTTATTAATATTGTGTGCGCGTCCATTCCCGTGTGCGCTGTGTAGCTGCGTACAAACACCGTATCGCACGGCAAGCCGATTTTTAAGGGATTGCGGCATTCTATGAGGGTAAAACTCGGGTTTTCTACTCCCTACGAATCACATGAATCCTAACATTGTTCCACAACACAAAATAGTCCTGATTTCCACATCAGAACAATCAAACACAGATTAACTAATCCTTCATAGGTTTATGAAAATATTCGACAGGAAACATTAATTATTGCAGTAGTAGTAGTTCTGTTGTTGGTAATTGTTCAATTGTTTTGTATTGAAAAATGTTTTATCTTTTGTCATAACTTACCGTCTTACTTACAAATTTTCCTCATGGGGTTGTTTTGAAGTTCAGAAATTACACTACCTTTTTTGTTGCCATTTTCGGAATATTCTCTATTCAGTGCTTTTTTTATATTCTCGTTCATCAAAATCAGGAGGTCAAGATCATGGCTGTCCAACTATTCGGAAAACAGCCAATTTCGATTTCCCATAAGGGGGTGCCTAAAAATTACCGAGCTAAAGGGGGTGCATATTCAGATTCGCCAAGCCGGGACGTGTGCCCAGCCCTGGTCAGGACATATGCTAACGAGTATACTAGGGCGTCAAAAGTTCCGACACGCTGGTACTCAGACCCTCGTAGTTGTGTTCCGCCAGACCGCTGCTGTATAAAGGCAGAATTCGATGACCCGAAATGTCGGCCGTTTATCCCGAGACATCGCTCTTCGGTGCTTTCGGGGCAGAGGACACCCAAAAAATCAATTTTTAGAATTCATGCTTATCTTGGAGAGAGTCACACGCTGATCACAGTGGTATCTCAGAAATCGTCCAAGACCCCCTTTGAACAGAGTTATGGCTCTTCAAAGATGTCTAGATTTTGAGGGTGAAAAATTGGTGGACGAGTTGTCTCAGGCCTGTATTTCTCTTCATACGCAATCGTTGCGTGAGAGAAAGCCAGGATAAGGAGACAGTCCGGTAATGGACTGAAGACCGACGCCTTGTTTGAATTTATCCATCCATCGAGCCGCTATCGAGTTCGAAAGTCTGATAGGGGGGGGGCGTGGTGGTGAGCAAAGGGGGTCGGGTCTTATTTGGAGGAAATGAAATCTGGCGTTTGGCGCGTGTTATACAGGAGGGGTCTTTTACACAATTACATGAAAATCTCAAAATTCTAATCTGAGGGTGTAATGTGCCTTTAAAGGCAGCGTACACGCAAAAAATCGTATTCAATTTTTTTTACAACTATTTTGCGCAGGTAGGCTTACTAAATTGTGATATTTAGCAAAGAGGCCACACAAATACTCAAGTTTCGGAGAGAAACTCGTTCAAAAAATCCCGCAGCATCCAACTTCCTTTTTTCGCATCCTTCATTATGTATCTTGTGCAATACACAAACGCCGGAGATTTGAACGTCTGAATCGGTTCAGCCCGTTGACGGGCAACTCATCCCCACACCAAATTAAGAGCGAAGTCAAATTGTTCCCCACTTCAGAATTTCTAAATCGTTTAAAGGTGTTGTTGCTTCTTAGACCATTTGCACCAACGTAAGAATTCTGCCCACCCAGGGATTTCAACCCCCTGCCAAAAATCGGGGAGCGTCTCATACCTTAACTTATTAGGTTGCATAATTCTTTCCGCCTTTCTGTTGTCGAAAATTCTTCAAAACAAAAAGTTTTCAACACAGACGTATGAATATGAGAATCTTTCAAAACAAGGAATATAGAATTTTGGATTGGCGTCACCTGTGGCAGCCGAACTGCTCCTGCGCTGTGGATTCGATCAACATCCCGTTGGGGCCTGTCGTGGCGCGTTTGTTGCTCGTGCTAGATGATCCACCGGAAAACCCCTCTTCAGACCACGGAGCACTTTTCACAAGGCTAGAGCGTTGAATGAATACAACACTGAGGTCTCAAGCTTTGCCAACTATCTCCACTAGGTCAAAAGATTGGATTGAGAAGAAAAACTCAAATGTGGTTTTTTACTCGGACGTTGCCCTTAATGCCTGGTTTTCTCCGATACTCCTACTGTTTCACCCGAAAGGCTTGGCGGGGACAAGCACAAACAGCAGCGGTCTGGAGAAACACATCTACGAGTGCCTCAGTAATTAGTTGTGTAAACCATCGTTCGATAGTTCGTGAGACGAACTTTCACATAACTGTTTTGGTTGGTAGACTCTGTTTCATTCCAAGTGAACTCGTGTTTTCGGTTATCACAGCGCGGAGCGGTGGCTTTTTCGTCGAAACCTCCTTATCACTAAGGTGCTTCCGAATGAGAATGGCTGCCCACGCGGCCCGCGTGCTTGGCAGGCGGCCGTCGCGTTCGCCGCTCTCGGACGAGCATGCGAAAAGTCCCCACCGCCATCGACAACGAACGAGGCCGGCACCGGCTGGCAGCAAGCACTGCGCCGACCAATCAGTGGGAGAGGGGACGGCCGTCGTTGAAATCTAAGGGGTCGTTTATACTCCCGCCGCCGAGCGGCGCGGCACAGTGCATTTCTGTAATATTGATCACGCGGCGCGGCACGATCGATACTACAGGATTGCACTTCGCCGCGCCGCTCAGCGGCGGAAGTATAAACGACGCCTAACACTCGTCCGAGGGCGACACATGCGACGGCTGACTGCCAAGCACGCCGACCGCGTGGGTCGCCATTCTCATTCGGGCACACTTTAATTATATTTCACCGAGGCACACCGCTCCGCTGCTGGTGATAATCGAAATCAACAGGTCACTAGGGATGTACCAGAGCTTAGGTACAAACGGAATTTCAACAAAGATCTCGAAAAAAAATTCCTAAATTCTTTCTGGCGCTGTATTAATGAAAAAAATAAAAGCTTCGGAATGATTTTCGAGTGGCCTTTTTATGCTTTGAGAAGAGTGACATAGTCAATTGAGGGATTGAAAGCATGGAGTAAAGTGTTGTTCGTAGTCATTTAGCTTCTCGGTGTATCATTCAAACCATCATTTTGGTGGGCTTCATAAGAGGTTCTTCACAGAATGCCGTCAATAAAAAATTCGGGGACTAGAATCTCGAGGCGTGGAGAAATATCGTTTATTTCAGATCTTCTACCTCTTGACCCTCTACCGTTGAAGACTTTACGGAACGAAAAGTTTGAAAGTATCTATAATTTTGCTTATTTCAATCCAATTCAAACACAGGTAAGGCCACCCCCTTATCGGCCTCACTAGGTTTTTAAATACAGCGATTTTAAGGTGTTTCATTGTCTTTACCAATCGGACGAAAATGTTTTAATTGGTGCCCCAACCGGTTCGGGAAAGACTCTTTGTGCTGAGTTGGCCATTTTCCGACTTCTACAAGGGAGTCCCGGCAAAAAGGTTGGGTCTAGTATTTTGTCGCCTTCCTATGAAGCTAGCGTTCTCTAAGCAGAGCTTTCAGTGCGTCTACATTGCTCCGTTGAAGGCATTAGTGAGAGAACGCGTCTGCGATTGGAGGGAAAAATTCGAGAAGAAGATGGGATACAAGTTAGATTTCATGTTTCACCATTTTCAAGTCCTTGTGTATCATCCATTACAACTTACAGGGTTGTTGAGGTGTCCGGTGACTTCACTCCGGATGTCAGCACTCTCAATGCCGCTCCCATTATGATAACTACACCTGAGAAATGGGATGGAATAACTAGGTCAGAGTTAGGGATTCCTGCTGGTGAAGTTATGCTTAATTGTTTTACTCGTAAAGTGACGATGGTACATTCTATTTTGACTGCATCAGTTAATGCAGAACTAGTGCCCAATAGTTTGTAGAAAACGAATGAAATACTTTCTGAACATCTTGCTCCCAGATCAATTTTAAAATAGTCTAGAATTTTATAGAAGTTGGGCAACGCGGGAGTACGTGAGGCAGGTGAACCTAATTATTATCGATGAAATTCATCTTCTGGGTGTTGATCGTGGAGCTGTGTTGGAGGCGATTATTACCAGGTTCGTCTTTCCCCCTTGAAATGCCTACCTTTGAAACAGTCTTCCATGTTCTTGTAGTTCAGTTGTTTCATTGGTTTAGGCTGAAACTTCTGACTAGAAGATCTTGTGTGCGCGAATCTCCCGCTCGCCTGCTTGGCCTTTCCACTGCACTCGCGAATGCTGGAGATGTCGCTGAATGGCTGGGAATCAGAGATGTGGGCTGTTTTAGTAACGATGTCACATCATTTTTTCCTCAAATGGTTTTCCCAATAGTGGCTTGCTTTCGCTCCAGGATGGGCTTTTCAATTTCCGACCATCAGTGCGGCCGGTGCCAATTGACGTTCACATCCAAGGATTTCCTGGCCAACACTACTGCCCCAGGATGGCGTTGATGAACAAGCCGGCTTTCAAAGGTGCCGTAGATTGTGTTATCCTCAAATGCGTCATCCATTCCATCATGATCCTTCCTTTTCAGCCATCATCTCGTACTCTCCACTGAAACCAGTGTTAGTATTTGTTGCTTCGAGAAGACAAACTCGCATTACCGCAATGGCGTTTATAAGTCATCTAGTGGCAGAAAGTGATCCTCGACAGTGGCTTCATATTGATATGACAGAGGTATTCGAATTTTTAAGCGCTATGGAAAATATGTGGTCGCATCGAGGATAAATTTTCGCTCCAATAAGGACAGTACTTTTGGTTCTAGCCAACTTGAACATTTAGCCTATCTTTTTCATCATTTCAGAAGGAGATACACCACGTCGAAACTTTATGCCTACTCCTGCCTTGTGCGTGCTTGCTAGGGCTTTACTCTTTCAAAGTGGGTATTGGGCCTAGGACATATTTAAATCAACATATCGTCATCGTATGCGAGTCATCGAGATGATTCGAATAGTTATGAGATTTTACACGCTCTTCACATCTAGGCTGTGCAAGCGACTGGGAAAAATCGCGGCAAAGTGGCGAAACTCTGCGATGTATTGAAGTTAAGTGAGGAGGCTCACTTCTCATGACAGGAAAAGTTCGTGAAGACGCTGTTTACTACCAAGTTTGACCCACAATTTACCAAACAGCTATCAAGTTTTGAATTCAGTTGTGACAGGTTACATTACCAGGGCGGCCATAAAGTTTTGACGCTTTGCATTCTCTTCTAAAATAGTCAAAGAAAAATTCAACCAGTTCAACTTGAAAGTTATATGGAGGTTTCCTACATGCTGAGAACGATGGTGCAAGTTTCAGAACGAGAAACACTCGAGATATGCCGATAGCCCCAAAATTTAGGTGGGCATGAAGTTTTGTCGCGCATTGTATAGGTCTTGGTCGTGTTGATGCCATATCGCATCACCCTGGTGATTTCGAACCAAGGTGAACACACAAAGTACTTATCGCTTTAATCTACCAATGAATGCTACTATTATTCGGAAACGAGCACGTTTGCACAACAGTTGTATGGTGTGTACTGCTAATGCTCATATAAATGCTAAAAATGTGAAGGATTCTCTTCGAACTGACTCTCCTTTGTTTCAGCTCGAGGTGCTGCTGCAACATGTGAAGGACGAAAATCTCAAGCTTACGCTACCGTTTGGTATAGGGATGCATCATGCCGGTCTGTCGTCTCATGAGAGAGCGTTAGTGGAGCAGGTAGTTACAGCTTTTTTCATGTTAAACTTGCCATATATCTTAGACTGTCTGGCGAATAGTGAGAGAATTTCATTTTTTATTGCAGATTTCTTCATAAAGATAAAAACTATCAATTGTTGTTTATATGAGCCCAATTTGCAATAATTAAATTGCTGAACCACGGAGATGGGAATAGAGCATCATTTCCTCTCGACTATTTTCTGGTTGTTGCCTGCATTATTGATGCCGTTGGGTGATCCTATCCGAGCGGCTATGTTACTGCCGTTCCTTTACATGTTGATGTTGCTGTCCGAGCGATCTCTGGGTTCGGCGCCGAGAATCGTCTGAAAGTTACCATTTCGATCGCCTATCTCGAGCTTTTTGATTCGGCATCTCTCTTCGGTAGCTTTTCCAGCTTTTGTCCAGGGTCTTCGACAACAATCTTGTCGGAGGACTCCGTTGTGGATGATGTCCCACAATCGTTCGTAGAATGTATCAAGTCTGAAACCGTCAGCTGTTGTGGGAGATTACCAACAGGTGAAAATAGCCTTCTGACGCGCTGGGTGCTCAGAAAAAATTCAGATTTGACCGAAGACTTTCCTGGGGGACATTCGGGATCCTAAGCACGAATCTGAGGTTCGTTTCTCGGTATTTTGAGGCTTACTGTGGGTTACGGTAGATATTATGCTGTTCAGCTGGCGTAACCTGCCTTAGTAATCTGAAACTCATTTAAAGGCAGCGTTCACGATGATCATCCTCGTTTACTTTCCACAGTGAATTGATAGGCGAGAAGGACCCTAGGCTCACAGTGTTGAAGGAACGGTCGAAAACGAGCCAGGAGCGGCAAAATAACGGCTGCAAACAAGCGTTTTGGTGCCCCAGACACGCCCCTCGAAAGGAACAAATGAAGACTCAGATTACAGGAACGATCAAGTCAAGGAAGTGCTGATAAGTGAGCTGATCGCTTCATTGCACTGATAGGTATCATACTTCTAGCGGTCAATTCCTCCACGCTCAAAAATGAACGTAAACAAGGGAGCTCAAAGCGTTATTTATTTTGGCTCAGTGCGCGTCTTTCGTGTCCTTTTTAAGCATGCATTGCTATATAGGGCACCAGACATTTCGTAAACCGTGGAGATATCGGAAGTGAAATTTATCGTAAACACTGCCTTTAAGGCAGCATACACGCTTGTAAACGTGTTTGAGATAACTACGGAAATAGAATCTTATGGCTCAGGACACAACGCCTACGCATTTTGAAGCGTCAAAAACGACCCACAATGCCGCTACACGGGTAAGAAACTTGTCCCGCCTCCTGTATTTGCGTCCTCCAACAGGGGTGCTGGGCCACTTCCACCATCAGCAACGTTTGTGGGTGGTACAGTAAGTACAATGCTTAAAGCACGTACTTGGACGACGGTGGAAACGGCCCAGCTTGCTTGTTTTGAGGAGGACGCAAATTTGAGGGGTGGGCAGATACAGGAGCGGGGCCAACTTCTTTTTCGTGTAGCGGCATTGTGGGTCGTTTTTAACACTTCAAAATGCGCAGGCGTTGTGTTCTGAGCACTACGATTCTATTTGCGTAGTTGTCCCAAATAAGTTTACGAGCGTGTAAGCTGCCTTCAAGTGGACCTCAAATTCGTGTTCAGCATCCCGGTAGACCCTCAGAAAAATGTTCTCAGCTACATCTGAGACTTTTTTCAAACTACCGTGTACTAGAAGTATCCTGCCGTAATCAATTGAAAATCATGAAACGGGTCTGAGATTCGTATTGAGCCCCCAAAACAGTTTCCATATAGAGATTTCCAGGCAAATCCGTCGTAGCGTTTTGGAATTCATCAAAAGTCGTAATTTGCTGCGAATGTTTATCTTCGTTGGAAGGTTGTGAAACAGTAGTATATAAGTTTTCTGAAAATCGACGAATGGATGCGAAATCTGTGTTCAGGACCTCGAATAACCCGCAGAAAAAAATTCTGAACGGATTTTGAGAATTTGAGCTTGCGTTTTCTCTGAACGCCGTAAATGTTGCCTGATCCCTAGTAAGTAGTGACTTGACTGTACATGTTATCCGAAAAAAGTTCGGATAATTACTGAAACAAGATTTTTTTATGAATTCCAGCTTGGTGTTCAAAGTCTATCAATTGAGCAGTATTGTAGCATTGACACGATGCTAGCTTGCTACCAACTCAGAAGCATTAGGTTCTCAAAAATTGAAGTTTCCGCAAAATGATTGGGATATTCCGGATAATCGAAGAATTTTGAAAGTTTGAGGAACTTCTCGTGGGGCAAACTCCTAATCGCATGGAAATTGGCATTAACATGCCATCTAAATCGAGTGTTAGGTAAAACTTACTCAGTATAAGGAGGTCATCCAGTTCCTATTAAAGCACCAAAATGCCATTTTGAGATTATGCGAAGTATTTCGGTTATCAACTATTGACCTGACCCGCCTAAGAAAATCCTCCGTAGCTCGTTTGAGTGGATAATTTCGTAGCCAGAAACTTGGATTTGATTAGATTGCAAGTTTATCAGTGGTTATATCATTCATTACACACAGCTAGCTCGTCCAGTGCCACTTCCCTTGCTAGGCTTTTCGTTCACAGAATGAGCTATTGAGCTTAGTTCTGCCCTAAATTCTACAAGACTGCCTACGGATCTTTTTTTGATCATGGCAGTGATGTCAAGCTGTTGAATAAGAAACGGAAACCGTCTAACGGCCAGCAGGCTGATGTCTTATCTGGACACGCACACGCTGATCATTTGTTAACCTACTTCCTCTCTCGGAGCTTCACAGACCCAGCTCTCCTGGACGATCTCGCGGCAATACAGCCCGGGCGAGTTCATATATGTCATGGAGATGCTAGCAGGCATCTTTGTGACATATCTGAATTCGGTCCAGGTGTATTGCGATAGTCCGGCTACCACAGCCGCCCGTCTCTCCCCCTTCCATGTTGCTGTTGAGCATAATGCGAACATTGAGCGGAAAACACCTAATGCAAAAAACACAAGGAATGACGCTCGTTTTTTGACGCAATGACGGCAGTACAAGTTTGAGGGGTAGCTTCACTGCTTTGTCCTCAAACACCTTGAAAACTCTCACCTTGTTGGCCAGAAATTCTTCAAGACTGCCTACGGATCCATTTTTTGGTCGTCAGGTAGTGATGTCAAGCTGTTGAATAAAGCACCTTGAAAACTCTCACCTCGTTGGTCAGAACCTTTATGAAAAAATAGTTGCTATTCAGTTGTACAACAATTTGCAAAAAGTAACGAGAATAAAATTAGGTTTCGAAAACACATTCAAAATTAGCTCGATGTGTAGAAATAATAGTAATCCGTCAGGAATATAATCAAATTTCACTGAATTTTTCATAGGTCTGAAGATCACCCTTACGATCCACCTGCGCAAATTTTCAAGGTGGAGGAAGGGGGGGGGCGCTAATTTCCAAGGTGATGGTAGGGCCCGCACCTTTTTGCAGACCGATCACAGCGTCATGCCTTACCCTGCTTCTGTTTCTCTGGGTGCGCGGCCATGGCGGTGGGCGGTGTCAGTCGCATTCATCGATGAATGACAATCGTTGCCCCCTATGGCCGCAGGATTGGCCATATGGGCGACATTGTTGTGGAACACTAGACGAGACATACTCAGCAATGTCTTTGGATTACATAGTTCCGAATTCTCCTCATTTCCAGCTTTTCCTGGAGAAAAAGATTCAAGTTCTGATTGCTACCGCTACATTGGCTTGGGGTATCAACATGCCGGCGCACCTGGTAATCGTCAAGGGTACAGAGTATTATGATGGAAAACGTGTAAATATGTGGATTACCCCGTCACAGGTACGTCCATTCAATCGGAACCTTGCAAAAGATTGGGCGTTGAGGATCGTTTCCAGATGTACTGCAAATGATGGGACGTGCTGGCAGGCCACAATTCGACTCGAGTGCAGTAGCAGTTATTTACGTACAAGACGTGAAGAAAACATTCTACAAACGGTTCTTATATGAGCCTTTTCCGGTCGAGTCGAGGTGAACATTCAATAACAGTATGTGGGGCTGGCCTCTCTCTACCTACAGAATTTCCTGTAACTGAGCCTTCTAGAACTCTCTTCTTCAACGTTCTCAGAAAAGAGGGTTCGCTAAGAGGCAGAGTTTCAAATACTCTGGAAGTATCAATTATAGGAAGTGCGATGTGTCGTGTTTATCGAATGATTAGAGTCTTCTGTCCTTGGTTTTAGCCTTCTTCCCGTTCTCGCCAACCATGCGAATGCTGAGATTAACGCTGGGACTATTACGAGTAGACAGGGCATCATGGAGTACATCGCTGGCACGTATCTGTATAGGCGATTGTTCGCTAATCCAAAGTAAGCTAATAAAATTCTATATTGTCGGATATGAGTTGCTTTTTTGTAGAATCTTAGTGGGTAGGAATTTAATATGTCCAGTGTTTCAAAGTTTTTCTAACAGTTACTATGGTCTCGAGGATTTATCGGAGGAATCGCTGATTAAGTTCCTGGTTGGGGTAGTTGATGGATGCGTTGCTGATTTGGTGGATTCCAAGTGTCTTATTGTTGACAAGGTAATATTTCTACGTTTTGGTCAACTGTGCTGAGTTTTCCTGAGTTTGTTATAACCTCTTTCTATGGTTAGGAGACGGGAAGTTTGCGTTGTTCACCGTATGGCCGAATCGCAAGTATTTACTATCTTCGTCATGAAACAATGAAGTTCCTCTTAGGGCAGCTAAGCCCTGATGACTCTATCGAAGACCTGCTCAAGACCTTATCTGTAAGTACCATTCGTATTATTTTATTTTTAGACTATCTGGAATATATTTTCCAGCACGTGCCTGAGTATAGTGAGATCCCTGTTCGTCATAACGAGGACCTCATAAATACGTAGGTTTCCGCTTCTGTCAGTAGTAATTCTGTATTCGCTGTGGGTTTTGTTGCATTCATCCTTAATTCTTTATAGGGATCTGCAGCGCAAATTGCGAATAAGGTTTTCGACCAGCGTGATGGATTCTTCCCATACTAAGACGCATCTTTTGTTCCAGGTATGGAGAAAAATTCATTCTTTCAAGTGTAGCGCAGTTCGGATTTCAACGTATTTTCTCGGCTGATCATGAGTAGAGAAGCCTGGGAGTTCAGCAATGCCGAATCGTGTAGCCAGTGTCCCCAAAAGCGGTTTTAACGACTACAAAGCATATCTCGCCCGATTTTGCTCTTGGTGGATCAGCCGATGTTTCAGGCACATTTTTCTCGTACCGACATTCCAACGGACTACCGGACGGATCTCAGAAGTGTACTCGATCAGTGTGTGCGCATCCTTCAGGTCTCGTTCAAAATTCATTGAATTCGTATATTCAATTCTAGGTAATCTCTCCAATTTCCTTTCCATAAATGAGGTTTTCAGGCGATGCGTGACGTGTGTCAGCTGCATGGATGGCTGTCAACGGTGTTGCGGATAAATATTTTACAGCAAATGTGTCACTCAGCTCGCTGGCACGATGACCATCCACTTTTGTGTTTGCCACGCCTGAACATTTACGATGCCGAGAAAATAGGGTAAGTTTTCGAAGTATATTGTTACAAGGAGCTGAGTTGATCGCAAAACGCTTGGCTCCGGGCGGGATTGAACCTGCGTTGTCTCTTCCCGGGGAGCGCCTTATCACTTTGCACTGCTGAAGCACCAGCGTTGCTCTCCTCAGCTGCTCGGTGAAACTTCGCCGAAGCTATCATCCCTCACTCGCATAACGGGTTCTAAAAGGATAGGATAGAAATTTCTTGTTATTCGGAGTATACTTGTGTGCATACTTTTTCCACACATTAAACAAAACGAAAATAAGCGGGGTTTTCGCGATTTTCTAGTCGTTCCCCCGTAGGGGTCGGTTTCCCGTAATACGCTTCCGCAAAAAAAGTAGTTGAAATCGTTTGAACTGTAAATACCAGAAATCGGAGCTAACCTGTGAGAGATGTGACCTCAGCAAGTGAGCTCTATAAGGAGTAAGGACTGCCAGCCTTACTTCTCCAACAGCTCATTTGTTAGGTCATACCTCACTAGTTACCCACGGAGTTCTCGAATATTTCAACGAGATATTAGTGATGGCTACGATTTTTGAGGGAGCGCTCCACTATTCCTCTGCTACAACATCAGTTTGGTGTGGAAAACGCGTCTGGTACAGATGCGGTGGAGCAGCGAGCGAGGAAAATGTTGTTTGAGAATACAACATTAGAAGATGAGGAAATTAGGGAGGTATGTGCTTCTGTGGATTAATAACGAAATACGTTTCCTTCTAGTGTGCCTGTTTCTGGCAAGGGCCGTCAGAGGGATCAAAGTCGGATTTGCTATATTTTAAGGTGTCACGAGCTCTGTGTCGGTGGCCTATTTTCTCCGTCAGTGGAATTCGCTTGACCAAAGGTGCGAAGGAACTACGAGTCGGTGAAGAATGGCTGACGTTAGAGCACAACGCGCACTATAAACTGCAGTTTCACGTTGACATGCTCGGACCGAATCGGGTGAGTGCAGGTATTCGGGCGTACACGATATCGAGTTCGTCCGTCCACGCGTTGGATCCTGGAGGCGAGCTTTGCGCCCAGGCTACGGCGCGAGGTGTGATAGCGCTACATAAAGTGGGCGGAGCTCAGTTTATGCCCTGATGGCACATAGGTGCAGTTTCGGGCATGAAAGCCTCATTCAGTAGTTGACTGTACGGATGTGAAAACGCAACCAAAATTTGATGGGTGCGGCTTTAGGCCGAACAGCGCTACATAGGGGGGTCCATGAAAAAATCGATTGCTATGAAATACTTACATTTATCGAAATTTAACTGAGGGAGTTTCGGGTTGCTAAAACGTGCGAAAAACTTAGTCACGGACCCAAGTAATCGATTTAGTTCTTTCGACCAGTTTAAAACGATCTTTGAAAACCCACTTTCAGGTGTGATACAATCGATTGTATCACACCTAAAAATGGGATTTCAAAGACCGTTTTGAACCTACCAAAAAAACTAAATCGATAGCTTTTGTCCGTGACTAGGTTTCCCGCACACAGCAACGCGGAACTCCCTAATTTGAATTTCAATAGACACTTGTGAATATTTCACAGCAATCGGTTTTTTCATGGACCCCAACCTATGTTGCGGTGTTCGGCTTAAAGCTGCGTCCATGAAATTTTGGATGCGTTTTCACATCCTGACAGTCATTTACTAAATGTGGTTTTCATGCTCGAAACTGAACCTATGGGCCCTCAGGGCGTAAAAAATCTTATGCTTCAGCCGATTTCGATTCTTGGAAATTGCTTAACGAGTCAATTTCGTGGATTAAATTGCAAGAGATACAGCAGTGAACAATTCTCTTCTCAAACAGTCGACTATCCATCGTTTCCCAGAATTGCGAAATTTTCGACCCTTAGCGGGATCGAGCCTGTGAATTCTAAATCGCCTAAAAATGCATCTTGGATTACGAAATTCCAGAACATCTGTGTCATTTCGTTGACATGGTAGTCCGCTTGTAATAACCTCGATGACAGCGATCACGCAACACCGCTGCTGCTGACATATCCAGGAGCATTTTGGTGGCACACTTTACCTGGCCAAGACTCCTCCATGTCAGGAGCCATTAAGGGGCCAATTAGATCCCGCCGCTGGAGGCGGGGCAGCATGCAATAGAGGAGTATCGATCATGTGGCGCCGCACGACCGATTCCCCTTCATTGCATGCTGCCCCTCCTTCCAGCGGCGGGACTCTGATTGGCCCCTAACGATGGCCATGCTACTGTCGTCTATTCTCTTGCATGCTTTCTGCACCAGCTAATTGTCACCTCTTCTTGTGAGTTTCTGCCTTACTTTTACATCCCCGTTTCATATCCTGCCTCATTTTTTTCGCAGTTGTTTCTCACTATTCAGTTTCTTTTTGCTTTGTCTCATTTTGCTCTCTCATCTCCACTATTATTTTGACCTCTTACTGTGATCACATTTTGCCGTCTGAGATTACCGTTATATCATATATCAGCTGCCGAGATGTCGTACGTTCGTGCCGTGGCAGTGTGGAGGAAAGAAGATCGCCTCCGTGCAAACCGACGTCAACCCCTCCGAGAAGAGGGTTTTTGTCATGGGAGAGGTGCTGGTCGGCCGCAGCTCTCCTGAGGATTTTACTACAAAGGGCCGGCGTCGAGAGGAATCCAGGTCCAGCGCAGAAGTACCTATGCGCCACGTGCGGCAAGGATGTTAACTGGAGACATACCAGCGTCCAGTGCTTCGGATGCCAAAAGTGTATGCACTTCTCCTGTTCGGTCCTCAGTTCTGTGAGGCATTATGACTCATCCTTTCGTTGTGATCCATGCTCTGCCCCCAGCAACTCTGATTCCTCAATTACCAACCACCCCCTCTCCATTGTTCACATTAATCTCAACGGCCTTCGCAACAAGTTATCTGAACTCTCTCTATTCGCACGTTCTCATCACCCGGATGTTATCATGGTTCAAGAACCCAAGCTCTCTCCTTCTACCACTTACCCCCAGCCTAACATTCCGGGATACACCGCCTATAACATGCCAAGGTCTGCTCTTGGGGGCGGAGTGTCTACTTTCGTGCAATCTGCCATACCTTCTCATAATATCCCTAATACTCCTAAGGACGGTACTCTCGAGTACATTCCTGTCCACCTCCCCCTCAAAACCCCTTTATCTCTATTTAACATCTATATTCCTCCTATATCATCTTGTCCCCCCTCGTATAATCCTATTCCCCTCCTTAAGCAGTTGTACGACTGCTCACTCTCCCCTTCAGCTGTCTTTGCTGGTGACTTCAATGCTCACACGTTCTGTTCCGCTCTTGATTCTGACGCCAGAGGGGAAGATGTCGAAGAGTGGGCTGAGGAGTGTGACCTGGTTATCCTCAATGATGACCAGCCCACTCGTCTCCCTGCCAACGGCCGACCTTCTAGCCCAGATATCTCTCTTGTGTCATCCAATCTTTCTAATGCTTGCACGTGGTCCACATCCACAGCTCTCTCCAGTGATCACATTCCCGTCTTTGTCTATATTGATCTCTCTGATTCTCTTGCCCCTTACTCTGGTTTTCGTCATCGTACTTATCTTAATTTAGGCCTAGCAGACTGGACCCTGTTCAGAGATGTTGCACTCCGCCATGCGGTCGACTACCCATGGAATAGTGATGTTCATCAGAAAGAGGGCCATATAACAAGTGCCATCCGCAAGGCCATGAAAGCAGCAATTCCTGAGGGTCGTGTCAAGACCTTTTTTTCCAAATGTCAGCAGGGAAATACTGCAGAAGATAAGAACCAGAGATGAGAAGAGAGCCGCAGACCATCTAGACCCTGAGATTGCTGTGCTGGATAATGAGATCAAGCAGGATCTGGATAAGAACAAGAGGGAATGCTGGGAGTTCACTGAAAAGCTGAATTTCAAGGCGGACAGAACTTCCTGCTCCCCGATGAGCTCCTGCTATTGAGTTCTAGGAAAACGTCTTCAAATCAGGGAAAGCGGCTGCTTACGCACTCGGCAAGAACTTCTTCATCACACGCACCAAGCGAGGCGTTCAAAACAGAGTCACGGTTAGAGAGCTGAGCCGGTTGCCGCTCATGAACGCTTCTGAGGCCTTTACTCTCACACAAGTAGAGAAGGCTATCAAAGAAATGCGGAATTCGAAGGCTATCGGACCTGACGGTATCTCCCCAGCCATCCTGAGGAAGCTTCCCACGGAACTTCTACCGATGCTTCCAGATATCATTAACACTTCTTTCCGGACCTGCACTCTACCCCAAGCTTGGAAGACAGCCAATGTGATACCGTTGCCAAAGCCAGGCAAGTCCCAAAGCACGGCGAAAGGCTTTCTACCAATAAGCCTGTTATCGCCCGTCGCTAAATTAGCTGAAAAGTTGATCTTGACGGACCTGGCTGATCAAAATGAGCGACAGCAGCATCAGCATGGGTTCAGGAAACTTCACTCTACTACTACTGCTCTATTGGAGATCGTGAGCTTTGCGGTCGAAGGGTTCAACATGAGAAAGCCCCTGAGAACGGTGGCCGTCGCCCTCGACCTGAGCAAAGCGTTTGACTCTGTTAACTTGGGACTGCTGTCCGAGAAACTGCTCAAGTCGTCGCTACCATCATGGCAGAAGCGATGGATTGCAGCTTTCACGAAAGGCCGCCGGGCTAAGGTTCTGTTTCAGAATCACGTATCCGATAACATTCCAATAGCAGACGGTGTTCCACAAGGCGGAGTGTTGTCCCCTGCCCTATTTAGCCTGTATCTTGAGGACATTCCCGTGCCTCCCAATGATGTAAAGATTGTTATGTATGCCGACGACATCACCATCATGTGCCAGGATCGTGACCTGCAGATAGCCGCTAACAAGATAAGCGCCTATCTCGTCGAGTTGAAGCTCTTCCTCGATAAAATGATGCTCACAGTCTCTGCTGCAAAATCCTCTGTTTCAGTGTTCACAACAAACACCAAGGAACACAGTGCCCATCCAGATGTCAAATGGGATGGTGACCTGTTACCAGCAGCCAAATTCCCCAAGCTGCTTGGCCTTATTCTTGAGATCCGTCACTGAAGTTCCACAAAAACGCGGAACAGAAACAAACAGTCGTCAAGGCTAGGCTTAATATCTTGAGAGCTCTCGGAGGAACATCATGGGGAAGCAGCCGAGAGACAATATTGAGAACCTACAGAGCGTTACTTCAGCCGGCTCTGGAATATGCGGACCAGTGTGGCTGCACCTGGTGTCTGACAGCTCCTGGAATAAGCTGCAGCGTGTACAGAATGCTGCGCTTAGAATTGCTACCGGGTGTGCAAGGAGCTCCCCAATAGAACATCCTCACTCGGAGGCCTGCATATTGCCGGTCAAGGAGCATTGTGAACTCCAGGCACAGCAGATGTATATTAATGTTCTGAGACAGCCGAATCATCCAACAAAGAGAATCATGAAGCCCATAAGAGAGAGGTCGATTAGGACGCCGTTCGCCGATGCTCCTCGTAAAGTTAATGCACAGAGATGGGCCGACTCCAACATTGAAAGGCTTCGTCTTCTGCGTGAGGAGCACACCCAGTTTGTTCGAGGATATCTAACGAAGGCGGCTGTGAACCCTATCTTAGGAGCAGTGCCGCCTCGGGTTTGCGAGTCCGAGTCAACTCGGCAGACGAGCCAGATGTGCTCTTGCCTCGCTGCGCTGTGGTCACTCTATACTGCTCATGTCTTACGTCAACAAGATCGACAGCAGCCGACCAGACGCATGCACGGACTGTGGTGCTCCCGGACACGACACGGCGCACTTGTTCATGTGCCTGAAGAGACCTACCTCCTTAATCACAATGGACCTTTGGACGAATCCTGTCAAGGCCGTCCAGTTCCTCAACCTATGACAAAAACCACTTCGAGGCTGCAGAAGAAGAAGAAGATCATATATCAATGGTATGGCTTTCGACACCCTCTCCACCCCTGATAGAAGGCCTTCTTGCTTCTTGATTCGTCGAAGGTCCGACCCCACCGGACGTCGACGTATCCGACCCCCTCTGATACATCACACCTCACGCCGAACCCTGTTTGCGCCAGTAGCGGCGTCCAGGATTGCGTACTGAACAACTTTCTTGCCCTGAAGTTCACCTGCCTTAATTTTAACGTTCACCTTTGCAGTGAGCGTCATAACTTCACGCCTACCCCCAATTTCGCAGTTTTTCTGATTATTTGAAAGTTCTACGCCCTTAAGCCTGCAACATCGTGCGAACCATGCCGAAACAATCCTAAAGCACTATTATTTGAACGGTTTCATTTCTATACTTTTTCAAACAAAATGTCGTGTTGTCAAAATTGTACGCCCACCCTGCCACTTGACTTACTTGATTTAATCGGCTGACTTCCGCCTGACGCGGTCAGTCCGCATCTTCACCGAGTTGTATCGTCCTAGTACTCAGAAGGTTGGAGCCGCCACCCGCGAAGCGAAAGTCCGGTGGCGAGCAACCCTTTTCGCGGGCAGCAAGCGAAATTATAGCGGGTGGCGAGCACTCGACGGCAGGGGCTCGCCGCTCGCCACCGCTAATTCGGCGGCGCGCTCGCCACATCACACTCACCCGCTCACCTTCTCCTGGTCGCTGACAAAATGGTAGCGGGTGACGCGCACTCCAGCGTGATAACTTAACACTAGCTCACACCCCGATCATTAAATTGTCATACGTTATCGAATCTATGCCCCCACCTCTATCCCTCATCTTTCAGTAATAGATTTATGATCTACAATTGGTTAAAATGTATTTATTATATTATATTCCAGCAAACAAAATAAATTCACTCATCATTGAATGTCACAGGCGGGCGTTCAATCAATACAATGTTCAAAATCATGGTTTCACATGCCGAATTCACATCAGTCTCATTGGTCACAAATATGACTTACTTGACTCAATCGGTTGGCTTTCGCCTGACGCGGTCATTCCGCATCTTCACCGAGGTGTGCCGTCCTAGTAGTCAGCCGTGTCCATTTTTCACGGTCTTCAGCCACAATTTGAACACATTCCATCCAGCTGTCACTATTCCATTTCCTGCGAAACGAAACATCGCGCCTGAACTGTCTTTCGATGCCGAGTGACTTTAAATCCTCTTTAACCACATCCGTCCAGAACTTTCGCCTACGCCCAGGTGGCCGTTTCAGACAGGATTTGGAAGCATTTTAAAGCGTGTTGTACGAGACGATCCGGCGTTCTTCTTAGTATATGCCCGAGCAGTCGAAGTCGACTTTTCATTGCTGCTTGAGATGGCGTTAGGAGATGCTGGCACCTCCCTCGTGTCAAGCGTTGATGTACTGCGTCGATTTCCTTGTAAAGGTCTTCGTTATGGCATACATCGCGGCCAGAAATATCTCAAGCAAACGCCTAAAAGCTTCCTCTCCGTGCAATCCAACCTTTCCATCTGCGTTTTCGGTGCTGCCCACGTCTCCGATCCGTACATCATGATAGGGCGAATAGCGGATAGGTAGACGCGCAACTTGACTTCCTTCGCGATGGTGGTAGACCACAAACACTTGGTTAGAGAATTGAATGCAGACGTAGCTTTCGCACATCGTTGTCGAATATCCGCTGCATAACTACCATCGTTCTTCAGCAAACAGCCCAAATAACAGAAATCGTCCACCAGTTCGATACGTTGTCCGTCCACACAAACTCCAGTTGAAGGCCTCTGAGAGACCCACATCTGCTTGCATTTGTCGGGACGAAGACGAAGTCCATAGGCTGCGGCATACTTCGAAACGAGGTTCACAATCCTTTGCAGTTTTGCGTTGTTTTCAGCGAATAACACAATGTCGTCGGCGTACTCCAGGTCGACAAGAGAGCGTCCTGATGGTGTTAGGATCACATCCGCAGGAAACTGTTCTGCAACTCTACGCATGATGTCATCAACGGCGAAGTTGAAAAGAAAAGGTCCTGCAACGGCTCCTTGCCTTACTCCTGTTTTCACCTCGAAAGCTGACGTAAATCCGACAGGTGTACGAACTGCTGCTGTTGTTCCTTTGTTCATGTCCTCGATTAACCGAACATACTTTTCCGGGACTCCATCTGCTCGCAGAGCATTGAGCAATCGATCACGATGAGGAGAGTCGAACGCGGCTTCAAAGTCCAAAAAAGCAAGCTGTAATGGCTTCGAAAACCGCTGCCACGATTCAATTACTCTTCTCACGACGAACACTTGGTCGATGGTCCATCTTTCAGGTCGAAAACCGGCTTGCTCATCTCTGGTCGTTCCTTCACGATGTTTAATAAGTCGCTCGAGAATGATACGTTCTAAAACCTTGTACATGACACGAAGTAGAGAGATTCCTCTGTAGTTCTTAGGATCCGTGACGGATAGCTTCTTGTGAAGAGGTACGATGATCGCATGTCTCTACGAATCGGGTATCCTTTCGCTCATCCATATGGCACGGATGGTGTTGGTCATTTCACGAATCCCAGACGGAGGAAGAGCTTTCAGCATTTCAGCAGTGATGTTGTCATCTCCACCTGCCTTTCCATTCTTCATTTTCCGGACACAATCCAAAACTTCAGACTCAGTCGGCGGTTCCTCACTGACATCGTAATGTGCTCTCTGAACATGCGGGAGCTCAGGTACTGATGGCGCTGGACGATTCAGTAGTGAACTGAAGTAATCCTTCCATATTGGCAGCGTCGCATCACCAACTGCAACTCCATCGGTAGTGTTCAAGACAGGAGAACATCTCTTCATCTTCCCGCTATACTGTCGCAGCAACGTGTAGGCTTTCTTCGGATTCTTCTCCTCCCAAGCCTTCTCGAACTCCTTAGCTCTACACGTCCACTCTCGTTCGCGGTCACTTTGAAGCTGCCGACGCAACTTCCTCCTCAGACGCTTCTCCTCCACGAAGTTTCCTGCAGTTCGGAGAGCACATACTCTGTTGTAGGTAGATGTTGTTTCTTCTGAGACGTAGGCGAACTTCTTCTTAGGCTGTACAACCGGGAGTGCCTCTTTCGAAGCGTCCTGGATGCACTTGACAAAAAGAATCCGCGTCGCAAAGTTTCTTCTTAGTCCGTACCCGATGTGAATAGAAACGCGTTGTCGGAAATTCCTTCTGCACTCTTCATCTCTGGGACTTGTCATGTCAATCCTCTGGAGAGGCTGAGCCCTCGCTTCCTCTTATGAATCCTCGCAGTGAAGTTCAACAGAACAGGACGGTGATCCGAATCGAATGCGACATCCCACACAGCTCTAGATCTTCGAATGTCCGATACTGGAATATTCCTCGTCAGGACATAGTCAAGCTGTAGTTTCAAAGTTGTCATCTTCCGCTTCCGCTGCTCTTCTGGAGATAGCCGGGTTGGTCCCTGCCACGTAAGCTGATGGCGGCGATGATTCCTCTTGAATGTCGATGCAATAGTCAGACCACTGCGTTCACACAAGTCGACAAAACGGTAGCCATTGTCCGATGTTTGCTCTACTGGGTAGAACCATTTACCGAGTACTTCGGATTCCTGATCAAGTCCCATCTTCGCATTTGCGTCAATCCCCACGACAACAGCATGTTGACAAGGTATCCTGGCCAGCAACGTATTGAGTTCCTCATAAAACGCATCCTTCGAATTGTCTTCGGCGGTTTCAGTGGGCGCATGAGCACTCACTATCCACAGATTGAATCCTTCTGTGATCCCGCAGTCGTACGAATGCCTTCCGTCACGACGTTGAGCCGAACTCCTTGACCATACCATTGAAATCCTTCCTTACAGCTATTGCACAGCCTCCCACTCTCCTATCGTCAGCGTTACCGCAGTAGATGGTGTACTCTCCGACGCTGATGACGGGTCTATCCTTGAGGCGGGCTTCCTGCAAAGCAGCAAACGGTGCATGGAAATAGCTCAGAAGTCTGGTTAGCGCAGTTTTTGGATATCACTCGACAGCGATCGACAGTTCAGGGTGGCGAAGTTGTGGCTTGTGGCCAAAGACTCCATGACTCCCTAGGTACGGATCCTAAGGTGTTATGGACCAGAGGCCTTAGTGTGCCGGACGGCGACACCTTTATGCAATGTGCGGGATACTTTCGCGATATAGGTGTGCACGCTATATCGCTCGAACGTTCCTGTGTACACTCAAACGTCTGCTGGGTTCAGTAGAAGCAGGGGCACCCAACGAGCAGGTACCAACAGACTTGTATACACATCCCCACGTATGGTCACAACTATATTAATATATATCATGGCATGTAGTAACTGAAGCACGATCCCATGTACAATGAGCATTTGGCTTTATCCCAGACAGGAGGCACTCGAGATTAATCTATAAAAAGGAGGCAAAGGGATTTACCTGATATCAGTATCAATCAGTTATTATGGAAACTAAAAAAAATTGAATAATCATTGGTTCATTTCCGCTCGAGGCCTGAGTGCCCCCCGCCTAGGATAAAACCAAGTATTTTCCGACCTTGTTTTAATTATCAATATATAAATATTCCAATTCTACTTATCCCAATATGATTATCGCATTAAGTTGTAATTTTTTTTGTAAATAACATCACTGTAATGAACTATTTTATGGGAAGCAATTCGCAACGTGGCAATTTATTATACAGGAAATGAAAAAAATATTTGCAGAATCCACTAGCATCATTGCCTCACGGCTCTGCCAATATACGCGACATTAGCTCCTCTACTCCTTCACATTGACTGCTCTTCGGTGTGCCATGTCGCTGAAAAAAATTGATTTTTGTGGAATTAAGTTGTACAAATAAGTAATAGCAGCGCATTTACGTTAATTGGTATCCATTGGAAATTGTACGATCCTCGTGAAATTTATAGGCTGCGAATATCTCTCCTGAAATGATACTGTATTACTGGTTTAGCGACGTAATTGAAAAAATAAAATTCTAGGGACTGTTTCACCCGCGCCACGATGATTTGGAGGCCAACGTTTTCGCTGTTGTAGGTATGGGACAGTACAGGCCATAAAACGGCCAATGTCTCACCGTCGAGTGGGTACCACAGCTGCGCGACCGCACGCGCGTCGGAAGCAGACGGGTCTTGGCCGCCGCGCGACGAGTTTTGTTTGCCGCCGCGCGACGTTTCGGAACTGCGCCGCCGCGCGGCGGCCGAAACCGCCGTCGCGGCGGCCAAAACTCGTCTGCTTCCGACGCACGTGCGGTCGCGCAGCGCGTGGTACGCAGTCGACGGTGAGACATTGACCGTTTTATGGCCTGTGACTTGACTTACTTGACTTACTCGGTTGGCTTTCGCCTGACGCGGTCATTCCGCATCTTCACCGAGGTGTGCCGTCCTAGTAGTCAGCCGTGTCCATTTTTCACGGTCTTCAGCCACAATTTGAACACATTCCATCCAGCTGTCACTATTCCATTTCCTGCGAAACGAAACATCGCGACTGAACTGTCTTTCGATGCCGAGTGACTTTAAATCCTCTTTAACCACATCCGTCCAAAAGCTTTCGCCTACGCCCAGGTGGCCGTTTCCAGACAGGATTTGAAGCATTTTTAAAGCGTGTTGTACGAGACGATCCGGCGTTCTTCTTAGTATATGCCGAGCAGTCGAAGTCGACTTTCCATTGCTGCTTGAGATGGCGTTAGGAGATGCTGGCACCTCCCTCGTGTCAAGCGTTGATGTACTGAGTCGATTTCCTTGTAAAGGTCTTCGTTATGGCATACACGCGGCCAGAAATATCCAAGCAAACGCCTAAAAAGCTTCCTCTCCGTGCAATCCAACCTTTCCATCTGCGTTTTCGGTGCTGCCCACGTCTCCGATCCGTACATCGCGATAGGGCGAATAGCGGATAGGTAGACGCGCAACTTGACTTCCTTCGCGATGGTGGTAGACCACAAACACTTGGTTAGAGAATTGAATGCAGACGTAGCTTTCGCACATCGTTGTCGAATATCCGCTGCATAACTACCATCGTTCTTCAGCAAACAGCCCAAATAACAGAAATCGTCCACCAGTTCGATACGTTGTCCGTCCACACACAAACTCCAGTTGAAGGCCTCTGAGAGACCCACATCTGCTTGCATTTGTCGGGACGAAGACGAAGTCCATAGGCTGCGGCATACTTCGGAAACGAGGTTCACAATCCTTCTTGCAGTTTTGCGTTGTTTTCAGCAGATAACACAATGTCGTCGGCGTACTCAAGTCGACAAGGGAGCGTCCTGATGGTGTTGGGATCACATCCGCAGGAAACTGTTCTGCAACTCTACGCATGATGTCATCAACGGCGAAGTTGAAAAGAAAGGTCCTGCAACGGCTCACTTTGCCTTACCTCCTGTTTTCACCTCGAAAGCTGACGTAAACCCGACAGCGTGTACGAACTGCTGCTGTTGTTCCTTTGTTCATGTCCTCGATTAACCGAACATACTTTTCCGGGACTCCATCTGCTCGCAGAGCATTGAGCAATCGATCACGATGAGGAGAGTCGAACGCGGCTTCAAAGTCCAAAAAAGCAAGCTGTAATGGCTTCGAAAACCGCTGCCACGATTCAATTACTCTTCTCACGACGAACACTTGGTCGATGGTCGATCTTCCAGGTCGAAAACCGGCTTGCTCATCTCTGGTCGTTCCTTCACGATTCACATTAAGAATCCGTGCACGAAATTTCCTAATTACCTGAGTGAATTCGTAAACAATGCCTTTTTGGTGCTAGCGATAAGTTGAGGGAACCGACATGGACATTTTAGCCGTTCAGAAAAAAATTCTCTTTCGAAACAAAATGACAAATGGACCTGAGATTTGTAATCAGCACCCAAAAATAGGGCGAACTTTGAAACAGTTTTTCTGGACGTCCTAAATTTCCCCTAGGATACCCCTTTTCCTTTCGCAAATATGAATATGCCCCCTCTAGGATTATGGAAATCTCTGAGGCATTTAGCAATTTTTTTATTGAAAAATTATCTACAGAAATCTGCGGGATTATGGTTTTCCAAAACATCGTGGTGCATTGAAAACAAGCCCTGTGTAAAAAAACGTGAAAATTGGCCTTTTTCAAAATGACTCACGAATCAGTCGAGGGCTGACTTCCATTTCCTCCGTCCATTCCTCAGACGCTCCAAATACGCAGTTCTTCTGCGATCTCTATTAACCAGCATCTCTAAAAAATTTAGAGCTTCAAGGAAAACTTCTAAATCAGCTGCTTCTTGTCGTCTAATATAAGCCCGAGGAAGAGAATCGCAAACAATCAAAAATAGCATCTCACCTCCATAAGCACGATTTTTCACCTGGAAAAAATTATTCAGTGAGCGAAACAAAATTAATTATGATGTTCCACACATAATTTGAAGACCGTTCAAAAATTCAAGTACTCGCCCGTCCATTCTGATAAATTTACATTTATTGATTTTCATCAAATACATTCAACATTTTTTAGCTCACGAGTTATTCGAAAATCAGGAATAAGCAATGAACTTTTTTTGATTTTTCCTCATTAAAAAAAGATTTAATTTGAAGTGTTCTAAAAGTTTTTATTCAATTTTTGGAGAATTTGTGTCAATTGCAAATATCTAAATGGAAAATATCTGAATAGCGAAAATAGGGATAGGGTGACTCACGGACTCACGGGACTACTCACGTAGAGTAGCTGGGGTTGACAGAAATTTTCAAAAAAAAACATTTGACGGAGAAGTCATCACATATGATCTGAGGCGTATCGAGTGACACGTCGACGTGAGGATGTTGATAATGGAGGCGTGATTGTCCTAGGGCGAGTCATTAACACCTATCTGGTACTCGTGGGTACATCTAAGGCATTAAACATGTGCTGCCTCTCCGAAGGGAGAGGTCGCAAAGACGGTCTGGCTAACGGGCCACAGTTATCACATTGAACAGTAGGTAATTTATATTATATGATCAGCAGGGCATACTGAATACTGGCCGAAATGTGAAATTCTATCGAGGAATTTGTTGAAGTCTATTTTCATCTGAACAAAAAAAAAGTTTAGTTGCCTAGATGGTACAAATTCAGATTTTCGGCGTTTTGCCAGAAGTTCAAATAGCTATGAAACTTTACAGTTCTTCTAAATAACGAAAGCAATTAAAGCAGAGGTATAAAAAAACAAGACAATTCGAAGCAGAGGGGTAGAGAGTAAAAGAAAATGAAGTCGATGCAAGAGACGCCAACTGTGATGTTTGAAAACAATGCGGTCGACTGGCTCGCAGAGAGCTCGCGACCCGCCATACCATTTCTACTCGCGCTCGCGACCAGCTGTACCAATAGCGAGTGGCGAGCGGAGGTGAGGGGGCAGCGGGCGGCGAGCACTTCAAAATGAGAGGTTAGCGGGTGGCGAGCAAGACCCGAAATGCGCGCGGGTCGCGAGCCCCGAGTTCCTGAGTAGTCAGCTGTGTCCATTTGTCACGGTCTTCAGCCACAATTTGAACACATTCCATCCAGCTGTCACTATTCCATTTCCTGCGAAACGAAACGTCGCGCCTGAACTGTCTTTCGATGCCGAGCGCCTTTATCCAGGTGGCCGTTTCCAGATAGGGTTTGAAAGCGTTCTTAGACCTTGTTATAGAAGGCGATCTGGCGTTCTTCTCAGTATATGCCCAATCAGTCAAAGTCGACATTCCGTTGCCACTTGAGAAAGTGTTGGGAGATGCTGGCACCACCCTCGTGCCACGCATTGATGCGCTGCGTCGATTTCGTTGTAAACGTGTTCGTTGTGGCATACTCAAGGCCAGAAACATTTAAGCAAACGCCTAAAAACTTCATCTCCGTGTTATCCAACCTTTCCATCTGCGTCTTCGGTGCTACCCACGTCCCCGATCCATGCATCATGATAGGGCGAATAGCGGATAAGTAAACACGCAATCTGACTTCCTTCGCGATGGGGTAGACCACAAACACATTGTGATGGTGTTAGGATCACGTCCGCAGGAAACTGTTCTGCAACTCTACGCGTAATGTCATCACCGGCGAAGTTGAATACAAATGTTTCTGCTACGGCTCGTTGCCTTACGCCCTGTTTCCACCTCGAATTCTGAAGTGAATCTAACAGGCGTACGAACTCGTGCTGGTGTTTCGTGGCTCATGCTTAGTCAAACATACTTTTCCGGGACTCCATCGGCTCGCGTAGCGTTGAGCAATCGATCACGATGAGGAGAGTCGAATGCAGCTCCGAAGTCCAGGAAATTGAACTCTAGCGGCTTCGAAAACCGCTGCCACGATTCTATCACTCTTCTCACAACGAACACTTTGTCGATAGTCAATCTACCAGGTGGAAAACCGACTTGCTCTTTGGTAGTTTGTTTGCGAGGCTTGGCAAGTCGCTGAAGGATAATACTTCATAAAACCTTGTACATAACTTGCAGTAGAGATTCCTCTGTAGTTCTTAGGGTCCGTGACGGATAACTTCTTTTGAAGAGGTACGATGATCGCATGTCTCCACGAATCAGATATCCTTCCACTCATTCATATGGCACGGATGGTGGCTGTCATTTGACGAATCCCAGACAGAAGAAGAGCTTTCAGCATTCCAGCAGTGATGTTGTCATCTCCACCTGCATTTCCATTCTTCATTTTCCGGACACAATACAAAACTTCAGACTCAGTCGGCGGTTCCTCACTGATGGGCTCTCTGGACCTGCGGTCTTTTGGAGGCCAAAATATGTACTTAATTGTGACTGGGAAGCTGATTTGAGTGACTGTTGCCGCCCGAAAGCAAATTACAAACATTACCTTGCCCGCTCAATTTGTCTTGTGGCAGCGAAAAGCCAGTGCAGCTACCTCCGCTCTTTCTAGAGTCGGCGTTGGTACTGACAATTGGTACTTGTGAGTCAGTTTACCGTTCAAGGTGCTATTTTCAGTTTAATACGGATGCATATTTAACGCATTGGTCGAAGGAAAACGGCTGGTTGGATAGTTGTGTTGGGAGAAAAGGATACTGATAGGATGGTATCATTGAGCCATGTGAACGGGAGTTCAGGGAAACCGTGTGGTGCGCATTGACTTCGTGACTCCGGATAAGAGGTAGATTCACTTCTTTGTGATTCCATGCGATCTCATTTTCCATTCTCCTTTTTTCAGAGGAAGATGCCATTTAAGTGTCTTCGTAATGTCTGACTGTTATCTAGGAATCGATCAAGAATTACAGATTAAAGCTGAATTGGTCTGATTCTGAACTCTTTGCGATGTATTTTCAACTGGGTTGCACTTTGGTTTTAATTCTGTATTTCTATCAAGGCCTCGAAAGTGCCAAAGTTATTAGTCCCGCTCATTCTAGTTCCGATGACTGTGATTTTCGTACATTTCATGAATATTGTTCAGTTTCATTTCTGCTGAATTGTTTGTTGCACGATTTCGTTAATAACATTTCTAACTGTTTTACTTCCCTACAAAAGGGGTTTGCTATGGTGTGGTATTCTGTAAGAATCTCGCTAAAAGAAGTGAAATTTGGAGGCGACCATTACGCAACCGTAAAATGGATTGCGAACAATCCCATATGAAGATAAGAGTGGCTCTCCTTACACCATTATACCACCTACACCCGCTCTGCAGTTTCCAGCTAGTTGACACAAGATCTGTAGACAGCAATCACCCACAACGGGTATGATCTGGCAAGCGCATCGACATTGAACCCATTGCGCTGAGGCGTTTTGAAGAACGAGCTGTGATGTTTTCGGATGTTTCATGCCTTTTAATCCCCCGTCAACTAGCGTGAAAGCTGCAGAGCAGGTGTCGGTGGTGTAATGGTAACACACTTGCCAGGAAAGCGATGAGATGAAGGTTGGGGTTATGCCTGACTCCTGGAACCGTCATCCGGATCTTCTGAGCAAACCCGCTGTCCTCCCGCCATGGACCTTTAAGCGTTAGGGTTCGCGGTGTGCCTGATCTTTCGTTCCGGCGCCGCGGACCTACTGGCTCGGTGGTAGGAAGGTATCGGCTCGGTATGTTCTTAGTAGATTGGCGGACAATAGTATCAGAAAGGGACGCAGGCTGCTGTAGCGGGCTCTCGTGCTTGTTGATCGACCGGGAAAGCAGACGGAAAATCAGGCCTTTCACGACATTCTGTACCCTTTCACGTCAACTAACAAGGGAAGTATACAAAGCGTAGGTCTGATCTGCGAAAACGACTAGCGTCGTTAGTATCTCTTGTGGCTCAATAGTAAAACTGCGCAGTATCCCGTCGCGAGCCGCAGGTTCCAGGAAGTTACAAGCTTGAAAAGCTCAATTTTGTGCTTTTTGTACCTTCCAAAAAGCGCGTTATTCTTCGGAAAATCCGGAAACGGACCTCATAAATGTGTTCAGCACCCAAAACTACCAATTCTGAGCAAATTTTGGGTGAACGCACATTTTCCGTACTTTGTCCAGACTGACAGCGTTTTGGACTTGTACGGATTTTCGGTTGGGCGCTTATTTCTACTAATTGAGGGTTCTGGAAGCGTTTCAGAAAAATGTTCCAGATTTGACTTAAAATTCTCCGGGGGGGGGTTTGGGGCGCTGATCACGATTCGGTGATTTATTAGTCGATTTTCAAAAGTTTTCGGCTCATTTCGTTTGAAGCTTCCCAACCGGCAAAAACTTCCAGGGAAACACGGCACTTTCGAGATTGCCGGTTTTCCACGATAGATATGTCTCAAAATCATTTGCTGAGGGTTGTTTGGAGTGCTAAACACGAATCTGGAGTCCGATTATCGATTTTTTGCAGATTACGGTGGGTATACGGTAGTTTGGTCAAAATCTCAGATTTTACTCAAAATTTGTATACGGGGGTTAATCGCGGTGGAGAATACGAATTTAACGTCCGTTTGTCGATTTTCAAAATACTAAGGTGGGTTTTGACCCTTAAATGACATGTTACCTACCGTAACCTACAGTAAACCTCAAAATTTCGACAAATGGACTCCAGATTCGTGTTCACCACCCTAGATTACCCCCACATACAACTTTTGAGCTAAATCCGAGAAAAGTTTTCGAAACTCCAAAAAAATACCTGATGGGTACCCTTGCCTTTTCGTTGTAGCTTAAAAAATGCTCATAACTTTTTGAACCTGCGGCTCGCGGCAGGATACTGAGCATTTTACTATTGAGCCAGAAGAGATACTTCAACCATACTAGTCGTTTTGGCAGATCCGACCTACGCTTTTTATACTTCCCTAAGGATTTTCCTTCCTGACGATTTTTATTTCATCACAGAATTCTTTCAGTTATGTAAATATCGTCCAGTGTACAGGTAATAGCTCTGCTTGGAAAGCAGCTGGGTGCGTGGTGTTAACTAGTAGTCATGTTGACCAGGGTTTCGGGGACTGCATACCTACATCAGCAGTCATATTTACCACCAACTTTCTTCTATAAAAATGAGCGAAACCCACCTTCGAACATCGATCAGGGCGGAGATTACCATGCAGTTCAAGCGGTTCCTTTTCTTTGAAATTACATTACTTTGAAGTCA
The DNA here is from genome assembly GCA_029168955.1 of Aplectana chamaeleonis. NCBI lineage: Eukaryota > Metazoa > Nematoda > Chromadorea > Rhabditida > Cosmocercidae > Aplectana > Aplectana chamaeleonis. The sequence goes on along the minus strand of JAPDOI010001064.1, from coordinate 106,634 downwards.
CTAGAAGACAAGGTATCGTCAATCATTGGTTGAGGGGTAGCCGCGCCGCTGCTATGATAGCTTTATCATAAAAGGTTGAACGGTTGTTTCTGAGAAAACGCAATGGTGGAAGTCGAGGAACCACCACTCCGCTTCAAGGATAGCATGATAAGAATTCCAACGCGGCTACCTGGAGATAAGATACAAACCATATGTTAGAAGCTCAAGAGTTGATCCAACGGCAAGGTGTCTGGCACAACACATAAAGCCCAGCTCCTTCACAGGGTTCGGCGCGGGGTGTGGATATCCACACCGGGGGGTTTGAGCTGCGCAATGGTGGAGGGAGGGGGGTCTGAGCTCCACCGGGAGCAGGGCTGGGCACACGTCCCGGCATGGCGATTCTGAATATGCACCCCCCTTATGGAAAATCTAAATCGGCTATTTTCCAGGAAAGTTGAGCACAACAGCCATGATTTTGACTTCCTGATTTCGATAAACAAGAATTTAAAAAAGCAATGACTAGAGAAAATTCCGAAAATGTCAACAAAAAAGGTAGTGTAATTTCTAAACTTCAAAACAATCCCATGAGGAAAACTTGTTAGCAAGACGGTAAGTTATGAAAAAAGATAAAAAAATTTCATTACAAAACAGTTGAACAATTACAAACAACAGAACTACTACGATTGCGATAATTAATGTTTCCTGTCGAATGTGTTCATAAACCTATGAAGGATTAGTTGATCTGTTTGGTTGTTCTGATGTGGGAATCAAAACTATTTTGTTTTGCGGAACAATGCTAGGATTCATGTGATGCGTAAAGAGTGGGAAACCCGAGTTTTACCCTCCCAGAATGCCGCAATCTCTTGAAGATTCGGCCTGCCGCAGCTACGCAGCGCACACGGGAGTGGACGCGCACACAATATTAATAAAAATGTATTTTATTACAGAACGGGGAGGAGAAAAGGATTGAAACTGAAGGAAATGGAAGATGGTAGAGGTATTCTGGATGTACCCATTTTAGAAATTTAATGTAAATAAACAAAGTTGGAGCGGGTGTGAATATTTAGCCGTGACAGGGTTCATTCAAACGAACCTAGTTGATCGAATTTAGCATTATAAGGAGAGCAAAGGATATTGTGAGAAAGAAGAGAATCTGGCAAACATTTTAGTTTCATTATGATCGATTTTTAATGTGATTTAAGGACCTTAAATCTCGTCCCGGTTTTACCCCGAAAACCGGGACAAAACCGGGACGTGTTTTAAGGACCTTAAGTTGAAATGTTTGCCCGATTCTCCTCTTTCTCTTCTCTCAATGCTCTTAGTTCTATGTTTGTTGGTGTTTTTAATCAACTAGGTTCATTTGAATGAACCTTATCAAGTCCAAAAAATTCACTCCGCTCCAACTTAGTTTGTTTACATTAAATTTCTATAATGGATACATTGAAAGTATCCTATTCCTGCCTTCTTCCATTTGCTTCAGTTTCAATCCTTTTCTCCGCCCCTTTCTGTAATAAAATACAATTTTTAATTAATATTGTGTGCGCGTCCACTCCAGTGCGTGCTGTGTAGCTGCGGACAAACACCATATCGCACGGCCAGCCTAGCCTATGAGAGATTACAGCATTCAAGGTGGATAAAAGTTTTTATGTACAGGGTACTTCTCAATGAGGACGACACGGTCATTTGCTTCTTTCATAGGAACTTGCAATATTCAATTTTTACAGTTGGCACTCTTCATAAGTCACATTCTCATGAATTAAAATCTATTGACTAGTTGTGATGCTGACTGTGCTATCTGTACTTTTAAACTGGCGAAATAAATCCTAGCCTGCTCGGATGAGTCCGGGCAGAGTAAGCAGCGGAGCGGTCGGTCATGGCAAAGTATAACAGTGATAAGAAGATTTTGACATGATAAGCCCGATAAGCCTTGCTTCGACCGGCTCAGAATGAGCGACATAGGCTATACATCATTTATCTAATTTTTTTTGAACTTGAACGATAGCTTTCCTGGGCGCTGTCTTTGTATCTTTGCCTCGAATCAGTAGCCACCCGCGTAATCAATAAACGTTGCACCTAAGAAACATGACACAACATCAATCCTTACTTGCTACAAGATAACAGAGTAGTGTTTATACCTTCATCTAAACAAACTTCGACGGCAACCATGAATTATTGCGAACACAACCTGCATCTCTATCAATAATTTTAATTCTTTTAGTGTTCGACTCAAAAATCGGGGAAGAAGATATGACAAATCAGAAGAATAGTGTGTATTTTTTCCTGAAGTTCGACAGAACATGCACTTCGTTATTTTTTTGGTGTTCGGTTTAGGCACCGCCCTTTGCCCTCTCTGCAACGTCCAATATGCACCCCCTAAGGTTCACCGGGACGCATGCCCAGCCCTGACCGGGAGACCACGTGAATTATTCTGACCGGGGTAGTAGGTACACTGTTTAGAATTTTTTTTGCGAATAATTCTGTAATGCCGTCCAATTAACATGAAACCTTGTTGTAATTAAATTTACGTAAATGTTAAAATTATAGTAAAGGTTCTCCTACCGTTGAATATAAGGCTCATAGGTTCTGGGCGCGTATCCTGGATAGTTGTGTACTGAATTGCAAATAAGAACAGATTGGAAGCTACGGAATGGGGCGGAAGAAAAGAGTGGATGCGATGAGTGAGGTTATTGGCTAAGACGAGGACGACGAGATGTACTAAAGAAATTAATGTTTCAGAGAAGAACAGGTCACTTTAAATGTATATGGAAAAACACGCTTTAATAAGTGGTTGGATACGAAAATAGGTGCTTCAACATTAGCCAGACCAGATATGGCAAAAACACTTGTTAGTTAGAAAGAGCGTCATCCGATCTGGTTACGTTCCGAATTTCATTCTCCGAAACCCACTCATATACGAAACACTCGGATTCGATCTCGAAAGGTGCTTAATTTTTGCAAGACATTAGACCTCACATTTTTTAGGCAAAGAGGGAGTCACGAAAGTAGGATAGTCGAGTCGAGAGTGGTAGATTTACCCTATATACAAACTTTCACTTTCTAAGAGGGACGCTGGAAGGCATTTCTCTGTGTGGCCCACACCTGCCTCAGGTGCGGTCGCGCTGGAAGTCTAAATTTTTGCAAGGTATGAGTCAGGAGAAAACGATATTTGAGTTGAGCGTGGTTGATTTACCTCATAAACAAACTTCAATGGCGGTCTTAGGAACCCTGAAGACCGCTACACTGCAAGGGCTCACACTTTTCTCAAGGGTGGTCCCGCCGGAAGTCGGCAATTTTGACTTTCGATATGGCTATATCGCGCAGCAAAAGGATAAGATGACATTTGTGATATAATTTTTGATCCAAATATGAAAATTCCGTGAATTTGCAAAAACAGCTCTGACGGAGATACGAACCTGGTCACGCCTTCTTCCTCCTTTGCGCCGTCGATGCTGTTGGCTTGACCGCTTAACAATTCAAGTGACTAGAGGTCGATGGTCGGCAAACTTTCGGACTTTATAACTCCTTCAGGACGTTTTACGATTTTTCTACCTTGTTGCGCTCTATGTAGCGGTCTTCGGCGTTACACTGAGACGGTAAAACATTTTTTACCGAGTAAAAAAGTTTTACTCGGTAAAAAATCTTTTACCGTCTCAGTGTAACCCCGAAGCCCGCTACATAGAGAGTGCAACAAGGTAAAAAAAATCGTAAAAAAAACGTCCTGAAGGAGTTATAAGCTCCGAAAGTTTGCCGACCATCGACCTCCTCCTAGTCCTTGAATTGTTAAGCGGTCAAGCCAACAGCATCGACGGCGCAAAGGGAGGAAGGGGCAGTGGTGGGCGTGTGACCAGGGTTCGTACCTCCGTCAGAGCTGTTTTTTTGCAAATTCACGGAACTTTCATATTTTGATCAAAAATTATATCACAAATGTCATTTTATCCTTTTGCTGCGCGATATAGCCATATCGACAGTGAAATAGACTCGGGTACAAAGGATTTAAGGTTTTGTTCCCCATCAAGGATTTCCATTGTTTTGGAGAACTTATATGATTTGGAAGTATTAACATCACATATTTTTAACAACCTTATCACTTTATGGGACGCAAAATACATAACCATTTCTTTCACCAATGGTAAATAGGCACATAATCACACATAAGCAAATTCCCCAATAGGGACAGCGAATGAACACGATAGGCTCCTGGCAACCTATCTCTTCACAGGGGCCGAGCGCTCCTGGACATTCGAGATCAGTTGGAGTTTCGAAAGGACCCGGACGGATAAGAACGTAGCCGGCCTTAAAGACATCGTCCACTCCGAAAATCATATATTATTTTAAACGACCTAAAAATTCAAAATTTCGAAGAGCAATAGTAGAGTAAAATCGCTTGAGGAGTGCTTTCGAATAGCTGCAGAACCCGATGTCTGCCAGCTGAACCAAGCTTGTTACGCCAGGCGGGTTCGTCAAAATCTGCAAGTTTTCCCCGCCGGCACAAGAGCCTGTATCGCGCTTTGAATGGAAAAATCACTCCTTGAGTCGGGAGAGAACACAATTCTCCGGCATTTGCTGGATGAAAACATTCTCGAAAAATGCAAATGTTGTTAACGTCGTCATGATATGGGATGTTCCGCTGACGACGTAAAGTGTCTTCGTCTTGAATACACCCTTCCATGGGAAGCGACCACTCGGCTCTGGTAATCGGACAAAGAGCATCTCTCCGACCTTGCCTGATGGGAAAATGAGGGGCATGACGGTCAGACTACGGTTGATCGCAGAAGCCGGCTGCACCAAGCGCACCGTCTCCTGTTACTTAATGGTTCTCGTAACTTGTTCAAAATATGTGGGGTAATACTTCCCAATCATATAAGTTCCCGAAAACAATGGGAAAGCTTTGATGGGAAACAAAACCTTGAATCCCTTCTACCCGTCTATTTCACTGTCGATGACTATATCGCGCAGCAAAAAGATAAGATGACATTTGTGATATACTATAGATGTTTGATGATGTTGAACTCGACACGAGGTTGATACAGTTCTTTATGGCTAACGCTTCGGAGTAACTGTCCATGTACGACTTTCAATTAATCTCGGCATTGACAAAGTTGATATTGACAGTAGTTTTCTGCAGCTTAGAACCGAGTATGGTACAGGTTTATTCGGCTGACGTTTCGGCGCTTTCGCCTTCTTCCGGAGCCTGGAAAATAGAGAGCATTTGGAAAAACTATCCGATCAAGCGTCATTTCATTCAACAGTATCGCTTTCGGTGGGAAGCAGGACCACCCACGACGCGAAGAGGTAAGGAAAAAACAGACCAACCTAGTACTGTGAGCCGACGAGCTCAACAAGTAACCCTCAGATAGGAGAAAACGCAGGGGGATGAAACTCGCGCCTCGGGCCTCCTTATATATGGTAGCGACCTGCTCTCAAAGCGACCACCTAGGGCGACTGATTAAGGTGACATAGCCCGCAGAGGTCCATGTAAGGTGCCAAATCTTGGGTAGTTGCAGACGCACTTCTCCCTGCGATTGATTTTTGGATTCCTAGCAGCGATCCAGAATGCCTCAAGCGTTTTGCGGGCAGAAATGCTCAGCCTCGCGCGCCAGAATACTTACCGCAACTTCAAATAACGTATCGCCATGATCGCGGACAGGAAAGTTGTACTCCTTTAGGGAGACCACCGCGTCCGCGATCATGGCGATACGTTATTTGAAGTTGCGGTAAGTATTCTGGCGCGCGAGGCCGACATTTCTGCCCGCAAAACGCTTGAGGCATTCTGGATCGCTTAGAATCCAAAAATCAATCGCAGGGAGGAGTGCGTCGCAATTACCCAAGATTTGGCACCTTACATGGACCTCTGCGGGCTATGTCACCCAATCAGTCGCCCTAGGTGGTCCTTTGAGGCAGGTCGCCACCATATATATGGAGGCCCGAGGCGCGAGTTTCATCCCCGCGTTTTTCTCATCTGAGGGTTACTTGTTGAGCTCGTCACAGTACTAGGTTGGTCTGTTTTTTCCTTACCTCTTCGCGTCGTGGGTGGTCCTGCTTCCCACTGGAAAGCGATACTGTTGAATGAAATGACGCTTGATCGGATAGTTTTTCCAAATGCTCTCTATTTTCCAGGCTCCGAAGAAGGCGAAAGCGCCGAAACGTCAGCCGAATAAACCTGTACCATACTCGGTTCTAAGCTGCAGAAAACTACTGTCAGTATCAACTTCCGGACCAGACGAGTTTTGAGGTTGTTTGGAGGAATGTCAACAAGCTGAACTCGTCAGAAATGAACGGTATTTTGAAGGGAATTTTTCCTTCTATTGGGCTTCTCTGGTTTTCAGTGAGGTTTCTGCCCTGCGCGAACCAAATTCTCTGGAATATCAATTCCAGATCGGCTATTTCACGTGCCATCCTCCTCCTCTTCTCGGTACAAACACTGCTGGCTGTTCGAAACATATTACTTATTACAGCTCTTTTTGTCAGGGATGGATGTGCTGACCGGAAGTGGACAAGAATATTCTTATTGTTTGGTTTCCGGTACCTCTTTGTAGCGTGTCCTCCATCGCGCAAGTGGACCTGGACATTAAGAAAATATAGCCAGTTTGCAACAGGCTTTTCCCTGGTAAACTTTATGATTTCTGATTGGGAGTTTAGAAGGTCAAAGCACTGATGCATCTCTTCCTGTGTAGGGAAAACGATGAAACAATCATCGATATACCTACAATAAAGGATAGGGAGGCGGGCCAGTACCGGATTTTCAATTTCCCCATGAAGACTATCGCGAGAGTGGATACTAGGCGCTATCACTTCGCAAGCCCTCTGACCTTTCTGAAATAGTGGCCTGATTATCTGAAAACATTGCAGCTGGACCTCTCCTTTATGAGCGTCATGACTTGACAGATGGATAACCCAAACATGCTGACGGGATTCTGATTTCGGGTGAGCAGCTCGAAAACAGCTTGCATTGCGTGCTCATTACTCACATTGGTATACAACGCGGTAACATCGAAGGACTCCATGAAGCAGTGGTTGTTCAACTGAGCGCTGCGCAAAGTGTCAAGGAAACCGCGAGTGTTCGAAAGGTGCGCCGGGACGAAGTTTAGCAGTTGTTTCAAGACACAATTTATGAACCACGCTATTCTATCCGTAGGCCCGCCCACGCAGCTGATGATTGGCCTCACCTTAATTGCAGTGGGAGAAATTGTGGTCAAATCTTCACCCTGTGGAATTTTGTGCGTTTGTCATACGCCTCAAAATTGAGACACCAAGCTGTCCAGTTCTCTACCTGTTCGTAAAAACGCACAAAATTCCACAGGGTGAAGATTTGACCACAATTTCACCCACCGCAATCAAGGTGAGGCCAATCATCAGCTGCGTGGGCGGGCCTACGGATAGAAGTGCGTGGTTCATAAATTTGGTCTTGAAACAACTGCTAAACTTCGTCCCGGCGCACCTTTCAAACACTCGCGGTTTCTTTGACACTTTGCGCAGCGCTCAGTTGAACAACACCTGCTTCCTGGAGTCCTTCGATGTTACCGCGTTGTATACCAATGTGAGTAATGCAAAAAAGGAAATGCAGGCGGTTTTTGAGCTGCTCACCCAAAATCAAAGTTCCATCAGCATGTTTGGGTTATCCATTGGTCAAATCATGGCGCTCGTAAAGGAGAGCCTCAGCTGCAATGTCTTCAAGTGGTCAGGCCGCTATATCAAGCAGGTCAGAGGGCTGGCGATGGGACAGCGTCTAGTACCCACTCTCGCGATCGCCTTTATGGGAAAAATCGAAACTCCGGTACTGGCCCGCCTCGCTATCCTCTACTGTAGGTATAGCGATGATTGTTTCATCGTCTGCCCCACACAGGAAGAGATGGATCAGTGCTTTGACCTTCTAAACTCCCAATCAGAAAACATAAAGTTTACCAGGGAAAAGCCTGTTGCAAACTGGCTATATTTTCTTAATGTCCAGGTCCACTTGCGCGATGGAGGACACGCTACAAAGTGGTACCGGAAACCAAACAATAAGAATATTCTTGTCCACTTCCGGTCAGCACATCCATCCCTGACAAAAAAGAGCTGTAATAAGTAATATGTTTCGAACAGCCAGCAGTGTTTGTACCGGAGAAGAGGAGAGGATGGCACGTGAAATAGCCGATCTGAATTGATATTCCAGAGAATTTGGTTCGCGCAGGGGCAGAAACCTCACTGAAAACCAGAGAAGCCCAATAGAAGGAAAAATTCCCTTCAAAATACCGTTCATTTCTGACGAGTTCAGCGCTTCGATCAGAAAATGCCTGAAGAGAACGGGGCTGGATAACTCTGTGATCTTGGTCGACATTCCTCCAAACAACCTCAAAACTCGTCTGGTCCGGAATCGCCTCTACGATCGCGTTTGTACTACACCCGCCTGTGTGATTTGCCCTGCTGGCAGGGATGGAGACTGCACTGCTTGCGGTGTGGTCTATTTGATCTCATGTCAGCTGTGCGGCCGAAAATACATCGGGGAAACATCGCGGCCACTGCATGTCAGGATCAAAGAACACTTGGACGGTAAGGAGAGGAGGCGGGAAGCCACAGTGCTTGGGGCGCATCGGGTCACTACCCATAATGGTGACAAATTTGACATCAAGGTCGAGATAATAGCCCGAGAAACTGACACCGCAGCGCGAAAAACCCTATAGGCATTTTTCATACAGGCTTATGACCCGCAAATTAACCGGAAGGGAGAAGGTCTGTATATAACCCGGGAGCTCAGGCCATACGTAAGACTCGCCTTCTAACATCTCAAGTGGTGGTCTACAGCGTTTCCTTCATCGACGCTTCATGCTGCTCTGATCGATAGCGAGTTCTTGGCTAGGTGCGGTACATTTCTTTGGTTTTCTCTCTAACATACGTGACAGAAAATAGGTTTTCGATTTCAAGTGGGGATTAGGAGACGTTTGGCCGGGTAGACACACTTCTTATTTGATATTTTCAGGCTCTGAAGAAGGAGGTTACTCCGAAACGTTAGCCATAAAGAACTGTATCAACCTCGTGTCGAGTTCAACATCATCAAACATCTATAGTATTATCATGCCGAGGTTTATGGAGAGTCGCACATGGAGATTTGTGATATAATTTTTGATCAAAGTATGAAAGTTCCGGGAATTTGCAAAAATGCAGCTCTGGGGGAGATTCGAATCCTGGTCACATGCCCAACACTGCCCCTTCCTCCTTTTGCGCCGTAGATGCTGTGGACTCGACCCCTTAGGCCATTGTTATACCAAAAGTTTGCGACCGCGACAGGTGCGGTCAACTGTTACGAATCGTGCCGGGACCAGGCCCACACAGTAGAAAAATGCTGACGCAGGAATAGTTTACGGCACCTGTCGCGGTCGCTGGCTCGAAAGGGGATTTCATGCCTGAAATGTGGAAACCGTGCGGTAATCGGTCGCTGTCGCGGCTGTCCGTCGCAGTGCAGTGCACTGCGACGGGTGTCAGCGCCAGCGACCCATCCAAATCTGGCATCCTGCCGGGTGGTTTTTGGCCGTGAGCGACAGCGACGGCCGGCCTTCAGCGACAGCGACGTAGCAGTGCTCTGCGACCGCGACAGGCCTGTCGTGGGATATAACAGTGGCCTTAAAGGCAGTGTTCACGATGAAAAAAGTTTTCGAAATTCCACTAGGATTGGTTTGTGGAGGGACACTCTGTAACGTTAACGTCGAAAGAACGCATGAAAACGAGCCAGGAAGAGCTCAAAAGAGCCCGAAGTTGCAACTTCGAGCGCCTTGAAAACCCCAAAGCGCATCACACGCCCACCGACGTGAACAAATGAATGCTCGAGATCGTGAGATGAGCGATGATTTTCAATCATTAGCCCTGTTCTTCCCTTCATTCTCAGCTTCTCTTTACTCAGGTCAGCTCGCATAGATCGGCTGCAAAAGACGGAAGTTACAAGCCTCGGACAACTCGTCCACCATGTTTCCATACTCCGCCAACGCGTAGCTAAATGCCTCACACGGAAACCAGTGATGCCCAGGGTTTCGGAGGCATCTAGTCTAATTTTGACACGAGAATTTACGTAAATTACGGAAAGTTTAGCCTCAGTTGGTGAAATTTTAGCTACAGCGCCCGCATATTCTACGTAAAATCTCGCTACAGCACCCGCATATTCTTCGCTTATTCTCGTTGCAGCACACGGTCGATCGACCCACCCAGTCTTGATCTGTACTAGAAAGACGATCCCTGCTGCGATCGAGCGCATCGCCGTTTCTTCCCACGGCCTGCAGCATCCCAGCGGCCAAAATTTTCTCTAGCAAGGTCTTTCAGTGAGCGACACCGGGCCACCCTCCACGACCACCCACAGAGTGTCAGGTTATTCGTGGGTTGACTGGGCTAGGACTGATTGAACGGCATCCCTGCGTTCCGCGTAGCCAACGCGGGTTAAGATTGCATTTCAACACAGCCTGCCGCTAAATCCGTAGATTCTCGCTACAAAATTATAGCGAGAATATACGGGTTTAGCGTCAGAGAGAACAATGGTTCGAACGACACAAGAATATGCAAGTTTTAGCTATCGTAGCTAAAACCCTTAAATTCTCGCTACATGGAATGGGGCGGCGTTTCTGGCCGCGCCCTCGGAGGCATCTAGCTACGCATTGGCAGAGTAGCTCAATCTTTGAGGGACCATAACTCCGTTCCCAGAAGGTCTTGTACGATTTCAGAGACATCATTGGAATCAGCATGAGGCCGTTTTCAAGATAGGCGAAAAAACAGAAAAACGATTTTCATCGTGAACACTGCCTTTAACAATTCATAGACTAGGAGGAGGTTGATGGTCGGCAAATTTTCGGAGCTTATACCTCTTTCAGATCTATCTTTTGCGGCGGGTACCCAACACTATTTCACCATGTAATGCGTGAACATTCCCACATGACATTAGATTTCTACCGTTCAGACCTACGCTCCTTATACTTCCCTTGTGAGACGGTAAAAGATTGTATACAAGGCAAATCGACCACGCTGGACTCAAATATCTTACTCTTATGACACCTAAATTCCGAAATTACCGACTTCCGGCGGGACCACACTTGAGGTAAGTGTGAGCCCATGCAGTGTAGCGGTCTTCGGCGTTCCTATGATGCCGTTAAAATTTGTATATGAGGTAAATCAACCACGCTCGACTCGATCATCGTATTCTCCTGACTCATAGCTTGCAAAAGTGTAGACTTCCAGCGCGACCGCACCTGCGACAGGTGTGGGCCACACAGATAAGTGCCTTTCAGCGTCCATCTTAGAGGCTGAAAATTTGTATATAGGATGAATCCACCACTCTCGATTCGAATATCTTATTTTCGTGACCCTTACTTTGCAAAAAAAATGTGAGGTATAATGTTTTCCGAAAATTAAAGGCAGTGTCCACGATAAAAACCATGTCTGATTTTTTGGTGGAGATCGGCAGCTGCGGGGCCTAGCTCAACCCAAACGTTGAAAAAACTAAGAAAAATGAGCTCGGAACGGTCCCCTACGACCCCAAAGTTGGACACCCGTCAGCTAGTCACACCCAGATGCACTTTCCACGCCCACCGACGTGAACAAATGAATGCTCGAGATTAAGATATGAGCGATGGTTTCCGATCAAGAGCCCCGTTCTTCCCTTCGTTCCCAACTTCTCTCTTTACTCAGGTCAGCTCGCATGCAGCGGCTGCAAAAGACGGAAGTTATTACAAGCCTCGGACAACTCGTCCACCATGCTTTCCTAGCTCAATTTTCGAGGGACCATAACTCCGTTCCTAGAAGGTCCTGTACGATTCCAAAAACATCATTGGAATCAGCATGGGACCGTCTTCAAGGTACGCGAAAAAGCAGAAAAACGATTCTTATCGTGACCACTGCCTTTGAGCACCTTGCGGGATCGAACTCGTGTCGTGTGTTTCGTGTATGAGTGGGTTCGGAGAATAAAATTTGCAACGTAACCAGATCGGATGACGAACCAGAAGTTCATACATCTGAAGTGACATGTTCTCCTTGGACTCTGCGAAATGAATTTACGATTTCATATTAATTGGAAAACACATTTATTTCTTCGAGACATCCCGTATTCTTAACCTTAGCCAATCACTTCGTCTTCTCCATGCTTCTCTTCCACCGCATACCTTAGCTTCCTACCCAGAATCGTTCACAATTTCAGCATACACGTTAAAACCTATGTGTCTCATAATCAACATTAGGAGAGCTTTCACTGTAATCAAAACCCTTACTTTAGCTAAGTTTTTTCAAAAATGCAGGCAACTTCGTGTAATCCGTCAAGAAAAGCCTCGTCCGTGATCTATTTCAATGTTAATGTCTGTTTTTTTCGAAATGGTTGTTCTTCCTCGAATTATACATCTTTTGGAATAAGTTGTTCCTTTTATTTCAATTTTACTACAAAAACAGACAACTAACACTCCTGGGAGGTCCGAGTAAATCGCCAAAAATTTGACCTATTAACTAGAGTGAGGGCTTTTTAAAAAGAGACCGAACGAACGAAGTTTGAATAAATTCGTTCATTTTTTATTTCGAACGAACGAATTTCGAATAAATTCGTTCATTTTTTTTATTTGAACGAACAAATTTCGAATAAATTCGTTCATTTTTTATTTCGAACGAACGAATTCCGAATAAATTCGTTCATTTTTTATTTCGAACGAACGAATTTCGAATGAATTCGTTCATTTTTCAATCCGAACGAACGAATTTCGAATAAAGTCGTTCATTTTTTATTTTGAACGAACGAATATTCGAAATTCGAATGACGAATAATTAAAGCATCCATAGCAATATCGCGCAACTACGAAGTGAGCGGCAATAACAAGTTGAATTCTTCTTCTAAAGCTTTATTCCCACCTATAGATGAATTTAATGAGGCACGACTCATCTCTAAACGTGTACGGGCTACAATGCAAAGAATGCTACAAAATCAATTTTTCCGCTCTAACTTAGCCTAAGGAGCTTATTCGAGGTGCTGAACATGAATAAGTGGTCCACTTTCGGTGCTTCGAATGATCACGGTAAGCATAGGGTAATTATATCGTTAAAGTCTCTGATATGACTGAAATTTTGCCTAGAGAACCTACCCCTAAACCTTCTCAGATAAAAAGGAGCTCGACGCTCACTCCGATCTTCCCACTTTCCCGGAGACACGCGATAGGCGAGTGCTTGCCCTCCTGACACGAGAGCGTGCTCATCACGGGCAAGGCGTGCCCCCAAAGAGATGCTCGACGCTCAAGACGCTAGTTTCCAAGGGAGGCATACGACGCGGTTCTGAGCCAGGACTCGGATCAAGGCAATGCCGTCTGTTCAGTTGCCCAATTTGGCGGTACTTGGCTCCGCCTGGACGCTGAAGGCCCTGCTCAATCGCTGGTGGCCCCAGTTGGTGCTCGGTCCATTGGCCGGGTCGCGTGTTGGCGTGCAGCCGCGTCGTGCACCGCTGCCTGAGTATATTTTTAAAAACAAAAAGCTCAGAGGGGCTTATCACCAGAGCAGGGAGCAGCTGCTCGCCCACGGCAGTCGCTACCGCCCCCGCGATAGCTACTACCGTGGGCGACAAAACTTCGGATTTCGCGCTGCACGGCCACTATCCCGCTGGCGGGTTTCAGCGGGGCGTGGAGCGCGTTTTTGTCTGAGCCATTAATCCTTCAAAACTTTCGAAAAGGATAAGGGATTCTTAATCCACAGCTCAAAAAAGCCTCTTAGCGAAGTCTTAGGCAAATCGGTGCTATCACTAGAAGGGGGGGGGAGTACCAATTGCCATCCCACTACTCTGAGAAATATTGCCGCGACTTCTCCGCGACTGCCCCGGGACTCTACCGCGATCCTCGACTGCCCGCGACTCCCCGCGATCCTTGACTCTTCCGCGGTTCTGCCGAGACTCTGCCGGGACTCCCCGCGACCTCCTCTTGGATGAAGCTTCCGCGACTCTACCGCGACTCCCCCGCGACTCTACGGCTATGTTGTCTTATCGATTAAACTCCTGGCGGTCACTCCTATCAATTTCCTCTTTAACGCCCAGCGAGCGGTCGCTGTTATGCCTTCTCTCCTATCGCAATATCCTCTTTGAATCCAACTCATTTATAACCTTTTGAATGATTTGAGCCACCATTTTGAGGCCATCAGCTGTTAAAAACTCCTAGCCCTCCATTCACTCCATCACATTATCAGAACCAGTATGATGAACTGTGTCCACGTACATTTTAGCTGAGTAACCTTCGAGCCAAGCTTACTCATGCACATAATACTTGAAGTTCTGAGTGTTTTTCCTGATTTATTTCATTCATGCCTCTGTTCATCGTCATAACTATAAGTCAAGGTCTAGCAGACCGTTTTTGTGTCCATCTAAAGAGCTGTGTCCATCCATCATGATCCCCAACTTTTTTCAAAAAATTTCGAAACTTTTCCATCCAGCAATGGATCAGTATTTTTCCCAGTAATAAATTGAAATTTCGTACAATTTTTGTATTTGCCAACATTTATACGTAATTGCCTCTTACGGTTTTTTTAAATGTTTCACGCAACTTGGATCTAAAAATCGCAAGAAGACTGGGAACGTAATACAATGAAACGTTCTTTTTGAATTCCAGGCTCATCGCTGAGAAATCTGATAATAAACATATCAGCGCCAAACCTCGAGAAAAAAATGTTTCTGTGCAGCGTTGCCGCCTTTTCAGCCAATGACCTGCCTTGAAGACAATTCGTTAGAGCTTTTCTGGATTAAAGATGTGGCAAATATTATGAATTTTATTGCGTTCTCTATAATCAAAAATAACCGTATTTCTCATATATTCATGTACATGCTTTCTGTCCGGTTTTTCAGCTGAACTTTCTTGGGTCAAGAGCTTGAATATGTTTGGCTAATCGAACCAGGGTAAAGGGTATCGGTGTGCTCGGCCCGTGAGGTGCGCCCCCCACGTCTGGAATCGGTGCGGCGCCCTCCCATCGAGGTTGTGACTTTTAAGGCACAGAAGACCCTCAGCCATGAATTTTGTGATTTTTATTTGATTGTGTAGTAGACCTCTCCTGTATAACACGTGTGAAGCGCGAGATCTCAATTCCTCGAAACAAGCGAGATATAAGGGACCACGATTGGCCCGACCCCCTTCGCTCACCACCACGACCACACCACCTTCTTGAATTTTGAACTCGATGACCGCTCAGTGGATGTTTGCAAGGACATTCTGCGATTTTAGGAATACCATCGTGATTAGCGTGTGATTTTTTAGCGATTAAGCATAAAATTTGAAAAATAGTTATAAGGGTGTTCTGTGCCTTTAACCCTCCGTGTGAACCAATTTGAGTGGGGTGCGCAACTTAAGAATAAAAACAATTAGCGGAACTGTTATTAGTTCTCGACTCAGATTTCCAGAGGGTGTATTTATCTCCATCGACTCAGAATATCTCGCTCGCTCAGCAGAGCGACTAGATCGCCGCAAGGATCTGTGCCTTCATATCCCTCATAGAGGAGGGTGAGTAGAGGCATTCACCTCGATTGGAATGGGACGCTCTTAATCGCTCAGCGATAGGCAAAGATACGGGCAAAGAAAAAACTTTGCGACGCGGATTCGTCGGTCAAGTGCATCCAGGACGCTTCTAAACAGGCACTCCCGGTTGTACAGCTTGAGAAGAAGTACGCCTAGGTCTTAGCGGAAACATCATCTACTCAGAGCTCGCGCAAGAATTTTAGTCTGATGAATGGACGGTAGATCATTCCGCGCGAATCGAAACCCCATTCTCCAGTGAGGCCGCCAACCCCGCACGTCCAGCCGCCTGGTCCATGCGTCAGACTTAATCGAAAACGGAAACCATACAACAAGGTGAATACTCTCCGAACGGCAGGAACCTTTGTGGAGGAGAAGCGTCTGAGGAGGACGTTGCGTCCGCAGCCTCAAGGCGATCGCGAACGAGAGTGGACGTGTAGAGCTAAGGAGTTCGAGAAGGCTTGGGAGGAGAAGAATCCGAAGAAAGCCTACACGTTGTAGCGACAGTATAGCGGCAAGATGAAGAGATGTTCGCCTATACTGAATACTGCAAATGGATCAGCAGTTGGTGATGTGACGCTGCCAATATAGAAGGATAACTTCAGTTGACGACTGAATCGTCCAGATCAATCAGTACCTGAGCTCCCGCATGTTCAGAGAGCACATTAAGAAGGCTGCCGAGATGTCGTACGTTCGTGCCGTGGCAGTGTGGAGGAAAGAAGACCACCTCCGTGCAAACCGACGTCAACCCCTCCGCGAAGAAGGTTTTTGTCATGGGAGAGGTGCTGGCTGGTCGCAGCTCTCCTAAAGATTCTACTACAAATGGCCGGCGTCGAGAGGAATCCAGGACCCGCTCAGAAGTACTCATGCGCCACGTGCGGCAAGGATGTCACATGGAGGAAAACAAGCGTCCAGTGCTTCGGATGCCAAAGGTGGGTGCATCTCTCCTGTTCGGGTCTCAGTTCTGCGAGGCATCACGACTCTTCCTTCCGTTGTGTTCTGTGCTCTGCCCCCAGCAACTCTGATTCCTCATTCACCAACCGCCCCCTCTCTATTGTACATATCAACCTCAACGGCCTTCGAGCCAAGCTGTCTGAACTCTCTCTCTTTTCGCACGTACTCATCATCCTGATATCATTATGGTTCAGGAAACCAAGCTGACTCCTTCCGCTAACGCTCGTCACCCTAATATTCCTGGCTACACTGCTTATCATGCTCCAAGGTCAGCTCACGGCGGAGGAGTTTCCACTTTTGTATTATCTAATATACCCTCTCATATCATACCAAACACCCCATCGGACGGTACTCTTGAGTACCTGCCTATCCATCTCCCTCTTAAACTCTCTTGTATCTTCTAATCTCTCCAGCGCCTGCTCTTGGTCGACCGCTACAACTCTGTCCAGTGATCATATCCCCGTCCTTGTCCATGTCGATCTCTCTAATTCTCTTGCTCCTTATTCAGGTATCCGTCAAAGGTCTTATCTAAATCTTTGCCTTGCAGACTGGTGCTTGTTCAGGGAGGTGGCACTTCGCCATGTGGATGACTACCCATGGAATGGAAACGTGCATCAGAAAGAACGTCACTTGACGGACGCGATTCGCAAGACAATGAAAGCCGCCATTCCGGAGGGCCGAGTTAAGACCTTCTTTCCCAATGTCACCAGGGAAATCTTGGAGAAGATAAGGACAAGGGATGCAAAGAGAGTCGCAGATCACCTAGATCCGACCATTGCTGAGCTGGACAGAGAGATTAAGCGAGATCTGGACAATCACAAGAAGGAGTGTTGGGAGAAATTCACGGAGAAGACGAATTTCAAGAGTGATGGAGCGTCAACTTGGAAAGTTCTAAGGAAGATCTCGGGCAAGAGCACCTCCACCAACTATTGCACGATCGAGTTCGATAATGGAGTTTTCAAATCGGGAAAGGAGTCTGCAACTGCTCTCGGAAAGAATTTTTTCATAACTCAGGCTAAGAGAGGGAAACAGAACCGAGTGACTGTAAGAGAGCTCTGTAAGTTGCCACTCATGAACGAAGAAGAAGCAGTGCCGCCTGCGCAGATTGAAAAGGTGGTAAAAGAGATGCGCAACTCGAAGGCTGTAGGGCCGGATGGCATTAGTCCAGCGGTATTGAAGAAACTGCCGAGTGAGATTATGCCAATCCTGGCTGACGTCATTAACACATCCTTTCGCACGTGCATCGTACCCCAAGACTGAAAAATGGCAAGCGTCATTCCGTTGCCCAAGCCTGGTAAATCGCCATCCACAGCGAAGGGATACAGGCCCATAAGTCTTTTATCACCAATTGTCAAGGTCGCTGAGAAACTGGTCGTGAAGGAGCTTGCCGAGCATAATAACAAACAGCAGCACCAACATGGATTCCGCAAATTACATTCTACCACCACGGCGCTGCTGGAGATTGTGAGCTATGTCTTGGATGGCTTCAACGCCTATAAACTAGAGTGAGGACCGAATATTCGAGTTCGAATAAATATTCGAATTTTTCGAACGAATTTTTATTCGAACATTCGAATATTCGAAAAGTGTGAATATTCGAACATTATTCGAATTCGACTATTCGCAAAAGGTGAAAATTCGAACATTATTCGAATTCGACTATTCGCAAAAGGTGAAAATTCGAACATTATTCGAATTCGACTATTCGCAAAAGGTGAAAATTCGAACATTATTCGAATTCGACTATTCGGGAAAGGTGAATATTCGAATATTATTCGAATTCGACTATTCGGGAAAGGTGAATATTCGAATATTATTCGAATTCGACTATTCGGGAAAGGTGAATATTCGAATATTATTCGAATTCGACTATTCGGGAAAGGTGAATATTCGAATATTATTCGAATTCGATTATTCGCAGAGGTGAATATTCGAATATTATTCGAATTCGACTATTCGGGAAAGGTGAATATTCGAATATTATTCGAATTCGATTATTCGCAGAGGTGAATATTCGAATATTATTCGAATTCGACTATTCGGGAAAGGTGAATATTCGAATATTATTCGAATTCGATTATTCGCAGAGGTGAATATTCGAACGTTATTCCAATTTGAATACCCGAGCTGGTTTAACAAAACATATGAAAGTCAGCTCCAATGTATGAAGGAATCGACATACCTTTCAAGACTGATGTCAGTCTCTTCATTACTCCATTGTTCCATTTTCCCGAACGCAAGAACTAAATTTTTCCCCACACCGTCTGATGAGGCTACTAGGGCGGTTCTAACAGGGGGAGCCATATGGCAATCGCACTTGGCCACTCCCATTTGTCCATGCCGCTGGGCAATGATAACACCAACCATAGCTTCGTTGGGTGGAGCCATGAACTCCACCAACCCTCACCTCTGGGCAGGTGAAGGGGGAACCTCCATCATCGGGAAAATTGGGAAAACCGGTGACAACCGGTGAAACGCCCCGAGGCACAGGAGGAGATGGGATTACGTTGGGGTGGGGTTTATCCCTCCGTTGGCCAATTACCCACGTCTTAAGGGGTGGAGAGACGTCTGTCGATTGGCCGACGGAGCAATAAACTCCGCCCCGTACTCCGATCTCCCCCCAGTACGCGCCCCGAAAAAGAATGAAAGTCACCCAACATTCATGCAAGTCATTTTCAAGATTGTGTGGGTGTCACTGCCGGTTTTTCGTCCATAACTTTTGTGCTTGGAGATAGAATTCTGCGTCAACTTGTGCTTCCAGTTTGAAAAACTATTCTCGATCCTTCATCCTAATTCATTTTACGAAACACCGGTTTTTCGCCTATAACTCTTTAACCTGGTGAGGGTTGTTTTTGAAATCTACGTAAAATTCTGCGTCGAATGATATTTCGGATTCCTAACTTCGCTCGTTCCATACTCTGAGAGAATCCCCCGCGATCGTTCACGGATAGAATCTCCGGTTTCTGGTAGGGGCCGAGAGGATTCTAGCATGGGGCTATCGGGCAACGATCGTAAATTCTGCCAGTCTCAAACCGAGAGTGTACCGCGTTCGTTCATCGATGCTCTCACTATGCTCTATAGCAAAACCGCGAGGAGTCGAGCCTCGGCCTATCACGAAACGATTTCGAGATCCTACCAGTTTCAACCTGAGGGCAAATCTCGTCTATACATTGACGTATTCGGGGCGCTACATCGCGGATCAGCGACGAACCGAGCTTGGAACTATCGCGAGACGATCGCGAGATTCTTCGAGCCTTCTGATGGCACCGCATCCAGGCCCTCTCGATGTTTCACCCGAGCGAGTGTTGCCTATCAGATCAACACGAAGCTATATAAGGTATTGCCCTCGCCGCATTTCGCGCTGCTTTACAAATATGCACAACATGAGAACGCGGGAGCGGGGAGACGATCACGGTACCATCGCGCATCGCGAGTGCACCACGGTATTAACGCCGTAAACCTCTCAACGATCGCGGTATTATCACGGTATGAGAACGAGAATGTAAACGGATGAGTCGATTGGATAACTATCGCGGAACGAACGCGAATCACGGGAGCATCACGGTATTAGCGCAAAAGATTCTCTCAGAGTAAGCCAGCCAGGTCGGTGGAGCCGAACCCCGTTGTTGGCTCCAGCAGAACTCTGCGCCTCACATTCAAAGGCAGTGTTCACGATGATTTTCATCCGCGAATTTTTCACATAAAACAATGAGCTGGCCTCCTTGTTACCAAAATTACGAAGAAATAGCAAGAAACGCATTGAAACGTCGTATTTCAGTGACATTATTCTTTAACATGGGCTAGTTGTCCGGTCGGATAAACATGTTAATGGTGGTTGTCACCGTTGGAAAGCTGTGTCAATCGAAAATAGAAGAATATTTCCTGCAAAGCAGAATCAGTTAGGGCTCTAAGGAAGGAACGGGGCGATAGAGAGTAAAGAATTGCAAAAGACGCGTCCACAAAAGATTTCATTGTCACAACAAACAATTCCTGTGATACTTAAGAGGCGGGGTGATACTTAAGGATTTCGTGTACTTCTGTTGCGTTTTTCTCAATTTCTACGTCATTTTAGATCTACCCGGGGGCCAGTTAATCGATATAGCGAATAATCTCAAAATTAAAGATTATCGTGAACACTGCCTTTAAACCATAGAGGCGAAAGCACCCTCTGGAGATAACTATGGAGCTCGGCTCCACCAATCTCGCTGGCTTATGGGGCAGGCAAAGTTAGTAAGGTCCTCGAATAAGCTCCTTAGGCTAAGCTACAGAGGGAAAGTTGATTTTGTAGCATTCTTTGCGTTGTAGCCCGTACAGGTCTAGAGATGAGTCGTGCCTTATTAATTCCAATTGTAAGTGGAAATAAAGCTCTAGAAGAAGAATTCCACTTGTTAGTGCCGCTCTTTTCGCAGTTGCGCGATAATGGTATGGATGCCTAAATGATTCGGCATTCGAATATTCGAATTTCGAATATTCGTTCGTTCGAAATAAAAAATGAACGAATTCACTCGAAATTCGTTCGTTCGAAATAAAAAATGAACGAATTCATTCGAAATTCGTTCGTTCGAAATAAAAAATGAACGAATTTATTCGAAATTCGTTCGTTCGAATAAAATGAACGAATTTATTCGAAATTCGTTCGTTCGGAATAAAATGAACGAATTTATTCGAAATTCGTTCGTTCGAATAAAAAATGAACGAATTTATTCGAAATTCGTTCGTTCGAAATAAAAATGAACGAATTCATTCGAAATTCGTTCGTTCGAATAAAAATGAACGAATTTATTCTGAAATTCGTTCGTTCGGAATAAAATGAACGAATTTATTCGAAATTCGTTCGTTCGAAATAAAAAATGAACGAATTTATTCGAAATTCGTTCGTTCGGTCTCTTTTTAAAAAGTCCTCACTCTACTATAAACCTCAACGCACTGTTGGTGTAGCCCTGGACCTCAAGAAAGCTTTTGATTCTGTCAACTTGGGCATACTGTCTGAGAAGCTTTTGAGGTCCACCATCCCGCCTTGGCAGAAACGATGGATAACCGCACTCATCAAAGGGCGCCGAGCAAAAGTGCTGTTTCAAGGGCATGTCTCTAACAGCATCCCGATCGCTGCCGGTGTCCCTCAAGGAGGAGTCATATCGCCTGCTCTGTTCAGCCTTTACCTTGAAGATTTGCCCGTCCCCCCAAGTGACATTAAAGTCGTGGCGTACGCGGATGACATCACCATCTTGTGCCGGGACAGAGACATTAATGTAGCTGCACGCAAGATCAATAGCTACCTCGTCGTCCTGAAGAGCTTTCTCGATGATATGATGCTCACTATCTCTGCCGCTAAATCATCTGTGTCTGTTTTCTCCACTGACCCTAAGGAACACTGTGCTCACCCCGTCGTGAACTGGGAAGACGCTTATCTGCCTGCCGCACGTTTCCCAAAGCTGCTTGGTCTAGTATTGGATCCTTCGCTGAGGTTCCATGAAAACACTGAGCAGAAACAGGCTACAGTGAGAGCTAAGCTCAGCGTCTTACGAGCTCTGGGAGGTACGTCGTGGGGAAGCAGTAAGGAGACGATCCTGACCACGTACAAGGCAATCTCGCAGCCGGCGTTGGAGTATGCAGCACCGGTATGTAAACACATAGTATCGGATTCATCGTGGACAAAGATGCAGCGAGTTCAAAATGCTGCTCTTCGGATTGCCACTGGGTGTGCAAAGAGCACTCCAGCGGAGCATTTCCATGCTGAGGCCCATATTCTGCCTGTTAAAGAGCACTGTCAACTCCAAGCGCAGCAACTGGTTATTAATACCGTCAAGCAGCCTGATCACTCATTAAGAAGGATTATGAATCCTGTGTGAGAGAGAGATATCAAAAGGCCTTTTGCGGATGCTCCCGAGAAAGTTAATATACAAAGATGGACGGACTCCCAATTAGATCGTCTTCGTCTTTTACGCGCGGAGCACACCCGTCTCGTCAGGGATCACTTGAGTAGGGTGGCTGTCAACCCCATATTGGGGATCGCACCACCTGAAGTCAGCAACACCGAGATGGAACTCGGTAGGCGGTCTAGATGTTCCCTCGCATCGTTGCGCTGCGGGAATTCCCCTATGCTGATGTCATACTTGCATAGGATCGACAGCAGTAAGCCTGACGAGTGTCCGGATTGTGGTAACCCTGGCCACACTACAGCTCATCTATTCGACTGTCCGAAGAGGCCCACCTCACTGACGACAATAGATTTGTGGTTGAATCCAACTTCGGTCGCCCGTTTCTTGAACCTATGACAAAAACCCTATTGCGGCTGCAAAGAAGAGAAGAAGACATTACGAAGTCAGGAGGAATCGCCGACTGAGGCTGAAGTTTCGAAATGTGTCCGGGAAAAGAAGAATTGAAGGCAGGTGGAGATGACAACCTAACTGCTGAAATGTTGAGAACTCTCCCTCCATCTGGGATTCGTGAAATGACAATGACACTCACTCAATCTTGAAAATGACTCGCATGAGTGTTGGGTCACTTTCATTCTTTTTCGGGGCGTTTCACCGGTTGTCACTGGTTTTCCCAATGGTGAAGGTTCCCCACTTCACCTGCCCAGAGGTGAAGATTGGTGTAGTACATGGCTCCACCCAACGAAGCTATGGTTGGTGTTATCATTGCGGGGCGGCATGAAAAAATGGGCGTGGCCAAGTGCGATTGTCATGTGGCTCGCCCTGTTAGAACCGCCCTAGTAGCCTCATCAGACGGTGTGGGGGAAAATTTAGTTCTTGCGTTCGGAAAGATGGAACAATGGAGTAGTTAAGAAAATGAATTCAGTCTTGAAAGGTATGTCGATTCCTTCGTACATTAGAGCTGATTTTCATATTTTTTGTCAAATCAGCTCGGGTATTCGAATTCGAATAACGTTCGAATATTCACCTCTGCGAATAATCGAATTTGAATAATGTTCGAATATTCACCTTTTCCGAATAGTCGAATTCGAATAATATTCGAATAATTGCGCTGCTCGAAAAGACGCCCAACCATTGGATCTTTAGCACTGCTTGTACGGAAACTTTGATTCGAGGGAGGGGAATCAACATAATTATCTCCGGCGAGGGATAGGCTAACGGCATTTTTGAACTTGATAGCGACTCCTATACAGATCACATACAGAACAGGGCTACTGGCGTTTTCTGATCACATGAGGCTTTCAAGTAGCTTCGATATATGGGATTTCTTCTTCCTGTAAGGGCAAGTGAAACGCCAGGCACATAGTAACTGGCAGATGTTGCATGGAACATCACATGACTAAACCAATGTTGGTGTATTATAGCACAAAACAGATTTTACCGTGTTGCCGTTTGCCCGTCATTTTTGGGGTTTGCCGTTGCCGTTGCCGTATACCGAAATTTCAAATTCTTTTGCCACACACCCCTGATCACAAACCTTGCTTTACACATACAGAAAACTGGTTTTTGAGCGTGCAGTTTTTTAAAACATGGAATTTATTTATCATTTTGTGGTATTATCTCGAATTCGGACTATTCCTTCAAAATATGGCTATTAAAATTCCAAACCCGTAGCAGTTATTCGCCAGTCGAAAGTCTTCGTAACCGCTGTATAATTTTGTTAAAAATTAAACTCCATCGAAATTTTTTAGAAATAAATTCGAAAGAAAATCATGCGATACTGCACCTACATACAGTACCGCGCATATTTTCTGCAAAAACGGCGTTTTGCGGAGTTTTTTGCGCGCACAAAGCGCCGCTTTGTCATAACTCGCTTGTCATAACGAGCAGAGTGGTCCAAAATCAATTTTGAAGATATTTTTGGATTCCCTCAACGAGGGGATTCGAACGGTATACAGAAGTATGAACTTTTATAAAAATTTTCAGATTTTATTCTAGAAAAACGAATTTTCAGCCCAATTTTTTAAATTTTTTGGATTTTCGCGTGTAAAACATGCCATGACGGTTATGTGAAATAAAAAAATAGAAAGCTCTTGATTATGATCCAACTAGGATTGCGCATTTCATTCTGTGGGGACATTTTTATACGCGCTTTCAAAGCCCACAATGACTGGACCACCATAACCCCAATTCTTCAAAGAATTATAACTTTTGTTAAATATGCTGGCTAGGGTTTATGAAGTATTCAATAAACTCGTCTCCTCACGGAGCGTCCGAGCGGTGACAAGCATCCGATCGCGATCGTCCTAATTTCGTGAGCTAGCCCAAAAACAGTTCTAAAAACGGCCCTCACTCCCCTCAGCGCCCCTCCACAAAAAGATACGCCCCCGCAAATACACTCCTCGTCACACATTGCACGGAAGCGCTCCCAAGATCGCTCTCCCTCTGAAGATTTCAGAAATGTTGCGAACACTGATTTCAACAACTTACCGAAGTCTTCCGTAAGTTGTTGAAATCGTGATCGTAAGTTGCGCAGCCTCATGCCCTAATGTGTTCGCAACATTTTCGAAACTGTTCTGTAACTCTCTAAAATGTTGATTCCAACTATTAGTGTCCCGCCGCGATGGACTGATCGCGACGCGAACCCTCCGCCGCGGCCATTAGGTCGCGGCGCCGCGGAGTTCGCGTTGCGACAACGGGCGATCGGGGCGCGGGGTTACACCCGCGTGTTAGTTACCTGCATGTGCATCTATGTATTGGTAGCGGTTAAAACCGATCACAGGAGCATAAAAGTGTTGAAACCTGACTGAATCACTACTCAAGGTGAGCACAGTGAGCACTTGATGCAGAAATCACTGCGGTTTTTGAAGAAAAAAATTTTTCTTCTCTATTCACGCTGTTTTGGCAAGGCGTAATATTATAATCGGTCTCTCCTACTGACCCAGGCTCTTTATTGCTTCCCGTAAAACTTTTTGTTTTTAGAAGTTTGCTTTTGAATAACTAGTGTAATAGCAGTAGTGAATAATTATATCTGTCAATACTCGTCCCCTTTAGAGTCGCCTAATCTACCTCGAATGGAAAAACATTCGGCTTCTATTCGCACTAGATGATGAAAGCCACAAGGACTCACGGGATTCCTTCAATAGAGCAAATATAGCAATTTTTTCACAAACTTTGATTATTAAAAATTTATCTTTGTGCGATAAACTTGAAACGCCAATTTGGCTAGTTGAAAACTCAAAACAAACCACTAATCAGCAATATTTATTTTGCAAAGTATTGATTTTGTTTTCAAAAAACTAAAAAAAACTTAGGGTCGGTTGTTTGATAAAGTAATAAATAATCGTGAAGATGAATTGTGCATTTTTGTTTTTACCTGTTCATAATGCCGAAAAATAATAGAAATCTTTTTATTTTCACAAAAAACGTGTTTTCTTCGTGCTATTGTAGTGTAAGCAAAGTTTGTTCTCAATGAAGTAATTTTACATACTTTGGACAAAAGCAATTGAAATATAACACTTAGAAGCTAGGAACAAAAATCGTGTTACATAGTGTAATCATTCTCTACTGCTACCACACTCTTTACTCAAATGCGAATTTCTACAGAGAACAAGTTTTACGGGCAGTGATAAGGAGCTTTGTTTAAAGGGCGAAATCGAGTTCTATATCACGCCTTGTCAAAATAACTAAATAGATAGGGAAATTATTTTTCAAGAAACCTCAGTTAATCTAGCATCAACTTTGTAAAAATTAACCCATCTCAGTCACCAAAAGCTGTTATAAACTGTGACTTGGAATATTATTGCTTCATTGTACATATATTCTTCATTCAGATGCTAACCATTTGTGCCAATTTGAATTAACACAGCCACAGGAGAGCAGAAGTTTGCTTAGAAGTGTGCTTTCTACGGTATTACGCAGCATTTTGTAGAACATGCGATTCACATCTTCTCCATCCGCTGACGTGTACCGCGGCTACTTTGGCAATAAATCTTGGCTGTAGCTGTGAGCAAGGCTCTCTGTTCCTCGTATATTCTACGACTGCTCCATCATCTTCTTTCAAAAGGGGATTTTGTGGCAGTGAAGAACTACTTCGATCTTTTACTAATGCCGTTGTTTTATCACTTGGAAACATCGTTAGTTCGCCACGAAGAGAAGGTCGTGGAAAATACTCGAAACCTTTTTGCAAAGCATGAAAGCTTAAATTATCGCCCGAAAACTTCTTTGTAAAACCAAAATAGCCATAAGGTACAAGAAATGTATTGTAGCAACTCTAATCTTCATGCGAAATTTTTTTGATAAGGATATTCAGATTGTCTATCTAATATAAAACAATATCATCAGTTGATAACTATATCATAAGTATAATATAATATCATCAGTTAGAAAACCACCAAATAATTTTCCAATAGAGATTTGCTGTTATTCTTTTCGAAATTATTAGACATCCTCACGGATTATCGACCCAGATGTGCTAGATTATCAATCCCAGAATCATTTTTGGGTGGCCATAACACTCTGGGAGCGCATTTTTAGAGTCTCATTGATGATCTCAGCTAGCCCCAATCTAGAGATTTAGCCTAAGAATTGAGTCATTTTGAGAGCGCACGATGTCTTAGGTACTTAGCACGGGTTCCAGAAGGGATTCTTATTTTGCTATCTTTTTTTGTCCTGGGTTTCTTTCATTTTTTCACGTTCACCTGAACGGAAAAAGCATAAACGGGATATAGCATAAGCCGTCAAAATCCGACTTCTGAACACGCTGCTTTATTTTTTTACTCGTGCTTGCTACCTCGCCTCGAAGTTAGCGCAAACAATAACAGGTTTCTAGCAAGAAATTTGACAAGCAAAGAAGAAAAAATTGAGAAAGGATGTGTAACGCACGAGCGAAATGAAGAGTGGAAAACGATGAAACTGATCAATAAAGGAAGAGGTTGCAAGAGCCTTTCAGTTAGTTGTTTCTGCAGATATTTGTCACGCTTCCGACGTCTACTAGGTTGCCTGCCGAATAGCGCTATTTGTAACTAACAATAACTAAACCGCAAGTTTCTGTAAGCTCATAAGGCTCATCGAAACATGATTTCAGCATTTTAACCTGCTCGTAACATTATCGAAAACTTCAGAGCCGTAGAGCACCCCACCAACTTCATCCCTCGGAACTGGTTCCGAATACCTTTTGAAAAACGCCTTATCCGAATTTCAGGCCATTTCGCATCAGTCTCGAAAGTCGCCATCTTCAATGTCGCTTACCACTTTTGTATTCCGCCTTCAAAATATTCTCCTCCGCAGCATGTAAAACATTCAACCTTTTTGGACCACATCCTTGGTGATATCGGATTATTCATAACTTTACTCATTCTCTAGCCCACGACACAACTGTAATGCCATTTTTGATCCAACTTAACCCAGTTTCCGCAGCACCACTGTGCTCAGAATCTAGCTAAACCTTCACTTTGAAGGCCCGAATCTGCATCAAAAGGGTTAACTCCTCAGGAACATCAGTGTAGTATGTAGTCAGCATTGGTTTTTTCATAATGTTCCAACTTCAGTCGTTCAGCTATGGAAAAACTCGCGTTGTGCGCCGCCGAACACCCTTTGGCGGCTTGTTTAGTAGTCAAAAAGTGGCAACCTCCAATGTTTGAGCTCTGCCAGCACTTTAGCCATTACGCAGCATACGTTGCGGAAGCGAGCGACGAGGCAAAATCTATTGTTATCGAAGGCACACGATTTGCTAGGCGCTCGTGCGCGCTTACGCTCGCTCTCGCTTGCTCACGCCTTCTTCGAAAGAGATGTAATAAGTTTTATGCTTATAGCTTCATTCATAAAGCACAAAGCTTTGAACCTTGTTCAAATCTAATGCTCTCATATCCCCTAGACGCACTACGGCTCTCACAAACCATGGTTAATTAGCTGCCAATGAGTCGAGTCGAGTGATTGATCAACAGGTCAAAGGTTAACAATCGAATCAACACGAGGCAGGGAATGACTGTCGCTGCCTCTCATGATATCGAGCACTCATCAGCGTTGGGGAGCGCTGAAGAGCGCTGGGGCCGTATGCATATCGCCCCAACGGGGAATGGGGGCTCCCCTCTGAAGTTTCAACCCTAGGTACATGTTTTCCTCAGTAACATACATTGAATGGCACGTAAACAACCGGTCAACAAGGGTAAAAAAGTGCCTTCTCGTCTTTTTCTGCAGTTTTTCCTGACGCTGCTGTCACAGTAAGCTTTTAACCTATCATAATCTGTAAGAAACTGCTAATCCACAATTTATCCTGAACACTACCTTTAAGTAAGTTAGTTGTGCCCTTCAATGTAGATATGTTACTGAGGAAAACATGTACTCAGACACTGGCGTTTCTAACACGCACTGAACCGTCCCATTTCGACCTGTGCGGGGCGAACGGCAGAGTTCCCGCATGGCCATTCCGGTCTGCGTTCAGCGCCTGCCAAACCTCGGATTCCGTTGTTTGGCTGGCGATGACGTCACTGCTGCAGAGAGGCTCGGTGTTGCGTTCGTAGACGATTTGGCAGCGCATGAACTCGTTTGATCTGCCGAATCACGTTATCGATGACTCCACAATTGAACAGGCCCATATCAGCAGCAGAGGACGTACATAAGGGGCCTCATCCTAGAGAGAGGGCAGTCGGCCTTCCAGGGCGCTCCTGGAAAGTGGCTACGAGTCACTCTCTGTACGATTTTTGACGCTGAGGGGTCTCCCCCACGGTCCTCAGCGAGGGAGGCTCCCTCGCGGTTGACCGTGGCGTGGATGATGTCCCTGGCGCGGACTGCGGTGGGGGTGACTCCCTCACGCGGGCCGCGACATGGACCGTGCCCTTGTTGGGGGAGACCCGCTCCTATCGAAGTGGTGGGACCAGTGGAATAGGACGACGACCTCCTTTGCCGTTGTAAATCTAATCTAGCATGGTCGAAACCTGCAAACGGCAGTGAATCGCCGGATATCGCGGGCGGAATCGAACATGATCGAAACCTGCCAACGGCAGTGAATCGCCGGATATCGCGGGGCAAACGGCGGATATGGGGCACCCGCTTTGCCCATTTTTTTTGTTTCTAACGGCAGCGGTTCAGATTATGACCCGCGTTTGCTGCGCGTTACAAACCCCACAGTGTCTGAGTAACTAGGGTTGAAACTTCTGAGCCGCCACGGGGAGGGCACTCGGCGGGGTGTTCCGTAATGCATAATGTTTCGAGAACCCCCTGGCGAGTGGCCCCATCTCACCTGCGGGGGTTCCTAACGTCCCTTACTTCGTACTAAGGGGGAGATGGAGAATTTCAGCATTCTTGAGCATATTTTTTTCTATAGGGTGCAGTTTAACGGATAATATTCTTCATTTTAGAAAAAAAATATTTTCTATTCCATAAATGCAGCTATGTTACAATTTTCCTGTGAAAAAAACTTTTTCTAATTTTTCCATTTATTTCCCATACTTCATTTTTGTTTCAAAAATTGATGTTTTTGAGTTTGTCTTTTCGTTTTTTTTTGCTATTTCAACAAAACGGAATGTTTTTTTTTTGTAGTCAGAATCCAAAACAAAACCGCATTGAAAAAATTGTGTTAGTGGGTTGATCGCGACCTCCGGTGGTCATTCGCATTCGATTCTTCCACTAACAGACGCAACGGCTTTTTTCAAAAAAAAAACAGAACTGAAAATTAATAGTTTGGAACTTCGTTAATTGCTAACTCCATAAGCTTCAAAAATATATTCAGAAATAACATTTTTTCTGAGCAATGAAAAAGTACAATAATACGATGAAAAAGGCGAGATGCATTTTTATATTGTCGTGGGCTTTCCTCCTCGAATTTCGGTGTTAAAGGCATCGTTCGCGCTGAAAATCAATTTTCATTTTTCAGGCTCAATTTCATGATTGAGCCCGGTACACCACACTGGTAAACCTTGGCGCGTCAAAAACGTTGGGCAATGAAGTTGGAAGGCGTCAAAGATGGAGATCCGCCACCAATTCTCACCAGTCATCTAGCACTTTTTCCTAGAATGGTGGTGCGACCGTAAGACAACATGAAAAATAGTTACGGCACGAACTCCACATTTAAAAACCTGAAAATGACAGTGACCAGGCCTTTAAAGACAGAAAAACTTCAGAAACAATTTTGGCTCGAAATTCAAATTCATATTTAAAGTGTGTTCCAATTGACTTTTCTCTACAAAAGAAGGTTTTTCGTGGGCCTTTCTCGACATTTTCGTTCACTAGAGAGACCAAGGTACACTAAAACATAAAAAGTAATATACGATTTTCTGCGCGTATGATGCCTTCAAGTCGAGACATCACGATATGCGGATTGAAGAACAAAGAAGCTGTATAGAAATCTCGGAAAAATAGAGAGCGCGCAAGTGACACCATCACGCCGCAATCGCACACAAGATTTCATCCGACGCCAAGCAATTTCATGGGAGCAGAGGAGTCGGAGTCGAGGAGGGGGTCCCTCACTATGCATCGCGGGCTCCCCACGTTCTCCTCTCCAGAAACTCCCGCGTGGAGATGGGGGCGATATGCATACGGTCCTGGAGAGCGAGAACGAGCGTTCTCCCCACGTATGGACGGAGCCTAAAGGAATGTAATGATTAGTGACGATTTTGCAGCTCTCCCCTACACTCAAAAATTGTCAATTAGAAAGGAGAAAGCAACATCTAAGAGAGAGCAATGTCTTCTCCGGAGTATCGTCCTTGAGTTTCCTCACACTTAATGGCTAACACGCTGGCAGAGCTCAAACATTGGAGGTCGTCACTTTTTGACTGCTAAACAAATCGCGAAAGGGTGTTCGGCGGCGCACAACGCGAGTTATTGCATAGCTGAACGACTGAAATCGGAACATTATGAAAAAGCCAATGCTAACTATATACTGCACTGATGTTCCTGAGGAGTTGTCACTTTTGATGCAGATTCGGGCATTAAAGTGAGGGTTTCGCTAGATTCTGAGCACAGTGGTGCTGCGAAAACTGGGTTAAGTTTGGTCAAAAATGGCATCACAGTTGTGCCGTGGGCTAGAGAATGAGAAAAGTTATGAATAATCTGAAATCACCAAGGATGTGGTCCAAAAAGCTTGAATGTTTCACACGCTGCGAAGGAGAACTTTTTCAAGGCGGAATACAAAAACGGTAAGAGACATTGAAGATGGCGACTTTCGAGATGGATGTGAAGTGGCCTGAAATTCAAAAGGGATCAGTTCCGAGAGATGAAGTTGTTGGGGTGCTCTACGGAGAGCGATCTTGGGCGCGCTTCCGTGCAATGTGTGACGAGGAGTGTATTTGCGGGGGGCGTATCTCTTTTGTAGAGGGGCGATGAGGGGGAGTGAGGGCCGTTTTAGAACTGTTTTTGGGCTAGCTCACGAAATTAGGACGATCGCGGTCGGATGCTTGTCACCGCTCGGATGCTCCGTGAGGGAAGGAGTTCATTGAACACTTCATAAACTCTAGCAAGCATTCTTCACAAAAGTTATAATTCTTTGAAGAATTGGGGTTTTGGAGGTTCAGTCATTGTGGGCTCTGAAAGCGCGTATGAAAATGTCCCCACAGAATGAAATGCGTATCCCTAGTTGGAAAAAATTTGAGAGCTTCCTATTTTTCATTTCACACATCCGTCATGGCATGTTTTACACGGGAAAACCAAAAATTGAAAAAATTGGGCTGAAAATTCGTTTTTTCTAGAATAAAGGCTGACAATTTTCATAAATGTTCATACATCTGTATACCTTTGAATCCCCTTGTTGAGGGAAATCCAAAAATAACTTCAAAATTGATTTTGGTCCACTCTGCTCGTTATGACAAGCGAGTTATAACAAAGCGGCGCTTTGTGCGCGCAAGAAACTCCGCAAAACGCCGTTTCTGCAGAAAATATGCGCGGTACTGTATGTAGGTGCAGTATCGCATGATTTTCTTTTCGAATTTATTTCTAAAAACCTTCGATGGAGATTAATTTTTAACAAGATTATACAACGGTTACAAAGGATTCACTTTCAATGGAGCTCGCGGTTAGCGTGACCCAGCCTAGTCGATACGGGGACGGGCAGCGACCTCAAGATTTTTATACCTCGCACTTCAAATTACGATTGAAATGTTTTCCTTGTGAGGCTACAGAAGTGGAGTGAGACTAGTCTAGCTGAATGCAGAGCTCACGATGAAAGCAGCCTGTAAATTTCCATGGGAAATCAAGAGCTAAGAGGGACATGTTGATCGAACACATAGAAAGAGAAGCATCTAGTGACAGTTTGACTGGTAACACGCGCGCAACGGAAAGCCGCTGCGGTCACGCTGTCGCTAAAGCGCTGCGTGCAGTGCGTTTAGCTAGCCGGATTGCACTTGGGCGCTTCCCTATCGGTGTATTCGGCCTAAAGGCCGGCACGAGACCCATTACAGCAAAAATGTCGGCTGAAAGCGAGCAGTAAATTGCTCCACGCGGTCCCAAACTTGAATGCGGTGTGCTCGCCCCCACCAACTTCCCATGTTGCTACTGAGGAAGTGGGGGGGGGGGGGGAAGCACACCATGTTCAAGTTCCGGGGCCGTATATTGCTAGTGGTTGCTCGTTTTGAGACGGTTTCCGACATTGTTGTTGTTATGAACTTTGAATCTTTTGATTTCTGGTGAAAAATTGAGTGCGGTTTCAATCGTTGCCTATAAAAATTTTTCAATTTTCTTCTTACACCATTTCATAACAAACTCAGCTCTGCTATTGAATCAACCCTTCGTTTCAGCTAATGAGTTCTAAATCAGAAATATGATTGAACACCGCCTTTGATGACCGCTGTGAACATTTTTCAATTTTAAAAAAGCTGGACAAAGCATTTGCAGAGTTGATCAATTCTCTGTCACAATTATTACCATTAGCCCACCAACCGACGATAAGTGGACTGATCTACACGAGTTCTCAATGGGTTCATGTGTCTGAAAAAGCCAGCTTTTACGCTGCAACTTTGTATAATTTGGCTTTGTAATCTTGGAACTTGCAGGGATCGGTATGCCTCTGGGAAAGGACTTTTCTTTGCCTTTCTGGCATTTTTAAGGGGCCAAGAATTTGGTGATGGAGAAAAGACTCTGAGAGAATTTACAGAGTCAGTGCCGGTAATGTACCGAGACCCTCGACTACGCCGCGATAGTTCCACAATAGTGCCGCAGTGGCTCCGTGATCAGACGATTCTGTTGCCATGTCTTGAGCTTCGACGTCGCCGCGATAGTACCGCAGCGGCTCCGCGTTAAAACCGCGTCGGCTCCGCGAGGGTGCAGCAGCAAATCCGCGTGGAGTACGATGCACTGTTCTGTCTGGTAAAATGATATTGTCGCCGGCTCAATTACCCAAGTTTGGGTACATTCTGTATTTCCTTAGGCGCAAAAACGGTGGTAACTTCTGTCTTTATCAGACACAGGACGTAAGAACCGCAGGTGCGTGTTTTTGTTCTGTGGCCCCCCTATTTGTACTACATTTCTTAATTAACATCATATGAAATACTCTCCCGGAGTATTTCATATGATGTTAATCACCGTCGGAACTATCACGGAGCCGCAGGCACCGCGTCGCCCCTACGGCCCGCGGTGGTGCGCGCGCGGCTCTGCGATAGTGCCACCGCGGCTCCGCGATAGTACCGCTTCGGTGCCCCGCAGGCTCCGAAGCGGCACTATCGCGGAGCCGCAGCGGCGATTTCTCTCAGAGGACATTCGCAGGCTTCTAAGCAGGATGAGCGGAAATTTTTTCTGAACTTCGGAAATCGAAATCGGAAGGACCTTCTCAATTTCGGAAATCGGAATTCGGAAATCGGAACGCCAAAAACCATCGGAAATCGGAATGCGGAAATCGGAATCACATTCAGTGAAATTCTTAACGCTCCCTGGTGACTGCGCGTACCAAAAAACTTGAACTCATCCTTCTTTACTGAAAGTTTTCATGCAAACACAATCAACTCTGGCTTTGTGAAAAGTGAAAACGGACCTCGAATCCGAAATCAGCGCCTAAAATAACCCTCTGGGGATTTGGCCAGGGAGAGCGTAAAAATTTTTTATGTCGTGAATATTTTACCCGATTTCTTCCGCATTTTCAGGTGACTTTTTTTCGAATCGAATTCGGAAATCAGAATAAAAAGCCGGAAATCGGAAGGCCAAAACCATCGGAAATCGGAATTCGGAAATCAGATTCCGACTCACCAATCCTAACTTCCAAGCAACTTATAACCTGAACGAACCCACTCTGATTACCGAGTATAAGTCAAGATTTTTTCGTCCAGTTTATTTGTATTCGCACTGTGACGTGGGCGAGAACTGAAGAAAGTGAAAGAGAATTGTTTCTTTCCGTTGTGTTGGAGAAAAAGATGGCTCTTGATTTGGGTTTTGCTTTTCATAGAACTAAGCTTCAGGCAATCCTCTTCTACTCCAGAAACTCAACGGGTCCGACCCGACAGATTTTAGCCGGGCCGAACCCCTTCCTTCTCGCCCCTCACTTCTTTCTGTTTGGCAAGGACGAGGTGAGGGAGAAGTAAAATTATTCTCCCCCCCATGTCTTCTCCAGTTGGGACTACGCATTGGAGGGAACAGTGCTAAAGGGTTCGACCCGACAGAAATCTGGGGATGGACCCCTGTTCGAGCTGGGGTCGGAGCCGGCGAATGGCTGAGTAGTTCTGGAGAGTGTGAGATTGAAAAATTTGCTTGACTCTGATACGGGTGTTTTACTGGTTTGGATGTTGAAGGCCAAAACCGGGAGTCAAATCTTAGCCCCTTCTTGAGAGAAAGTCAGGAGACCTGGTCAAACTCTTTTGTCATTGCTCTAGGGATATGTCAATGTTTTCACCTGATTTAATGGGTACAATTACACATCACACACATGAGCTGAAACTTAGTAGCTGAACCTAGTCAAAATAATTATTTGCTTAGCAGCTTCAGAATCGCTTACCAATACACAAAAAGTGCGGTGAGGAGCAAATCTTGTAGTTTTTTTTTTAACGAATTTTTGCCGAAAATTGGCCGTTTTTAGAACCCGAAAATTTCGGCAAACGGCAACAGGAACAGCAAACCCCAAAAATGGCCGGCAAACAGTGACAATCGGCAAACTGGCAACTTGCCGCACACCCCCTGCTTGTGATGCCCATCACATACTAAAGGATTTTATCAGAAGTTTCGCTAAGGGAAGCCAAGCTAGGTAGAAAAACATTGATTCGCGGCAATGCCACGCGAATAGACTTTTGCACGGTACTGTTTATGATTGGAAAATTGCCACCCGCACTCTGAGTACACGCGCTGTAGTACGTGTATAACTGCTCGGTGCGGCTTTCCGTCTCGTTTTCTGCAAGAACTGTTCCTTTTCGGGTGGGACTCTCAGCACAGGTGAGGGTGGGCATAAATGAGAGTTGTCTTGCCGTTCCACAGCATCCCGTTGTTGTGTAACTACGGCCCCTTAGTCGCGCTCGACAGCTTCCCGCACTGCCGCCTCTCGGTCGAGTGAAAAAGTTTCCCGTAATCATTTTTGAGGTATGCTTCAAAGTTAGGTTTCCTAACTCCCTGGTAATTTTGATAGGAGCTAGACTCTGTTCCATTCCAAGTGAACTCATGTTTTCCGGTTATCACAGCGAGGAGCGGTGGCTTTTCGTCGAAACCTCCTTATCCACAAAGTTATAGTTATTCCACCGAGGCCCACCGCTCCGCTGCTGTTGATAATCGATATCAACATAGGTCACTACGGATGTACCAGACCTTACATCCATTATCGGCTTCTTTCCAGAAAGCTGAGCTCTCTAGCTCGGCGGAAGTGTTCCAACAAAAAATCGTGAACGACAACTGGAAAATAAGGGATTGATGCTCTTCGAAGAAAAATTGAGCAGTTTTTTCTTTATCTTCGAGATCTCAAAAACTTCGAATCTGTTGGTGCGAATTATAAAGCAAAAAACACCAGGAAAAGAACCCCATCTGAAGCTAAAATAGCAATCTAAAATTGATAGATTTTTGCTGGGTCACGACTCTAGTGATGTTTTGTTGTATCAGGGATCATGAACTGGCTCGAAACTGATTATCAATAGTTGACTTCTGGTCGTGGACTTGGCGTTTCTCGAGCTCCGATGTTCACATTTAGTGGAGACTAATACTTCTGTTTGTTTTGTTTTTATAAAAGGTGCTTTCTGTATAATCTTAAACTATTTTATTAATTGCTGTGCACTTCACAGAATTTTGAACAGGCACAGCAAAATTTCACTTTCTATAGGCGGCGCTGTGTGCACCTGTGCACGGATTGGCATGCTTGTGCCTGAAAGGCAGCACACACGCTCTTAAACGTGATTGGAGATAACTACGGAAATGGGAATGGCCAAGGCCCAGATTACAACGCGCTACGCATTTTGAGGCGTCAAAAAACGACCCACAATGCTGCTGAATGAGTTAGAAATTGGCCCCGCCCTATATTTTCCACGCCCACTGTATTTGCCCTTTTCCTGCAACGCAAGGTGGCTGGGTCATATTCACCGTCGGTACTGTTGGTGGATTGCAGACCAAGTGAAACACACACGTCAGTGACGTCGAAAATGCACCCAGCAACCCTGCTTTGGAGCAAAAGAGCAAATACAGGGGGGCGTGAAAATACAGGGTGGGGCTTAACTTCTAACTTATGTAGCGGCAGCATTGTGGAGTCATTGATCAACTTCCAAAATGCGTAGGCATTATGTTAATAAAGCCACACGGCTCGATCCACATTGTTATCCCCAACCACGTTTTACTTTCAGCGTGTATGCTGCCTTTTAACAAATTCACTTGTTTTCAATAAGCTTCCACAGTTGTAGTCGTATTAGGAGAAAACAAAAACCCAGAGACAAATCACAGCTGTTTAAAAAAAACAACTAAAAGACTACAGCATATTGGGGAAAGTCCGCAACCGAATCTACCTTGTTTCCGTTGCTGTGGGGTATAAAGCTCATTCGGGTTCGTTGCGTGCGTGTGTGCACGAAGTATGTTGTTTCTCCGAATCCCCCACACACTCTTGATGTCTTTCTCATCGTTCCGCACACGCACGCGAAGGAAAAAATAGGCCTCATCTCTACAACAATAGACGGCTTGACTCAAATATTAAAATAAAGAGAGCTTGACTCAAATAATCGCACAAAACGTCGTTAGACGCACTTGTGCGCAGAAAACGAGGCCTACCTTACTGGTCGTATCGTGGAGTGTCGAGGCCCGCGAAAACTCATCCCCTGTGAAATGGAAAGCGGAACTCGAAAGAGGAACCGATATTCAAGAATGTAACCGGCTCTGTCAAAGTAGAGAGACCGACTAGCCTTTAGTGCAAATTGCGGAAACGACTTTTCTACTTAGCGACCAGACTCCCCTAGACGCACTAAGTGCATGCTACCTTGCAAGTGTAGTTCTAGTGTATAAATACCGCTCACGCCTTTTTTGGTATCCTGTGTGACAAGAAATGCGAGAAGCGCTATGCTGTCTCTTAATGACCGCCTTTTACCGATTTTAGGGGAAACATTTACCCGATCCTTGGGAAGTAGGAATTGACCAGTAAGTATAGTATAAATCACTCACGTTGCGTAGAGTTACAGACCAGCGCTGAACTTGTTGATTGGAAACTAACAAGGGCAGGGCTTGGAGCGGTAAACGCATCTGCGAATGGGAATCATACTGTTAGTGTCTCTTGGGCCTTCATAGTAAAATTGCGCAGTATCCCTCCCGCGAGCTGCTGGTTCCAAGAAGTTATAAGCATTTTTAAGCTTTGCGAAAAAGGTAAAGATACCGTCTGAAATTTCCTACGTTTGGGAGGCTATTTTTTCTTCGAAAGAAAGCGACAAAGAAACATCAGATTCGTGATCAGCACACCAAATAACTCCCTGGGAGGATTTTAGGCCAAATATGAAACATTTTTCTTCAACGCTTCCAGAACCCCCTGATTGGTGACGGTAGAAGTCAACGCTCAGCCAACAATTCAGAAGGAAGTTCGAGAAATGTGATCTGACCCAAACTTTGTACATGAGGGTTTTTTTTGGGTACTTGAACACGAATATGAGATCCGTTTCCCAGAACGTTTACTGCTCAGTTTTGGAACCTACAAAAAGTACAAAAACACGAGCAATTCCAGGCTTTAAACTTCTTCGAACCAGCAGCTCAGGGGCTGCATACCACACTACAATTTTACAATGGATGAACAAGAGATACTAACAATAGAATTTGTTTTTTCACAGATGTGTTCACCGCTCTAAACACTTACTTTGTGAGATATGGTTTTTCTGTATGCGGATCTTTTGCTCGTGTGAGGAGACAGGATAGGAAAAGCCGTGTCCTTCAATCCGCTGCCCTACTGGGTGAAAAAAAAGTCTTAACGTGTTTCAACACTATGTCTGCGCCATTTTTGTATTGGTGAAAGCTCAAATTGATCCTATAGTCAAGATTTCCCCACGGACAGATACCCAAAGCTGGAATTCCAAGAAATTCAAATCCTTGTTAGCTTTATTACGCAAAATCTGCCAGAACGACTTCCAAAAATAGCATAATACCAGGTTGTTCAAAAGTTTTGTCTCGTTCGATTTAGGAGGGAGGCGTTGCTATTAGCCCAAATTTTTTGTTTTGTTGATACACTCTTCATATAAACGTATGTGAAGTTTCTCTTTTCAATCTCTCAATTCATTCTTTGTTTTACAAGCCATTTAGTGTCGCCGTGTTACAGCAATGGAAAAAATTGAATATCGATGCAGTGATAAAATTCTTATTTTTGGAAGGTGTAGCACCAAAGAAATTCACGAACGAATGTTTTGAAGTGTATAATGATTGTTCAACTACAATTAGAACAGTAGAAAGATGGGTGGGCTGAATTTAAACGTGGTCGTACACGCCTTGAAGACGATTTCCACGTGAAGGACGTCCAAAAAGCGCATCAACACCAGAAATCATAGCCAAAAATACAGGATATGGTTTTGGAAGATCGTAGATTGACTGAGAGTGGTTTGGTAGAGGCTCTACACACATTTTCATTAGGCAGTGTGAGGCCATATTTTTAAGTGAAATTTTGGGATTTAGAAAGCTGTGTGGCTGCACAATGGGTGCCGCATTGGCTAAAAATGGAACAAAAAACACATTCGAATGCGAAAGCTTTCTCAGCTTTAACATTTGGAGCGTTTTAAAAAGGATAAAGTGGATTTTATGAGACTTGGGTCAATCACCATGATCCTGGAGTCAAAACAAGAGGTGCTAAAGAGTGGTGTGAACTCTAGATTGAAATTCGAGCTTCGAAACGAGTTCCGTGTCCGGAAATCGGCCAGAGAAGGTTATGGCATCTCAGTTTTTGGGGTGCGAAAGGAATTTTGTTGGTGGATCACTTGCAGAAACTGGTGAAACAATTAATTGTAAATATTATTGCAACCTTTTGGACCAGTTGAAGGAAAAAATTCGTTGAAAAAAGAACCGTTTTGCAGAAGAAAAATCCTTTTCATCCAGAGACCAATGCACCGTGTCACAAGAGCATTTTGACAATGGCTAATATCCATGAACTAAAGTTCGAATTGTTGGAGCATCCACCGTATTCACCAGATTTTGCCCCCAGCTTGACTTCCATTTGTTTCCAGAACTCAAAAAATTTAAGTGCGTGGCAAGCGCTTTCATCAAATGAAGAGGTCATACTCTGAGAGTTTTGGCCGATATAGCCACGAAATAGCCCACCAGGCTCCATGTAGCGGCTCCCTGGTGGGCATTATTTCTCCGGCTGTTTCCCGCGGCTATATTCTCGAGATTTATTTCTCGGCTATTCCGCGGCCAATGCTCGGCCGCGACCACGCATTGCCCGCAAAGTAGTCGTTAAATAACCGAGGAAATAGCCGCCACCAGGAGCCGCTGCGGAGCCTGGTGGGCTATTCGGCGCTATTTCTCGGCCTATTTCCCGACAAATGGTGTTCTTCACACAGCCAAATCAATGTGGAAATGAGAGGTGGCGAACTTCTTTTGCCGGTCTTACACCTTCATTTACAGTTACGGACAACGATTCCTGTAAACCATGACTATTGTCATGTGTTCCGTAAGAAGATCGTCCAAAAGACAATATTGAGGTCTCTTTGCGTCGGTTTCCCAAACTCATGAATAAAGTCAAACATCAGAAGAGCATTTCTGGTTGAGAGCCTGCAACGCAGGGAGAAGCTTATATCCATCAAGGCTAGGGGCTTTGCGGAAATCTTTTCATAATTTTCCGGAAACGGAAAGAAAATGGTCAGAAAACGCAGGGAAACTGGAAGTTCGAAAACCAGAAGAGACCAGAAAGATTGTGAGATTTTCTAATTTCCACGTCTCTGTCGCTGCTCATGGCTTGCAGATCTCAATCGATAAAATTCCTACGGTTTTTAATCCAGATGTAAACAGATGTGAACATGATAAATGTAAGAAGTAAGGTGCAAAAAACCCCAGTTGAGAGGGATGGCGCTCAGGGTTCAATTGAAAAATGAATGATACCACTTTCAGAAATCAGAAGTAACGTCTAGGGAGTTTTCGTTGAAAACACCTACTTAAAACGCTTATCCGGCGATCTGATATCAGCAGAAATTTTCATTTTCATGCATGAATAGTTTCACTTTATTACGAGTGGACCCCCTTAACTTGTTTTGCACCGGAAGTAATCGTAAGGAACAAGTCGTTCCGTACTAACTTGTCTGTGAGCTGAATGTGGAAACCATCAATATTGACAATGGCATTGAATCTTCACTATATGCATGCCAAATTCGACACCAGATACTGTGCTATATCTGGGCCAAATTCCGGTCCCGCAGTTGCGTCTCGACACGCTTTTTGCGGCCGCACAGCTCCAGAGTCCAGAAGAGCTTCCAGCAGCGCTGCAGCTGCCGATCTGCTGACTCTAGGTGGATTTGGAAACTGGAAACTAAGAAAAATTGGAGAAAATTGTATAAAAGCCACATCGAGTCGGCTTTGGCGCTGGAAACCCGACTGACTCGACCGCGTGCGGCACTGCAAAGCCGTGTCGAGACGCAATTGCGTAGACCGGAATTTGGCCCAGATAAGCACAGTAACTCCATGGTTCCACAGAAAAGAAACATTCTGGTAGTCAGGAGTGGAGGATAAAGAAATACAGTGAGGCGTGCATACTGCAAAAACGCCGATATCCTGCTCATCATCCGTGGGAGCTTATGAGCGTCCCATTGTTGAATAGATCCATGATGCTTCAAAACCCATCAAATGGTGTATCGAAGAGTTATTTCGAAGCTGACACAATACGTTGCATGTGGCTATAAAGCACCGTTCTGCAATGGTTGATCTTCGCCTGTGGTATGCCTAGCAAGGAATTCGCTCATGCAAGGAAATGCAGCAATAATGGGTGATCAAGAAACTCCGCTTTGACCCGTATCATTCTGGCGTAGGGCACGGCTAGGAAGTTCGCCATCGTAGACCGAAGCGATTAGGAAGTTCTCGCCATCGCATAGACCGCACATGTAAATCA
Organism: Aplectana chamaeleonis; assembly: GCA_029168955.1. NCBI lineage: Eukaryota > Metazoa > Nematoda > Chromadorea > Rhabditida > Cosmocercidae > Aplectana > Aplectana chamaeleonis. The sequence goes on along the minus strand of JAPDOI010001064.1, from coordinate 64,920 downwards.
ACTAAGCTCAACTAAGCTAAAGTGAACTGGATCCAAAGCAGACTTCACATATTTGGCGGCTATTTCACGGCTGTTTCTTTGCGTGCGAGAACTTTTTGGCGGCTATTTGGCGGCCATCATTATTTCAGCAGCTATTTGGCGGCCATTTGGCGGTTATATCGCGGCCGGCGTTATTTGGCGGTTATTTCCCTGCTATTACGCGGCCAGCAGGCATTTCGCGGTTATTTCGCTGCTATTCCTCTGCCAAAACTCTCAGAGTAACGGCTGTTGGGAAGCGTATTTTGCAGAAGCACTTCCGAGATTATCTCACTTCACGAGATGGGATCCACGCAGATTGGAGGATCGTTCGAGCAAGTGTATTAATGTTAAAGGAGATTATACTGAATAATAAAGTGTATTTTGAACCTTGAAATTGTGTTTTTCTTATCGAACGACAAAACTTATTCAACAGTCTGGTACTGCAGAGTTTATATGTGTTGTATCTTTGTTTTTCAACCAGCACTGTGACAGAGTGCAACAACAAAAGAAAACGATAAATTTGTTAACCTCCTGCTAACGATTGTAAATTAATGTGATCTACTGTTTATGAATGATCCCATGTGACATCAGGGTGATTAACAAGGCTAAGGGAGATGCCAAAAACAGAATCCCGAAAACGGCGTGTTCCAAAGAGCAGGCAAAATCCCCATGCAATTGCAAAAAAATGCAATTGTGTGAGTATCAGAACCTTCACCATCATCTTCAAGTTGTTCCATTTTGTTTATGGTTCAAGTGTCCATTCCGATTATCCACACTATACCAGATCGCCTCACTCTACCACGGCCTTCTATTCCGGTGATAGGCACGATAAGTGAGTGGAGGCAGCCGAAATCAATACAGAGTTGAACCAGCCAACAGCCTTCAGCGCGCTTCACAATGATACTATAATGGACCAAGAGAGACTAACGATGGGCATTTCGTTTTCGCAGAGCACTTTTACCACTCTAAACACTTCCCTTGTAAGCCAAGTACGCGACCCCAGTGCAACACGGTCGCTCAGTTTTATCGATTTGGCGTTTATTGACTTCCGCACAATAGAATAAGTTAGACAACATAATCAGTTATCATTTTCCATTCCAAAAAAGCTAGGCTGCCTCTCTTCTCCTTCTCCTTGTCCTGAAACACATTAAGGAGAAGCTTCTTCGCCTTGACACGTGCATGGACCCATCCATCATGCTCCATGCTCTAATGACATTACTTTTTCTCTCGGTTCTTTAGCTAGCTCAGACGCAGTTACGAATATGCAGTCCTTCGTACAGCGCCAGGCCAAAGCGATACGCCTCCCCTTCCGGGTCGGCTCGGCGATGTCCACTGCACTATTCTTTATGGAGAAGCGCTATCATGTCTAAGGTGTCGTTTATACTCTCGCCGAAGGGCGGCCCTGCGCAGTTCAATCCAATAAAAATACCGAGGGTATGTGTTTTTCGAATTCTTTCCTTCTTGCTGATGAAAAAAGCAATATAGAAAAACCGAGACAAAACTGAAGGCTCTTCGATTTTCCCAGACAGAATCTGCCGTTCTGTGCTATATAATATAATATGATATCTACCCCATAAGGTAACAACACACAGATCTGCACCCACTTCGCAGTAATTGTTTTTTTTTGCCCAGAGTTGCGAGCCGAGCGCGAGGCACCGTGCGGAAACTTGTTCTCATAATAAGGAAGTGTGGAAGCAAAAAGCAGGGTCAGGCGTTGCGTTGTCCACCTGGTCCAACGGTGGGTGGGGCGTAAAAATTTTCGAAATTAGAGTCTTTTCTAGGGGACAGCGTAAAAATTTTGGGCCAAAACTTTAACCAGCAAAATCAAAGTTGATGTTTTCTAGTCTCGTTTCTGCCTCTTTCTGTGAGGAAATTAGGGGCTAGGAACGAGGGGTTCAAATGCCCAGTTGTGTCACATATTGTAATAGCTTAACAAAAAGATAAAAAGAGAACAATAGTAGAGCACTACACAGCTTGCTTATATGTCAAGAAAAGTATTCTTACACATAAACGATGTATGTAGCCAGATATGTATATTAATGTATTTGGGAGGCCAGTAGCCCAACACATAAGACAAATTTTTGGTCAGAGATTACATTCATTTAATCGGGACTAGAACCGCTGATTAGTTCTTCATTTCTGAAGAAATTGAGACAACGTACGTCCGTCCCCCATGGAATTTCAGATTTTCGAATTTCTGAAACAAGATTCAGAATCTCCATAGCAAATTCCCTACAAACTTATACCTAACACTCCTCCCAATTACCTCGAAAATTACAAAGAGAATCGCCTTAAAAATTCGTTTTTCGTTGTCCAATACCAATGTCCCAGAACCGCGCATTCGGCCAATGAAACGCTGGACAGCGTAGGTTTTTCTTTTTGAAAAAGTGTAACGCTGGAACTCGCAGAGAATTCACTATTTCCATTTTAAGCTTAGGTAGCTCTACAAACTGCGGTAAGATCGCCCGGAAACTCCGCAACTCAAGGCATTTAAGAGCATTATTCCAAATTGCACGGCCGCGAGCCGTCAGAAAAATACAGCGCACCAAAGCCGAACCGAGCTATGTGCGCAGAGGAAACCGCAAAACTACCGCCGGGTGATACCCCTCACGCCACCTCGCACTCGCACCCCTTCCGGTTGGGCAATACTTCTGTAGGGAATCGAACTTTTTTGAACTTCTTGTGAAGGTTTACGCACTCCGCTCAAGGAGTTCCACCCGCCTGGAGGTCTCGATTGCAAACCTAGTTGGAGGTTTCTTATCCGTCGAAATGTAGACGATCTGCCGGTATCTGCTATTTCATAGTGCTATCAGGGTCATTTGTTCTCACAGAAACTCCATCAAAATGCGTCAAATAATTTTTGATAGTGTATCTTGTGAGGCGATCTGTGTCACCAATTTTAATTACTTCTTTTTCCAGTACAGATGTTGTTTGCTATATGGCGAAAGAGCAAAGTCAAAACTACACTTCTCGAGGGGCTTACTTAGTTGAGATAGGGAGTGCAGTATTTATTTTTTAAAAATTTTGGTTGAAATTTTTTTAATTTTGACCGAGAAAAAACGCAGTTAAATTTTTCTTAGGGGAACCTGGAGCGGGACGCAAAAAGAATTGGAGATTTTCGAGAAAAATTTGATCTTCAAGTGGGGGCGAATAGCTTCGTCTGAGGCCCTGGACAATATGGTCTGCGTGACCCTAGGGGGAAAAAGCCCCGAGTGAAATTTCGACCCACTGAGAGAATTGTCCCAGCGCACCATTTCTCAAAAATCCTCTATCTCGAGATTTATGACCGAAAATCGGAGGATGGCGCCCCTATTACGTTGTGGACGGTCGCCGTAGCGCTGATACAGACCGTTAGCGATAGGCTACGTACGCCAGATCGGCGATTGCCCGAAACACGATTATCTGCTGCGAAGTAGGACAAAAAAGATTCGTTGTGCGTCTTCTCATATCTGCTACTACTAATAATTCGTGCTTTGCTTACGTTCCGTAAAGCTTAAAGGCAGCGTTCACGATGATTTTCATCCCCGAAGTTTTCCACATAAAACAATGCGTTGGCCTCCAAGTGTTACCAAAATTACGAAGAAACGCGTCGAGAAACTGCACTAAAATGTCGTTTTTCAAAGGCATTATTCTATAACATGGACTAGTTGTCCGGTTGGATGAACATGTTCATGGTGGTTATCACCGGTGGGAAATTGGGTCAATCGGAAATAGAAGAATATTTCAAGCAAAAAAGGATTACCTAGGGCCCTAAGGAAAGAAAGGAGCAATATTGCGTAGAGAACTGCAATGGACGGGTCCGCAAAAGATTTCGTTGTCACAACAAACAGATCCAGTGAGATTAAAAGGCGGGGTGATACATAAGGATTTCGAGTACTCATGGTGCGTTTTTCTCAATTTCTACGTCATTTTAGTTCTACCCGGGGGCCCACTAAATCAGTACAGCGATTAATCTTAAAATTGAAGATTATCGTGAACACTGCCTTGAAATGTCTCATTTGAAACCTATTTCCTGATTTTATAGAACTGCCTCCTGCTTAAAGGCAGTGTTCACAAAGAAAAAGTTTCCCATTTTTTGGCTAAAACGTAAGCTTTGGGTCCCCATAAGAATATTAAGAACGGAAGTACGACGAAAAACGGCCGGGCAGTGGGTGAAACTCTCGTGGAGCAGCTGACCCATTGGGCCACTCCGCTCACGTCCTATAACAGTTCCCCTGAATTTGTGGTTAAATGAGCGGTGGTTTTCGATCAAAAGCTCCGTTCATCCCTTCATTCTCAACGTCTCTCTTTACTCAGGTCAGCTCGCACACATCGGCTGCGAAAAACGGGAGTTACAAGCCTAACTCGTCCACAATTTCCCTTGCTGAATTTCGAGGGCCATAACTCCGTTCCCAGGGGGTCTTGTACTATTCCAGGGGCATCATTGGAGTCAGCATGGGACCGCTTTCGAAATAGGCGGAAAAGCAGAGAAACGATTTTTATCGTGAACACTGCCTTTAAGGTAAAGGGCCACTTTCTGAAATATTAAATTGCTCGGAAACGGAAAAATGTGGGATTGCTGAAGAAAACATTCTGGAAAGTAGAACTACCCGATGCGATTTTGAGACTTCTTTGTTTGAGAACTGGGAGTTTTTCGGGTTTTCCGTTCCGTGTCATAATTCATTCATTCAGGTTCAGAAGCGGATTAGTTGTGAAACAAATCGTTGGCTCCCAGAATCCATTCGCAACTAAGTTTTTCCGCCTGTTTTTCAACTTCAGACCCCCATCTTTGAGCTGGAGTAGTTTTTTGAGCCCTCTATCGAAAAATCCACTCAGCTGGGGCTTACCTAAAATTTCAATTTTTCGCGAATTTTGGGGTTCAGACTGTGAAAAAAATTTCAGATAAGCTCCAGTTGTGTTGATTTTTTGGTAGAGGATTCAAAAAAAACTGCTCCAGCTCGAAGATGGGGGCCTGAAGTTGAAAACTAGCGGAAATATTTAGTTGCGAATGGATTCTGGGAGCAGCCGTTTCTTCAGCTCGACTTCGCGTGCCTGGGTTTCCTCTTCAAAGCGAGCACTGGGTCTGGCTTGAATTGTACTCAAAAGCGTTCTTCGCTTTCTCAAAAATATTCCAAGCAAAGCCCGTTAGGTTGTCTACAAGACCCAGGAGGGCCCCTTAAAGGCAGTGTCCACGATAAAAACCATGTCTGATTTTTTTAGTGGAGATCGGCAGCTGCGGGACCTAGCGCAACCCTGACGTTGGAAAAACTAATAAATGAGCTTGGAATGGTCCCCTACGGCCCCAAAGTTAGACACCCGTCAGCTCGTCACGCCCCAGATGCACTTTCCACGCCCACCGACGTGAACAAATGAATGCTCAAGATTGTGAGATGAGCGATGGTTTCCGCTCAATAGCCCCGTTCTTCCCTTTATTCCCATCTTCTCTCTTTACTCAGGTCAGCTCGCATAGATCGGCTACAAAAGACGGAAGTTACAAGCCTCGGACAACTCGTCCACCATGCTTTCCTAGCTCAATTTTTGAGGGACCATAACTCCGTTCCTAGGCCTTGTACGATTCCAAAAACATGATTGGAATCAGAATGAGACCGTCTTCAAGATAGAAGGAAAAGCAGAAAAACGGTTTCTATTGTGAACACTGCCTTGAAAGCAGACAGTTCGTGAAGGTACCGTCAAAAATGACGCTTCGCAGACTTTTCGCAACTAGGAAATTTCTTGGTTTTCGAGTTTTCTTCGATTTCGTGATACTTTTCGGATGTCAAAAAGTTTTTCTACAACAAAAACTTTTGCAGATCCGCAGTTGACCGCATCGCTAGGGTATTGACGCCTCAAAACCCTATTTCGTTGCACACAAATCACTCGAAAATCGCACCGGACCAAATCGAAAATTTTCTTTACCACCAAAATTTGTTACAAAATACTCCATTGAATCCGCCATAAAAAAGTGGTCCTGGCGGATACATTTTTTTCTGCCCACACACCTACCTAGGAGGGAACCCTTAAATCATGAAGGACTGGAGTTTCATCTAAGCCCCAGGTGAGTTGATTTTTCGATGTAAGGTTTAAAGAACTGCTCCAGCTCGAAGCTGCGGGTTTGAAGTTAAAAAAATAGCGGAAATATTTGTGCCCTATAGTATTTCAAGCAGAACTGGATGGATTGCATACAAGAGTCAGGTGGGCCCATTGAAAGAGTATTTCTCTTAACTTTTTCATGCCCACGCTTAATACCGCTTCTTATACTATGTAATACCCCACTACACAATCAAAACATTAAAACAAGCTCAGTTGATTTGGTCACCAATAATCAAGTTTATCCTAAGAAATAATTATCGAGTCCCTGATACGACCTTCCTATCTGCACAACGTACCCCTCCCCTTGGTGTCTCTGGGCCTTTTACGATCCCCTCCTTGCCTATATCGCAGCAGGTGCTGAACCCTGTGGTTCAGTGAGCCTACCATTGAGCCAGCGACCGATACGATGTCGCACAAGTGCTGCGCCATTCGGTTTGCGGTCGTAATGTGGGGATTTCAGTTCTTATCAGAAATATTATGTTCTGGAGGATATGGTCATTTCGTATCACCCACCTTGTGCAGCCAAAAGGGGAATATGGATTGTATCCTATCTCTAGGATGCCGGGCTGCAGCTATTGTCTCTCTCTCTTGCAACTCTGTCAAATCGGGGGACACTCCGCGTTCGACTCCCGGCTGGCGTTAGAGAACTCGGGGAACGCTGAGTCCAGCGTAATGGAAGGCGGGAGGTCCCCACCGTGCACGCGATGATGACGTCAGCAGCTCCACCAGGAGACCCGAACTAGCATAGCGGGAGACCCGCATGTAGTGGCCGAAATACCAATATTCATTGAACTACAGAGTTCGTTATCATTTCCTACATAACACCCCACGGCCCCACGGCGGAGAAACGCCCCGCCTCGGTACGCCGCAGTCTGCGCTGAGGAACCACCCTCCCCGCGGATCGCGGCGAAAACCGCCGCTTCCCCCCCAGCCGTGGGGATATCCATATCCCCTCTGCAGTCAAAAATATGCTGCTGACCTCCGGAGAGTGACTCGAAGTCACCTTCCAGGGCCGGCAGTAGAATGCCGATTGAGGACTGTAGTGAGATGAGGCGCCTTTTATACCGGCTGTGCACGTGATAGCCACGTTACGACAAGATCAGTCGTGATCCTGTCCTGTCCTCTCCTCACCTGTCCCCGGCGAAGTCCAGCATTGCGAGTCTCGTCCTTTTTCTTGCGGGAGCCTCCCGCTGGCCGCACGGAGGGCCTTCCGATGGCAAATATCTGACGCGGAGTCTAACGAGAATTCGCCAGAGAAGCGGAGCGGTTGTTTCTCCATTTCTACCATTGCGTTTTCTCGAAAACAACAAAATAATAATGATAAAGCTATCACAGTAGCGTCGTAGCTTCCCTCCATCCAGAGATTGACCACATGTGTCAATCCTGATGTGATCATTGGGTTGGAGCGCGATTTGAATGACCATTGATTTTCTAACGGTATTTGGGAATGCCTAAAAAAACTTACGCAAATGTTTTTTACTTCGTTAGCCGTTTGACGTAATACCCGAAAAACCCGTCAATCGTTGAAGTCGTTAGTCGACAAGCACGCTCACACCGATCAGTGGAACGAAGGCTGGCGAAAAACTCTCAAATGGCAGCTTACATATGAGCGCGAGCATGGGAGCTTCGGGAGCCCGCTCTGCTCCTAAACAAATCATACGTATCAATCAAACGTGATCAGACAGGTAATCGCTGGTATACATGTTTCACAATTTGACAGTTATGTTTTAGCGTTAAGAGCCGATCGGACCCCGAAGCTCTATACCGCAATTCGCCTGGATATGAGCACAACAATCTAGTCAACAAAGATTTTTTCCCATTTTCAACCTCCACAGCCACTCCTACTGGCTTCTCGAATGAAGCGGTAGAAGGCCCCGTCATAGTCGGCCGAAAGCGGCCGTCTTAGGCCGGTCATAGTTGGATGAGCCGACGCCTCCAGCCCGGTCGATACACACAGAATGCATTGAAATGGGATGCAAAAATCACTCGGTGTATCCGCACCCCCAACACCCACCCGGTCGATACGTATGAACAACATGGTGAGGTGAAGCTGAGAAAATCACTCGGTGTATCCCCCACCCCCGGTCGATACGTATGTTTAAAATGATGGAGTCAAGTTGAGAAAATCACTCGGTGTATCCGACGCGGTCGATATCCATTCTTTACGTGGATGAGAAAATCACCGGGTGGGCGGGTCGAAGATAAAACATTGCGTATCACTAGAAAGCTAACCTTACTGCTACCAGTAAACTCCAAATACCGTGCGGTACCGATTGCCACAAGGGCATGAAGTGATGATATCAGTTGCATTTCTATAACAGACCGGCCGACTCAGGCTCTCAAATGAAAAATGCAAAGCATTTTATGTCTTTGTGGCTATCGGTACCGCACGGTATTTTTCGTCTAGTACTGCTACCTCCTTTACTTCACCATACTCTCCTTCACTATTTCTCTGAACAGGTGCAATCCTGTTGGCCACGTAATCATCGTCATATCTAGTTGGATACACCGAGTGATTTTCTCAACCTCACTCCATCATTTTAAACATACGTATCGACCGGGTGGGTGTTGGGGGTGTTGGGGAGTGCAGTGGGGGTGTTGGGGGTGCGGGGGATACAGATGCAAATAGCACCAACTAACACCGGGGCCTTAAGTCTCTTTCATACTTTGCCGGCCGACGTCGGACGACTCGTTATCAAATCTTGATAAGTCAAGAAAGATAAGATGGATGGGATAGGGTAGATAGATATTACACATTTCGATAAAAGAAGTCGTCCGGACGTCGGTCGGGCTGAAAGTGTGAAAGGGCTTTAGGCTCTCGGTCATAGTCGGTGGATCAACTATGAGTCCCACCCGGTCGCGATACGCATCGAATTCGTGGAAAACGGGTGGAAAAAATCAACCCACACTGAGTCCAACTGCGGGCAAACCGACTGATGCCCAACGCAATCCCCGGTCGATACTTTCGATGGTTCCTCATGCGCACAAGGGCGGGGCCAGTATTTGCACCGACTTCGGAGTCCGGACTGAGGTCCGACTGAGTCCCAACAATGAGTCCCGCCGAGTCCCACCCGGTCGGATATAGGTATTTTTACACGTGATTTTGCGCATTTTTTCGGCCGACTGCGACCTGCCGAATCCCGCCGCATCTCGACTCCTCATCGTCTGCGCTCGTCCTGCCCCACGTGCTGCTTATACGGAAATCAGATTCCAGACATGTTGAAAACAAGAAAATCAGCCAATTCCAAACACGCTCCGATTCACAGCTGAGGTGATAATCGTCACCATCAACTGCGTGTTTCCGCAGAGGAGCTATTGGTTGGCGCTGGGGCAACCGGACTCAGTGGGACTCAGCAGCTTTTTCCACCCTGGACTCATTCCGGACTCGAAGGTCGGACTTCAGCAGGCTTTTTCGACGAAGTCTGACAGGGTTTTAGTCCCACTCCGGCGTCGACGAGTATGAGAAGCAAGCAAAAACGGGAAGAAATGAAGTGATAAAAATCATCCCTCAACTGATACAAAAATCGTCCTATGATATATGATAAAGTTAGGACCCCAACTGATAAAAACCGTCCGGAATGATAGAAATCCACCCTGATAGGACCAAAGGACGACGATATAGAGAAGGTGGAGATTTTATCAGTTTAGGATGATTGATATCACGTCATATTTCTTTTCCCGGGTCCTGCGTGTGTCTCATAGATATCGACTTTCAGGTGTGGACTAGGACGGCCGGTTTTTCGGCCGACTATGACGGGGGCCTAAGACCGGATGCGAGGAGGCTCGGTCGCTCCCTCAGCCAAGTCTGGCCTGGAGGACGGGCGCTCACCGGCCACAGAGCTCTTTCTCGGACGCCGACCTTCTACCAGAATTTCTGGCCGTGAGGCACTCCTTCACGCCATATTGTAGACAGTCGGTTTTTCGTGATGCTGCATGACGAAGCGTGAAAAGTTGTTAGGAAACAAGCCGCGAAAAGCCTGTTTCCTGCAAAATTTGCCGGGGGCCTGGTCCCTCAGTCTTTCCTTCCTTTTAATGGGCCATCTGGACTCTAATGCCAAGACCTTTGCTTTGTCCCTTTTCACGACCATGAATCGGCCGACCACCTCAACCCCCCCACGCGTCCTGTATACAGCGCGGGTTTGCACTCGTCCTTCCAACGCGTGTTGGTCGGCTTGAGGGTTGTTAGGTCTGTGTCCGGGAAATTCTGACATAGCCGTCTCAAGCTAGGAGCTACCGGTCTGCGTCTCTCATCCCGGGCTCACTCCAAGGCTGGGATTCATGAACGCAGCCATTAGGTTTGGGTTTGGTTAGCGGCAGCATCCCCAGCGATAGTTAAACCGCGAACCGGCATTCACAACCGCCCCATCGCCGTTGGGGTGGCTAACTATTCCGCGGCCACGTACTTGCCACTCAATTGACGCCGAGAATCTCGATTGGAGAAAATCAATATTGGCACTCGGGCTCGGAATTTCCCTAACCCGTCACTGCTTTTATTTCACACATGATTGCTAATTCCGCTTTGCTTTTTAATCTTGGCTTATTTTTGTCATCACCTTGTGCTTTACCTTCTTCAATGGATCGCAAGGCATTTAAAGGGATTTTCCTCAACTTGGAAATGTTTTTCCATTTTTAAGTTTTCATTTTTTCCTTTTTTTATATCCTCTTAGGTTTTTTGAAAGTACATAAAGTGATGCTGCTCTCTCACGATGAGCTGCAAACCTGCGGGTGAAATTTTAACCCTTAATTTAGCTTTTTTCTCGCATTGCCAGCCTTTTCTAACTTCTTTTTTTTTTCGAAACGCTCTTCTAATTTTTTTTTTTTGTGTGTTTCACATGGCTTAGGAATGTTGCTGGCAGGGATCATCCATCGTCCTTCTCAATGAGTTTTTGGCTTCAAGTTCTCCGTTTGTCAGTTTCTTGAGTTCCGAGTGCTTTTTCCCATCTCTTTTTGTTTAAGAATCCCTTTTTGTTTTTTTTTTTCTCTCTTGTCATCGTTTCTCACACAAGCTTACTGTCGCTCTCACAACAGGAGAGAAAACTAAAACGTCTCCTTAGAAAAAATCGTATTGCATGGAGGAAAAAAGCTCAAAATGCAAGGGAAAATAGGAGTTTCAACTAAAAAGCCTCGAGAAAACTTAAGTTGATCATTAGGACCATGTAAAAAAATTAACATTTGAAATCCAAGTAAGGTCTCCAGAAAAAAAAAAGTAGGGAAGAAAACGTTTTAAATGCGAAAAAAACCAAACCATGCATCACAGTACTAAACCAAGTTAGGGTTTTCCAACAGAAAAATAACGAAAACGTATGAAAAGTGCCAGGAAAAAAATCACTCTAAGGAAAAAATGAGGAATTTGGGAGACCAGAAATGGGGAAAGAAACCCTAGCGAAGAAGCCTGTAACGGCTGCTCTGGTAAATGGTCAGCGCACGGAAGACAAGAATTCAGGAACAAAAGTGAAGGCAAAAAGAACAACGATGTGCTATAAAAATAAAGAAGAAAGAGCGAAAAAGGAGCAGGGAGGACAGGCATAAAGATTTTGAGATTAGCCATGCGGCAACATACATAAAACTTACAGATGAGGTTGATGATTCTGAGAATTTTCGTTGTATACTCGAGAGGAAACACATTATGGCTAGAGGGCTCATAATGTGGCAGTCAATAACGGCGGTATTTCGGTATTTTTAGACAAGCTTGCTCCCGTAAAGAATATCAAGTTTTTATGCGTATTACCTCTCGCAAAAGAAGCGTTTCCTCATTGCTTGTGCACTCAATCACAGCACACCATCAATTCGACGACTAAGCCGCAAAACCGCTGCTAACCGCGGTTGGCAACCGCAGCTCTGAGGTGCGGTTACGCGTAGCTCCAATCGTAGCCCAGCCGTAACCCAAACCCGGATTTTTCAAGAATGCCGGTTTCCTCTCCGCTAGCCCAGCCGTAACCGTGGTTTGCCTTTCATGAACTTCCCAGCCTGGCGTGCGCTTCTTCTCTACCGGACACGACGACATTTCTGCAGAAGCCGGCGTCCGAGTGCCACCGACTGTCTGGAGTCGTTCGATAAAATTCCTCTCTAGAGATCTTTGCTTGGGAAATAGCCAGGCGCGCTACAATCCACGACAGAATCACGCGGCCAGCGCTGCAAACGTCGGCAGATGTAGCAAGCGCCTGCTTTTTCCACACTCGCACTGTTCCGCCTCATCGTACGGTGCTTCTCCGTGCTTACGGTAGCCCTGGACGTTCCAAATGATCGGTATGAGCTTTGTAATCGTAATTGATGCAATCTCCATGCTCGTCACCGACATACCACAACGGAAAGTTCAAAGTGAAGGTGGAATTCGGTTTCAAGATGACAAAATCTGCTCAGGTGTTACTTCTTCCATGTCACAACTGAGTATGCAGTTAAGGGGCCACTCCAGGTGAGGTCACTCTTTTGGAATCAGACGATTCGACTGTAAAGAAATTTCATGCGAGAATTTCACGCGAAATTTCATTTTCCCACTAAGGCCTCCTGTCATAGTCAATGGCTTGAAAACCGGCCGTCCTAGTCCCACCTACGGTCGATATCTATGAGGCACACGTGCAGGACGGGAAGAAAATGAAGTGATTAAAAATCATTCTCAACTGATGTAAAATTCCACCTTCTCTATGTCGTCCTTTGGTCGTATCAATAGGTGGATTTTTTATCATTCCAGCATTTGCTCTTTATCAAGTTGGGGTCAAACTTCTTATCATATCAGCAAGGGACGATTTTTATCATTCGAGGATGATTTTAACACACTTCATTTCTCTGGAAAGTTAGGGCTCCGCACCGAAAAGGTCAAGGCGATCGGCATTGCTCTTAAGTGTCGTGACATTGTTTGTTGGATTTGGCTCTCAACTTGATTTTTCAAATGTAGTGAAATTGTCAGAATTGATTTGGCTGTGTGATGGTACTACTCAGTCAGATAACATAACCATTAATTTTTTTTCTTTTTCCCTCTGGCAAAAAAAAATTTCCTCTGAAAAAAATCATATTTTGGTCCCCTTCTCACTTCTGCACATTGTTATGCATCTTTTTTACTTTAACAAAGAATCTCATTCACAGATACGTGTATATGTATGTTTTTTTATTTCCACAATGTAAAGTCGTTGAATGAATGAATGAATGAAATGTAGTGAAATTGTTGCAAACGGATTTGGCATGGAGCTTCGTTATGAATTATCACAGTCAAATCACGCGTCAAGAAGGTCCTCTAATGGCAAGAGAATGAAGACAAAAAGAAAAAGCTGTCAATCAATTAACAATGCTGAAACGAAATGTGGCCTTCATGGACTAGAAATAAGGTTTCTGAATGCTATTCTGCCTTTTCAGTGTAGCTCCCACTCAACAATAATAAGGTACTCAGACCTTCCCTTCTACCGATTGAGATAAAAATCATAAAAACGAAATTTAACGTAATTTACTCGCTACTGACTCTATGTCTTCGTGTCCTCAACGCTTTCACGGTTCGAATTGTATAGAGCAACGTTTTTGCTGCAAGAAGTTTATTCCCTGTTCTCATCTGATTCAATAGTGCGCTCCAAGGAAAACCTCTTCTGGCGCGTGATTTGACTGTGATAATTGATAGAGCTCCTGCCAAATCCGTTTGCAACAATTTCTACTACATTTAATGATTGGTGTTATCTTGACTATAGTACCATCACAGCCAAATCAATTCTGACGAATTCTACTACATTTGAAAAAATCAAGTTGAGAGAGCAAATCCAATAAAACAATTTACACACTGCCAAGAGCAATGCCAAATCCTCTGACCTTTTCTGCAAAGGAAGACCCAACTTTCAGAAAGTTCACAACTTTTTTACAAGGGTTTCTCTTCACAAAATATCTGTCAAGCTCTGAAAGTCGTTTTTTTTTCGAAAACATAGCAGTAGAAATGAAGAAACAAATCTCGCTCCGCTGCTAAGACTGCAATATATGCAGAAGTTGCAACGCGTGCTTCCTACAAATAAGATAGCATTCATTTTCGAGATACTCGCAGTCGTATTATCACTATCGTAGATGCTGGCGTGCTTGTTTTTTGAATAAAGCAACCGTCAAAATGAAGAAATCATTCTCAAACCACACCATTCCTATGATAGTGAAGCCCGTGACCCTGCGAGTAGCGGGGAAATGGAGGATACTTTTCGAATTTAAAAGTCGAAAAAATGAAGAAATGAGCTTCAAAATGACTCAATTGTGAAGGTGGTCTGAAGGCACTATCTCAGATCCTGAGGCACCACCATTCAAGACAGAAATGGAATGAACTGCGCCACTTGGTAAGGCTACCAGTCGAAGTTATATTTCCACCGCGAGCCATGATAAAAACAATGATTGACAGCGCACGGCAACAGGCATCTTTTATCAGAGTTTCTCATCATTTCTATGAGTAAATCTTGGGTCGCCCCACCACGTCTAGGATAGACCCGCTGGTCAGCCATCTGTAAACGTCACCGGTTCATGCTGATGTGGCTCGTCTGTCCGCATGGCCCATATGTCTGATTCGGAACAAGAACGATAGTTAAGGCGCGCCAGAAGAAGGGACTACCGTAATCTACCAGAATGATGTTATTCGGCTCGCGTAAAGCAAATTTGGTGATACCTAATTGATCAAGTAGGTAAAGTATAAAAGAGAAGTGGAAGAGCGGTGTGTCTTCATCTGCCACACCGTCCTGTCCTTCCAGAGGTCAACAGCCGAGGATCTGCCTGGACTACAAAGCAGGAAAACAGCACCAACGGTGGTGAAGATGTAGCTAATTCGAGGTCAGAACCTAGATAATTTTAGAAAGCCAACTCTCGAGTGAGAGATTACGGGTAGCCCTGTTCTGGCGCACTTAACTTTCGTTCTTGTTGATTCAGGGAGGCATGGCTTGGGTATATGGTGTCCTGGACATTAAACTGAGGTTATGCGCACGTCCCTTGATGTCCTGCACACTACCTACCGAGGTCTCTGCACACATTCTCATGATGTCCTCTTTTACATCCTTTACTGAGTGTCCTGCACAGGTCCCATGATGTTCCTGTTTACACTCCTACTGAGTAATGTCTCTGCACAGGTCCTGTATGATGTCCCTGCACACTTCCTACTGAGGTCCTGCACAGGTCCATGATGTCCTGCACACTTCCTGCACACCCCTACTGGGGTCTTGCACACGTTCCACTGATGTCCTGCACACTCCTACTGGGGTCCTTGCACACATTCTTCATGACGTCCTGCACACCCCTACTGAGGTCTCTGCACACGTCCCATGGATGTCCTGCCCACTCCTACTACGGTCCTGCACACGTTCCATAATGTCCTGGCACACTCCTACCGAGGTCCTACACAGGTCCCATGATGTCCTGCACACTCCTACTAAGGTCTTGCACACCTTCCATGATGTCCTGCACACCATACTGAGGTCCTGCACAGGTCCCATGATGTCCTGCACACTCCTACTGAGGTCTTGCACACGTTTCATGATGTCCTGGTACACTCCTACCTGAGGTCCTGCAGCATACATTCTACGATGTCTCTGCACACCCCTACTGGGGTTCTGTACAGGTCAAATGATGTCCTGCGCCCATTCCTTTACTATGGTTCCGGTACACAAGCTCTGGCAGATGCACCCCAAAACGGCCATCATTGAGGTCCTGCGTACACGTTCCATGATGTCCTGAAACACATCTCCTGGCCGAGGGGCCCCCGGTTGAAACCCATGATGGTTCAATACTGATATTGAGGTCTGGTGCAGGTCCAGCGTATGCTCGGCATTTCGGCCAATGGTGCCTGGCACATGTCTGGCGATGCCCGGCAGCGCCCACTGAGGTCCTGCACAGGTCCCATGATGTCTCTGCACACCTGGCCAGGTTACTGGTGAGACGCCAATGATGCGTCTGGCGCCCATTTCGCCATGTTCTGGCATGGCTGCTCCACATGTCTCACACTCATTATATCCCAAGACAATCCCATGGTGATGTCCCGTAATACTCCCATTAAGGTCTGCACAGGTACCCTTCTGATGATGTCTCTGCATACTCCATACTGAGTGTCTTTCTTTCACACGTTCCATGATGTCCTGCACACTCCTACTGAGGTCCTGCATTTTACATATTCTTACGACGTCCTGCACACTCCTCACTGGGGTCTCTGCACATTTCGCACGATGTCCTGCAATACCCCTACTGGGGTCCTAGCATTATGTCCCATGATGCATCCTGCTCACTTCCTACTGCACGGTCCTGCACACGTTCCATAATGTCCTGCACACACTCCTACTGGAGGTCCCACACAGGTCCCATGGGATGTCCTGCAGACTCCTACTAAGGTCTTGCACACCTTCCATGATGTCCTGCACACTCCTACTGGGAGAGTCCTGCACAGGAGTCCCATGATGTCCTACACACTCTCTAACAAGGTCTTGCACACGTTTCATGATGTCTCTGCACACTCCTACTGGAGAGTCCTGCACACATTCTACGACGTCCTGGCACAACTCCCTACTGGGGTCCTGCACACGTCAAATGATGTCCTGTTCACTCCTACTACGGTCCTGCACACGTTCCATGATGTCCTGCACACACTCCTACTGGAGGTCCTGCACAGGTCCCATGATGTCCTGCACACTCCTACCCAAGGTCTCGCACACGTTCGGCGACGTCCTGCACACTCTACTGAGGTCCTGCATAGGTCCGCATGATGTCCTGCACACTTCTACTAAGGTCCTGCGTACACAGTTCGATGGATGTCCTGCACACCCCTACTGAGGTCTGCGACATAGTCAACCGACACTTTAGCTTACACCCTGCAGCGCCGCTTCTTTATCGATGGTGCGCGTGTTGCGCTGGAACGAGCTACGCGCCGCGGTCAAGTACATCAATCCCGCACAGCGTTCTCTTTGAGAGCCGAGCCGGGCGTTTAAAGGCTACCCCACCCTGAAGAGGCAAGGTGTTTTATATGGAGTCTAAGAAAATAATGACTAATAACGAAACCCAAAACCATGCGGTAATAAAACCCCAATCTTCGGAGAGGCTGGTTTCGAGTTTGGAAACGCCCGTTAGGGGCGCAGAAGCTGGCATTATGGTGAGTTCTGACAATTATTTTCTACGTCATTCCCGTGGCCGATTACCTCTAGTCACAAATTTTCGAGCGATTTGGTCCACGCCTTTCAAAAATGTGGTTTTCGACGGACGGGAGGTGGAGGCGGAGGCGGTGGCGGAGGCGGAGGCGGAGGCGGAGCGGGAGGCGAGAGGCGGAGGCGGGAGGCGGAGGCGGAGGCGGAGGCGGAGGCGGAGGCGGAGGCGGAGGCGGAGGCGGAGGCGGAGGCGAAGGCGGAGGCGGAGGCGGAGGCGGAGGAGCGGAGGCGGAGGCGGAGGCGGAGGCGGAGGCGGAGGCGGAGGCGGAGGCAGGCGGGCAGGCAAGTGAGTGAAAGGCCGGAGGCGGAGGCTTGGAGAGGCGGAGCATTGGCGGAGGCGGAGGCGGAGGCGGTGGGTGGAGAACGCTTTTGGCTGTACTTTGAGAGGTCATAACTTTAGAAAGCGGGGACCAGTTTGGGATGAAAAGTTGCACACATACAGTGCGTTCTGGAAATGATAGGGACATCTCTAAAAATGAGATTCTCAAAAATTTGTGGGAATGGGTGATGAATACTGTTCATCAATGAATTCAGCGTGATAAAAACCTCTGTTCGCAACTGCATTTCTTGAAACCGTGCCTAATTTCATGAGATTTTTTTTTACATTACATTTAGAAAATTCTCACCGTTCGGAAATGATCAAGGGACACCTTTGCAAAAATGGAATTTTTCACTTCTGAACATAATTTCCCGTTACCAAGTTCTACTATATGAACCCAACACGAGGACACCTCTAACATCTCTTTATTCCGATAATGGGCCGTGGTCCATCGCTTGCTGTTTCCGAACAAGCCCAAATACGTGCCCTCAACGCTGCCGGAGCTAGGCCAACTCGGACAAATGTTAGGACTTACTACGCGCACAAGTTTTCCTTAGTACTCGACCGCGCGTGCAGGAACCGTTCCGATCGCGCGCAAAACAACGTTTTAGGGACCGAAAGCGCGCAACGCCTCGCGGTCGGAACGATCATAAAAAGTTGCGAGCGTTCCGACCACCTATTGCGCGTTTTGCGGCCGCCCTCACAAACCGTTCGGACCGCTCGCAACTCCTGTAAAGCGCGCAGAAATCGCCACGATTTAGGACTGACCGATCGCCATCATGTATTCCAGACGTGAGGAAAAATGCATGGTGTGTGGCGGCCGAGAACGCATTTAACTCCACGCGTGAATTCAAATTTTTTTGCTGCGGTGCTCGTACTACCTTGCTTTTTTGATGTTTTTCTTTGTTTCTAATCTCTTTCCATTCTGTTCTCTCCTGCATGTTCCCGTTGATTCTATATATGTTCAAATCGTCTTACAATTGCATGCACAGTTTGAAGCGAAAGGTAACAGTAGGTTAATTCAATGTAAGTATTGAAAACGGCTGAAGGTGCTTAGGGTTTTCTTAGATGTAGGCAGATCGTGAAGGGGTGGAAAAGGGACTCTGCTAAGTAAACAATCTGCATTGTGAAAAGAAAGTAATGGAGTATCAAGGCGTGAGTGGAAGATGTGAAAAGTGGGCGGGGCTTCGAGAAAGGAGTCCGCAAACCATCGGTTAAAGTTGCGTAGGGATCTCGAAAAAACGCTTGAGGAAACAGTTTTTTTTGGGGAGGGGCGCATTATGATTCTCAAAACAATAGTGTTTTGGAAAGTGGGCGGGAAAGCTTCAGAAGGAGTGCGCACAACTTAGCAGCTAAGAGTGCGTAGGGGAATCGAAGAAACGTCGAGGAAGTAAGTTGTTGACGACGTATTATGGTTCTCAAAGAAATAATATTGATAAGTTTCGGAAAGTGGGCGGAGCTTCAGAAGGAGTGCGCACCACATTCGATAAAGAAACGTAAGGGATTCATAAAACGAGAGGTGATTGTTGTTGGGGGCGTATAATGGTTTTCAAAACGTTAGTGATGTTCTTGGAGAAGAAGTGGGCAGGGCTTCCAGAAGAAGGTGTCCACAGTATCGGCTAAAGTGCGTGAGGGAATCAGCGAAAGAAAACGTGAGGGAATTTACTTTTTGGGGGCATATTATGGATCTGAAAAAAATACTAGCTATCTTTCGGAAAGTGGGCGGGAGTTCAAAAAGTAGTTATTGCGCGAAGTATCGGCTAAAATGCGTTGGGATTTGAAAAAATATGAGGGTGTGTATGTTATCGGGGGCGCACTAAGCTTCTCAAAACAATATTGATAAGTTTTGGAAAGTGGCCCGAAGCCTCAGTGAAGGAGTGCGCGCACCATTCATTATTTAAAGGGCGTAGGAATTCAAGAGACGAAAGGTTATCGTTGTTGGGGGTGAAAAACCCGGACTTTGGAGTTCCACTAAGTTTTGTTAAGTTTAACTCGAGATACGTAGAAAAAAAGAAATTGCGAAAATGCTATGTAGCTTGATATCTTTCTGTCCAGTATTATATATAAGGCGAATAATTTTTCAGAAATATAGCCTCGAACTTAAATGGATAGCTTGTTTGATGCCAACTCAATATACTCCTACAGCTAACACTTTATCATCTGAACACGAGAAGAAATCTCTGGTATCGAAGGATATTATTCATTGTGAAAGTTTCAATCGTCTTTAAAGACAGCATACATGCTCGCAAACATAGATCAGATAACAGCATAAATTGGCCCGCATGGCAGGGGTGCGGGGAAAACTACAGATATACGAGGCAGTAATGCACTTCTAATCCTGTCATCTCTGGATTGCTTCCACTTTTGGGCGGGCTTCAAGCGCTGCTGATCTGCGCATGGCGAAGGAGCCGTGCGGACCTATTCATGTACTGTTATCTCGACCATTTATGCGAGAGTGTATGTTGTCCTTAATGTTGATTATTGTGGTAGCGCAACGTATTGTTCTTATTTAGCTCAGAAGGAACTGCTGAGATCGTCGTACCATCATTTTATATATAGTAATGTCAGTTTCTGGATCTTTCAAAGTGCTCACCGTTATGGAAGGTACTGAAGCTTATACCAAGCGATTTTTCCAGGTAATTCAGTGATTTAAACCAGATTTTGTGAGGAGAGAAAAAATGGTAAAATGTTCAAGGATAAAGCATGAATGAGGTCTCACATACACCCCCGATAAGAAAAAACCTTTGAAAAAGGCTGATCTTTTTCTGCAACTTTTTTGAGGTTTATTAGAGTGATCTTAGAAAAGGAACGTTGCAGCCCGAAAAAATGCAAATTACCTTCGCGCACACAAAGGAAGCTTATACCTGCAACATCCAAATAGGATCTAACAAATATGAACCTGAAGGAAACAAAAAGAGAAGAGGAAACCAAAACCCATTTTTGAATATCTCTGGCCCCAGATTCGATCCTATAACTTTACCCCCTCTTTTAAATCTCTTTTGCCGTCCGTCATCCGGCAATGCTAACCGACTTACGCGAGCGGCGCCACTCAGACCTGTGATAGAGCCGCTGATAATTTCCCGATCATCCCACTATCAACAGGAGAAATTTCGCGTTGCACCGACATTGAGCGCGGCGTTGCGACGTCGGCTTCATCCGGCGTCGCTCTTCCGCCACTCAGCAGCGATGTCGCAGCCCTGTCCCATAACGTGTCGAACGGCATAGTCCGGCAAACTGTTGAAGGGGGCTTTAGCGCATCTACCGCAAACCGCATCACCGCCTTTTTTCCGTTTGTGGTGGACTGTATTTGATATCAGATGAAAATATAGTTTTCAGACGTTGGAATATACTAATCGGAGGGTTGGTTCGAGTATTTCAAGAATAACATTCGTTAAGTCTTACACGATTTTTGGAAATTTTTTGCCGTAACTGCAGTTTAACGTCGCAGTGCACGTTATGGTATGTTTACACAAGGTGTTGAGTTGATCGCAAAACGCTTGGCTCCGGGCGAGATTGAACCAGCATATTCCTTTCCGGGGAGCGCCTGTATCGCACTGCACCACCGGAGCCCCAGCGCCGCTTCCCACTCAACTGCTCGGTAAATCTTCACCGAAGCACCATCCTTTCACCCGCATAACGGGATGAAATAGGTATACTGTCAGAGACTATCTAACAGTCGTAGACTCCGTCAAAGATGATGCCCTAGTTAAGTCTTACTAATGATTTTTGGATTCGTTGTTTGAGCGATAAATATCTGCTGTTTGAGCGCAATTTTTACGGAGCAGCTACAAGTTTCTATACATGTACTTTCACATATGAAAAAATGAAATAATCCTCTGACATTAACTATTCTAATGTTATGGCGTGGGAAATATGTACTTCATCTTTCTCATAGGTGATTTCTGCGAGTTTAGTCGTATTTCGAAAAAAATATGAAGCCGGATATGTACTCGCAACATTTGTTGCATAATTCTGTATGTAGCTGTTCCTGTGTAAGGGAGAATTTCTTGCAGTATTATTGTTTCAGTACTTGTTCATGTACTATAAAATGATTAATTCATCAATAAATTTGTAACTCTGAACTTTGTATTATCTAATGTCACACGCCAGCAGGGTATCCCCAAATTGTGATCTCCACTTCTGGCTGTTAGAGAGTATAACGGCTAGTAGTAGGCGTCACGACTGGAGGGTTCCCTGCTAGCGTATTGCGCTGTTCTAAGCCCCGCCCACTGGGCGGGGGGCGTGGGGTCATATTTGCCCGCGGTCCGAACGTGAAGTGCCGTGATGCAGATTTGCGTTTGGAACGCGCACACATCCGTACTGACCGCGCAGGTATATCGGTTGAAACGCGCGCAACGATGCGGTCGGAACGTCGCCAATTCCGTTCCGACCGCGCTAACTACCGGTCGGAACGCGCGCAGTGGTGCGGTCGGAACGTCGCCGATCCCGAAGTCGGGCCTATTGTTGCGCGCGGTCGGTCCTGATATTCGTCTGAGAACGTCTAATTGCCTCCCAGTTTGGACGTTCCCCCAACTGCATCAGCCAGTTCCTACGAGATCCAGACTCCTACGGCTTGGCGAAGAGTCCCGGACGCTTAAGAAAGGTCAGCGGCAGGGATGCACGGAGGATAAGCCGACTCTGCTCAAACAGTAGTCTGTCTCTCAACCAACTGAGGGCTCAGTTGCCGCTCAATGTGTCGAAGACTAGTGTTTGGAGCGTCGTAAACGCAGACGAAAACATCGTCCGCCATGTGATGAAGAAGGCTCCATCACTCTCAGAAGCCCACAATGTAGCTCGACTCCGGTTCGCAAGGGACAACATGGCAACAGACTGGTCAGAGGTAGGGGATTCTCTAAAAACCCGATAAAATTTAAAAAGATAAAGGCGACATGTTCCAAGTAATTTTCTCCGACGAAAAGAAGTTTAAAGGCAGTGGTCACGATGAAAACAAGAGAGAAAAACTACAAAAAATCAGCTTAGATAAAAACAGCTGAAAAACTATAAAGGTAGATGGACCTGAAAACGGGCTAGAATTAGAGTTTCTAAGGCCCAGCAGTCAGTTCGTGCACACGCACAGCAGCGATGACGAATGGGATCGCAGATCTCATCGCCGAGCAGTCAAGATAATCTGTCAGACATTCAGAGGACGAAGAAATTTCGGAGGCAATTTACGCTAATAAAAACAGTTGAACAATCTGAAAGCGAAGGTGTTTGGAAATCGCACTTCGAGTCAATGTTCGTGTCGGATGCGTTGATAAATTCGAAGGTATCCTTGATTGAAATCCACCTTGCAAGTCAGCTGATCTTCTGCCGTTCTTCCACTGGAAAGAGGCGTCATCGCACATTTTTCAGCAAGATGATGCTTGCGGTCCATGAATCGTCCACTATCCACAAGACAAGAAAGTTCAGGCTTCCAAATTTGCCCAAAACCAATGGTTTTTTTTCGCGATTTTTCTCAACATAGGTCCGCGTGTAGTCCTGACTGCAAGACCCGATAGAAAATATCTGGGGTTTAGAGCCAGATGTACGCAAAGACGACAAGCAGTATTTGATCCGCGACCACTAAGGCCCCGGTTAACGCGGATTGGATGGACCAAACGGTGCTCGATGCTACTGGAGAGATCTTCGCACAGAATCCGATGGTATTTAGTCGAAGAAATCACTCGGTGGTCCCCCCCGCACCCCCGCACCCCCAACACCCCCAACACCCACCGGTCGATACGTATGAACAACATGGTGAGGTGAAGCCAGAAAAATCACTCAGTGTATCCCCCGCACCCCCAACCCCCGCACCCCCAACACCCCCGCACCCCCCCGGTCAGGCTTGTATGTTCGCTGATGGAGTTGAAGTTGGGGAGCATCACTCAGTGCAGCGAAGGTGTTTTCGGAAATCGCCTTCACTTCTGTGTCGGATGAGAAAATCGAAGGAGTGGCGGGTCGAAGATAAAACATTGCGTATCGCTAAGCTAATCTTACTGCTCCGGCGGCTTCACCATACTCGCCTTCACGCGGTTTACTCTGAACAGGCGTCAATCCTGTTGGCCCGTAATCATCGTCATTTTCCAGCAAGATAACGCGCTGCGGTTCCCATGTCTCCAGATCCATCAAAGGCGTGGCTTCAACAAACACCGAGTATCGACCGGTGATGGAATTGGCCCGCGTGTAGTCCTGACTCTGCAACCCGATAGGGAGAGATATCTGGGGCATAATTGGAGTGCGCCAAGATGTACGCGGAATAACAAACGGTACTGCTGGGGACCGTAGACGAGCTAAAGGCCGCTGTACTCGAAGCCTGGAGAGATTTGGATAAGAAATGTGATATCCAATATGAAGTCACTTCTATGCCGAATAGAATTTTTGAATTGATTTCCAACTCTGGAGGTGCGATATCATATTAGATTTCATGTATGTGTTGATCCTTTGTTTGGATAGAATTTTTTGTTTCTTTGATAGGTGTCCCTATCATTTCCGAACGACGAATAATGTGATAATTTAAAATAAAATATTACATTATTGTGGTGAGCGCGAAGCGCTCACCAGATTTGGCTTTGATTCGCCATCGCGCAACCCCCTGATCTCAGTATCAGGGTCCAGAGTGAACGTAGGAAGTCCGTTCTTTTTGTATTTAATATACTTTAGAAAGTTGAATAACTGTTCAAAAAATGGTCTGGAATGGTTACCTGAGATTCGAGAAAATTTGTCAAAACCACGTGATTTTGGTCGAAAAAAAGGTTCATCTCCTTTTTTTCAGTTGGCGTACATGATCTTGTTGGAACACTTATCGTTGAGCTAGAAAGCTCATTTTTGGCCAGAAAGTTTGTTATGATTGCCGCTAGCTCCTGACAAAATTTGAAGTTGGTAGCTCAATTTTTGCGGGACCTCAAAATTGAGGGTCAAGTAAGACAAAAACACGTAAACATGTTATTATAAACCATCCGACGTTTACTCATTCGTAAAAATGAACTAATGAAATAAACACTGTCACTGATAGGCATTTGTTTAGGATTGAACGCTTCAATCAATACGGCGGGATCTTGGATGTATTTTTTAGAACGCCGCACGGTGTGAATCAGAAGAAATCCACAGAACGTCTTAGATAGTGTGCGGAACCCCAGTAGGGGTGCGCAAGACGCTGTAGAAAATGTGTGGGACCCAAATAACAGTGCGTCGGACGCCGTAGAAAATGTGTGGGACCCAAATAACAAAGCGTCGGACGCCGTAGAAAGTGTGTGGGACCCAAATGAGAGTGCGTAGGACGCCGTAGAAAATGTGTGGGACCCAAATAACAGTGCGTCGGACGCCGTAGAAAATGTGTGGGACCCAAATAACAGTGCGTAGGACGCCGTAGAAAATGTGTGGGACCCAAATAACAGTGCGTCGGACGCCGTAGAAAATGTGTGGGACCCAAATGAGAGTGCGTAGGACGCCGTAGAAAATGTGTGGGACCCAAATAACAGTGCGTAGGACGCCGTAGAAAATGTGTGGGACCCAAATAACAGTGCGTAGGACGCCGTAGAAAATGTGTGGGACCCAAATAACAGTGCGTAGGACGCCGTAGAAAGTGTGTGGGACCCAAACGAGAGTGCGTAGGACGCCGTAGAAAATGTGTGGGACCCAAATAACAGTGCGTCGGACGCCGTAGAAAGTGTGTGGGACCCAAATGAGAGTGCGTAGGACGCCGTAGAAAATGTGTGGGACCCAAATGAGAGTGCGTAGGACGCCGTAGAAAATGTGTGGGACCCAAATGAGAGTGCGTCGTCGGACGCCGGAAAGTGTGTGGGACCCACATGAGAGTACGTCGAACGCCGTAGAAAATGTGTGGGACCTAAATGAGAGTGCGTCGGACGCCGTAGAAAGTGTGTGGGACCCAAACGAGTGCGTAGGACGCCGTAGAAAATGTGTGGGACCCAAATGAGACGCCGTAGAAAATGTGTGGGACCCAAACAGTGCGTGGGACGCCGTAGAAAATGTGTGGGACCCAGATGAGTTCGTAGGACGCCGTAGAAAATGTGTTGGACCCAAATAACAGTGCGTCGGACGCCGTAGAAAGTGTGTGGGACCCAAATGAGAGTGCGTCGGACGCCGTAGAAAGTGTGTGGGACCCAAACGAGAGTGCGTCGGACGCCGTAGAAAGTGTGTGGGACCCAAATGAGAGTGCGTAGGACGCCGTAGAAAGTGTGTGGGACCCAAATGAGAGTGCGTCGGACGCCGTAGAAAGTGTGTGGGACCCAAATGAGAGTGCGTAGGACGCCGTAGAAAATGTGTGGGACCCAAACGAGAGTGCGTAGGACGCCGTAGAAAATGTGTGGGACCCAAACGAGAGTGCGTAGGACGCCGTAGAAAGTGTGTGGGACCCAAATGAGAGTGCGTAGGACGCCGTAGAAAATGTGTGGGACCCAAATAACAGTGCGTCGGACGCCGTAGAAAGTGTGTGGGACCCAAATGAGAGTGCGTCGGACGCCGTAGAAAGTGTGTGGGACCCAAATGAGAGTGCGTCGGACGCCGTAGAAAGTGTGTGGGACCCAAACGAGAGTGCGTAGGACGCCGTAGAAAATGTGTGGGACCCAAATGAGAGTGCGTCGGACGCCGTAGAAAATGTGTGGGACCCAAATGAGAGTGCGTCGGACGCCGTAGAAAGTGTGTGGGACCCAAATGAGAGTGCGTAGGACGCCGTAGAAAGTGTGTGGGACCCGAATGAGTGCGCCGGGACGCCGTAGAAAGTGTGTGGGACCCGAACAAATGAGTGCGTAGAAAGTGTGGGACCCAAATAACAGTGCGTCGGACGCCGTAGAAAGTGTGTGGGACCCAAACGAGAGTGCGTAGGACGCCGTAGAAAATGTGTGGGACCCAAATGAGTGCGTCGGACGCCGTAGAAAGTGTGTGGGACCCAAATGAGAGTGCGTCGAGACGCCGTAGAAAATGTGTGGGACCCAAATAACAGTGCGTCGGACGCCGTAGAAAGTGTATGGGACCCAAATGAGAGTGCGTAGGACGCCGTAGAAAGTGTGTGGGACCCAAATGAGAGTGCGTAGGACGCCGTAGAAAATGTGTGGGACCCAAATGAGAGTGCGTAGGACGCCGTAGAAAATGTGTGGGACCCAAATGAGTGCGAAGTGCGTCGGACGCCGTAGAAAATGTGTGGGACCCAAATGAGAGTGCGTCCAGGACGCCATAGAAAGTGTGTGGGACCCAAATGACAGTGCGTCGGACGCCGTAGAAAATGTGTGGGACCCAAATGAGAGTGCGTAGGACGCCGTAGAAAGTGTGTGGGACCCAAATGAGAGTGCGTCGGACGCCGTAGAAAATGTGTGGGACCCAAATGAGGAGTGCGTCGGACGCCGTAAAAAGTGTGTGGGACCCAAATGAGAGTGCGTCGGACGCCGTAGAAAATGTGTGGGACCCAAATGAGAGTGCGTCGGACGCCGTAGAAAATGTGTGGGACCCAAATGAGAGTGCGTCGGACGCCGTAGAAAGTGTGTGGGACCCAAATGAGAGTACGTAGGACGCCGTAAAAAAGTGTGTGGGACCCAAATGAGAGTGCGTAGGACGCCGTAGAAAGTGTGTGGGACCCAAATGAGAGTGCGTAGGACGCCGTAGAAAGTGTGTGGGACCCAAATGAGAGTGCGTAGGACGCCGTAGAAAATGTGTGGGACCCAAATGAGAGTGCGTCGGACGCCGTAGAAAATGTGTGGGACCCAAATGAGAGTGCGTCGGACGCCGTAGAAAGTGTGTGGGACCCAAATGAGAGTGCGTAGGACGCCGTAGAAAGTGTGTGGGGCCCAAACGAGAGTGCGTCGGACGCCGTAGAAAATGTGTGGGACCCAAATGAGAGTGCGTCGGACGCCGTAGAAAATGTGTGGGACCCAAATGAGAGTGCGTCGGACGCCGTAGAAAGTGTGTGGGACCCAAACGAGAGTGCGTAGGACGCCGTAGAAAATGTGTGGGACCCAAATGAGAGTGCGTCGGACGCCGTAGAAAGTGTGTGGGACCCAAATGAGAGTGCGTAGGACGCCGTAGAAAGTGTGTGGGACCCAAATGAGAGTGCGTAGGACGCCGTAGAAAATGTGTGGGACCCAAACGAGAGTGCGTCGGACGCCGTAGAAAGTGTGTGGGACCCAAATGAGAGTGCGTAGGACGCCGTAGAAAGTGTGGGACCCAAATGAGAGTGCGTAGGACGCCGTAGAAAGTGTGTGGGACCCAAATGAGAGTGCGTCGGACGCCGTAGAAAGTGTGTGGGACCCAAATGAGAGTGCGTCCGGACGCCGTAGAAAATGTGTGGGACCCAAATGAGAGTGCGTAGGACGCCGTAGAAAATGTGTGGGACCCAAATGAGAGTGCGTCGGACGCCGTAGAAAATGTGTGGGACCCAAATGAGAGTGCGTCGGACGCCGTAGAAAGTGTGTGGGACCCAAATGAGAGTGCGTAGGACGCCGTAGAAAATGTGTGGGACCCAAATGAGAGTGCGTCGGACGCCGTAGAAAGTGTGTGGGACCCAAATGAGAGTGCGTCGGACGCCGTAGAAAGTGTGTGGGACCCAAATGAGAGTGCGTCGGACGCCGTAGAAAATGTGTGGGACCCAAATGAGAGTGCGTCGGACGCCGTAGAAAGTGTGTGGGACCCAAATGAGAGTGCGTAGGACGCCGTAGAAAATGTGTGGGACCCAAATGAGAGTGCGTCGGACGCCGTAGAAAGTGTGTGGGACCCAAATGAGAGTGCGTAGGACGCCGTAGAAAATGTGTGGGACCCAAATGAGAGTGCGTCGGACGCCGTAGAAAGTGTGTGGGACCCAAATGAGAGTGCGTAGGACGCCGTAGAAAATGTGTGGGACCCAAATAACAGTGCGTCGGACGCCGTAGAAAGTGTGTGGGACCCAAATGAGAGTGCGTAGGACGCCGTAGAAAATGTGTGGGACCCAAATAACAGTGCGTCGGACGCCGTAGAAAATGTGTGGGACCCAAATGAGAGTGCGTAGGACGCCGTAGAAAGTGTGTGGGACCCAAATGAGAGTGCGTCGGACGCCGTAGAAAGTGTGTGGGACCCAAATGAGAGTGCGTCGGACGCCGTAGAAAATGTGTGGGACCTAAATGAGAGTGCGTCGGACGCCGTAGAAAGTGTGTGGGACCCAAATGAGAGTGCGTCGGACGCCGTAGAAAGTGTGTGGGACCCAAACGAGAGTGCGTAGGACGCCGTAGAAAATGTGTGGGACCCAAATAACAGTGCGTCGGACGCCGTAGAAAGTGTGTGGGACCCAAATGAGAGTGCGTAGGACGCCGTAGAAAATGTGTGGGACCCAAATGAGACCCAACAGTGCGTCGGACGCCGTAGAAAGTGTGTGGACCCAAATGAGAGCAGTGTGCGTAGGAAAAAGTGTGGGGACCCAAATAAGAGTGCGTCGGACGCCGTAGAAAGTGTGTGGGGACCCAAATGAGAGTGCGTCGGACGCCGTAGAAAGTGTGTGGGACCCAAATGAGAGTGCGTCGGACGCCGTAGAAAAGTGTGTGGGACCCAAATTAGAGTGCGTCGGACGCCGTAGAAAATGTGTGGGACCCAAATAACAGTGCGTAGGACGCCGTAGAAAGTGTGTGGGACCCAAATGAGAGTGCGTAGGACGCCGTAGAAAATGTGTGGGACCCAAATGAGAGTGCGTAGGACGCCGTAGAAAGTGTGTGGGACCCAAATGAGAGTGCGTAGGACGCCGTAGAAAGTGTGTGGGACCCAAATGAGAGTGCGTCGGACGCCGTAGAAAATGTGTGGTACCCAAATGAGAGTGCGTCGGACGCCGTAGAAAGTGTGTGGGACCCAAATGAGAGTGCGTCCAGACGCCGTAGAAAGTGTGTGTGGGACCCAAATGAGAGTGCGTAGGACGCCGTAGAAAATGTTTGGGACCCAAATTAGAGTGCGTAGGACGTCGTAGAAAATGTTTGGGACCCAAATAACAGTGCGTCGGACGCCGTAGAAAGTGTGTGGGACCCAAATGAGAGTGCGTCGGACGCCGTAGAAAATGTGTGGGACCCAAATGAGAGTGCGTCGGACGCCGTAGAAAGTGTGTGGGACCCAAATGAGAGTGCGTAGGACGCCGTAGAAAATGTGTGGGACCCAAATGAGAGTGCGTCGGACGCCGTAGAAAGTGTGTGGGACCCAAATGAGAGTGCGTCGGACGCCGTAGAAAGTGTGTGGGACCCAAATGAGAGTGCGTCGGACGCCGTAGAAAATGTGTGGGACCCAAATGAGAGTGCGTAGGACGCCGTAGAAAATGTGTGGGACCCAAATGAGAGTGCGTCGGACGCCGTAGAAAATGTGTGGGACCCAAACGAGTGTGCGCAGGACGCCGTAGAAAGCGTGTGGGACCCGAATGGGTGCGCGCAGAACGCCGTAGAAAGTGTGCGGGACTCAAATGAGAGTGCGTCGGACGCCGTAGAAAGTGTGTGGGACCCAAATGAGAGTGCGTAGGACGCCGTAGAAAGTGTGTGGGACCCAAATGAGAGTGCGTCGGACGCCGTAGAAAATGTGTGGGACCCAAACGAGAGTGCGTAGGACGCCGTAGAAAATGTGTGGGACCCAAATGAGAGTGCGTCGGACGCCGTAGAAAGTGTGTGGGACCCAAATGAGAGTGCGTCGGACGCCGTAGAAAGTGTGTGGGACCCAAATGAGAGTGCGTAGGACGCCGTAGAAAGTGTGTGGGACCCAAATGAGAGTGCGTCGGACGCCGTAGAAAGTGTGTGGGACCCAAATGAGAGTGCGTAGCACGCCGTAGAAAATGTGTGGGACCCAAATGAGAGTGCGTCGGACGCCGTAGAAAGTGTGTGGGACCCAAATGAGAGTGCGTCGGACGCCGTAGAAAATGTGTGGGACCCAAATGAGAGTGCGTCGGACGCCGTAGAAAGTGTGTGGGACCCAAATGAGAGTGCGTCGGACGCCGTAGAAAGTGTGTGGGACCCAAATGAGAGTGCGTCCGGACGCCGTAGAAAGTGTGTGGGACCCAAATGAGAGTGCGTCGGACGCCGTAGAAAGTGTGTGGGACCCAAATGAGAGTGCGTCGGACGCCGTAGAAAGTGTGTGGGACCCAAATGAGAGTGCGTCGGACGCCGTAGAAAGTGTGGGACCCAAATGAGAGTGCGTCGGACGCCGTAGAAAATGTGTGGGACCCAAATGAGAGTGCGACGGACGCCGTAGGAGGTGTGCGGGACCCAAATGAGAGTGCGTCGGACGCCGTAGAAAGTGTGTGGGACCCAAATGAGAGTGCGTCGGACGCCGTAGAAAGTGTGTGGGACCCAAATGAGAGTGCGTCGGACGCCGTAGAAAGTGTGTGGGACCCAAATGAGAGTGCGTCGGACGCCGTAGAAAATGTGTGGGACCCAAATGAGAGTGCGTCGGACGCCGTAGAAAGTGTGTGGGACCCAAATGAGAGTGCGTCGGACGCCGTAGAAAATGTGTGGGACCCAAATGAGAGTGCGTCGGACGCCGTAGAAAATGTGTGGGACCGAAACGAGAGTGCGTAGGACGCCGTAGAAAGTGTGTGGGACCCAAATGAGAGTGCGTCGGACGCCGTAGAAAATGTGTGGGACCCAAATGAGAGTGCGTCGGACGCCGTAGAAAATGTGTGGGACCAAAATGAGAGTGCGTCGGACGCCGTAGAAAGTGTGTGGGACCCAAATGAGAGTGCGTAGGACGCCGTAGAAAATGTGTGGGACCCAAACGAGAGTGCGTAGGACGCCGTAGAAAGTGTGTGGGACCCAAATGAGAGTGCGTCGGACGCCGTAGAAAATGTGTGGGACCCAAATGAGAGTGCGTCGGACGCCGTAGAAAATGTGTGGGACCCAAATGAGAGTGCGTAGGACGCCGTAGAAAATGTGTGGGACCCAAATGAGAGTGCGTAGGACGCCGTAGAAAATGTGTGGGACCCAAATGAGAGTGCGTCGGACGCCGTAGAAAGTGTGTGGGACCCAAATGAGAGTGCGTCGGACGCCGTAGAAAATGTGTGGGACCCAAATGAGAGTGCGTCGGACGCCGTAGAAAATGTGTGGGACCCAAATGAGAGTGCGTCGGACGCCGTAGAAAGTGTGTGGGACCCAAATGAGAGTGCGTCGGACGCCGTAGAAAATGTGTGGGACCCAAATGAGAGTGCGTCGGACGCCGTAGAAAATGTGTGGGACCCAAATGAGAGTGCGTCGGACGCCGTAGAAAGTGTGTGGGACCCAAATGAGAGTGCGTCGGACGCCGTAGAAAGTAAGTGGAACCCAAATGAGAGTGCGTCGGACGCCGTAGAAAGTGTGTGGGACCCAAATGAGAGTGCGTCGGACGCCGTAGAAAGTGTGTGGGACCCAAATGAGAGTGCGTCGGACGCCGTAGAAAGTGTGTGGGACCCAAATGAGAGTGCGTCGGACGCCGTAGAAAATGTGTGGGACCCAAATGAGAGTGCGTCGGACGCCGTAGAAAGTATGTGGGACCCAAATGAGAGTGTGTCGGACGCCGTAGAAAATGTGTGGGACCCAAATGAGAGTGTGTCGGACGCCGTAGAAAATGTGTGGGACCCAAATGAGAGTGCGTAGGACGCCGTAGAAAATGTGTGGGACCCAAATGAGAGTGCGTAGGACGCCGTAGAAAATGTGTGGGACCCAAATAACAGTGCGTCGGACGCCGTAGAAAGTGTGTGGGACCCAAATGAGAGTGCGTAGGACGCCGTAGAAAGTGTGTGGGACCCAAATGAGAGTGCGTCGGGCGCCATAGAAAATGTGTGGGACCCAAATAACAGTGCGTCGGACGCCGTTGAAAGTGTGTGGGACCCAAATGAGAGTGCGTCGGACGCCGTAGAAAGTGTGTGGGACCCAAACGAGAGTGCGTCGGACGCCGTAGAAAGTGTGTGGGACCCAAATGAGAGTGCGTCGGACGCCGTAGAAAATGTGTGGGACCCAAATGAGAGTGCGTCGGACGCCGTAGAAAGTGTGTGGGACCCAAATGAGAGTGCGTAGGACGCCGTAGAAAATGTGTGGGACCCAAATGAGAGTGCGTCGGACGCCGTAGAAAGTGTGTGGGACCCAAATGAGAGTGCGTCGGACGCCGTAGAAAATGTGTGGGACCCAAATGAGAGTGCGTCGGACGCCGTAGAAAGTGTGTGGGACCCAAATGAGAGTGCGTAGGACGCCGTAGAAAATGTGTGGGACCCAAATAACAGTGCGTCGGACGCCGTAGAAAGTGTGTGGGACCCAAATGAGAGTGCGTAGGACGCCGTAGAAAATGTGTGGGACCCAAATGAGAGTGCGTCGGACGCCGTAGAAAGTGTGTGGGACCCAAATGAGAGTGCGTCGGACGCCGTAGAAAATGTGTGGGACCCAAATGAGAGTGCGTCGGACGCCGTAGAAAATGTGTGGGACCCAAATGAGAGTGCGTAGGACGCCGTAGAAAGTGTGTGGGACCCAAATGAGAGTGCGTAGGACGCCGTAGAAAATGTGTGGGACCCAAATAACAGTGCGTCCGGACGCCGTAGAAAGTGTGTGGGACCCAAATGAGAGTGCGTAGGACGCCGTAGAAAGTGTGTGGGACCCAAATGAGAGTGCGTCGGACGCCGTAGAAAGTGTGTGGGACCCAAACGAGAGTGCGTAGGACGCCGTAGAAAATGTGTGGGACCCAAATAACAGTGCGTCGGACGCCGTAGAAAATGTGTGAGACCCAAATAACAGTGCGTAGGACGCCGTAGAAAATGTGTGGGACCCAAATGAGAGTGCGTCGCACGCCGTAGAAAGTGTGTGGGATCCAAATGAGAGTGCGTAAGACGCCGTAGAAAATGTGTGGGACCCAAATAACAGTGCGTAGGACGCCGTAGAAAATGTGTGGGACCCAAATGAGAGTGCGTCGGACGCCGTAGAAAGTGTGTGGGATCCAAATGAGAGTGCGTCGGACGCCGTAGAAAATGTGTGGTACCCAAATGAGAGTGCGTCGGACGCCGTAGAAAGTGTGTGGGACCCAAATGAGAGTGCGTCGGACGCCGTAGAAAGTGTGTGGGACCCAAACGAGAGTGCGTAGGACGCCGTAGAAAATGTGTGGGACCCAAATAACAGTGCGTCGGACGCCGTAGAAAATGTGTGGGACCCAGATGAGAGTGCGTAGAACGCCGTAGAAAATGTGTGGGACCCAAATCAAAGTGCGTCGGACGCCGTAGAAAGTGTGTGGGACCCGAATGAGAGTGCGTCGGACGCCGTAGAAAGTGTGTGGGAGCCAAATGAGAGTGCGTCGGACGCCGTAGAAAGTGTGTGGGACCCAAACGAGAGTGCGTAGGACGCCGTAGAAAGTGTGTGGGACCCAAATGAGAGTCGATATGTCGGACGCCGTAGAAAATGTGTGGGACCCAAATGAGGATGCGTCGGACGCCGGCAGAAAATGTGTGGGATCCAAATGAGAGTGCGTCGGACGCCGTAGAAAGTGTGTGGGACCCAAATGAGAGTGCGTCGCACGCCGTAGAAAGTGTGTGGGACCCAAATGAGAGTGCGTCGGACGCCGTAGAAAGTGTGTGGGGCCCAAATGAGAGTGCGTAGGACGCCGTAGAAAATGTGGGACCCAAATGAGAGTGCGTAGGACGCCGTAGAAAGTGTGTGGGGACCCAAATGAGAGTGCGTCGGACGCCGTAGAAAATGTGTGGGACCCAAACGAGAGTGCGTGGACGCCGTAGAAAATGTGTGGACCCAAATGAGAGTGCGTCGGACGCCGTAGAAAGTGTGTGGGACCCAAATGAGAGTGCGTCGGACGCCGTAGAAAGTGTGTGGGACCCAAATGAGAGTGCGTAGGACGCCGTAGAAAATGTGTGGGACCCAAATGAGAGTGCGTCGGACGCCGTAGAAAGTGTGTGGGACCCAAATGAGAGTGCGTAGGACGCCGTAGAAAATGTGTGGGACCCAAATGAGAGTGCGTCGGACGCCGTAGAAAGTGTGTGGGACCCAAATGAGAGTGCGTCGGACGCCGTAGAAAATGTGTGGGACCCAAATGAGAGTGCGTCGGACGCCGTAGAAAATGTGTGGGACCCAAATGAGAGTGCGTCGGACGCCGTAGAAAGTGTGTGGGACCCAAATGAGAGTGCGTAGGACGCCGTAGAAAATGTGTGGGACCCAAATGAGAGTGCGTCGGACGCCGTAGAAAGTGTGTGGGACCCAAATGAGAGTGCGTCGGACGCCGTAGAAAGTGTGGGACCCAAATGAGAGTGCGTCGGACGCCGTAGAAAATGTGTGGGACCCAAATGAGAGTGCGTCGGACGCCGTAGAAAGTGTGTGGGACCCAAATGAGAGTGCGTCGGACGCCGTAGAAAATGTGTGGGACCCAAATGAGAGTGCGTCGGACGCCGTAGAAAGTGTGTGGGACCCAAATGAGAGTGCGTCGGACGCCGTAGAAAGTGTGTGGGACCCAAATGAGAGTGCGTCGGACGCCGTAGAAAATGTGTGGGACCCAAATGAGAGTGCGTCGGACGCCGTAGAAAATGTGTGGGACCCAAATGAGAGTGCGTCGGACGCCGTAGAAAATGTGTGGGACCCAAATGAGAGTGCGTCGGACGCCGTAGAAAGTGTGGGACCCAAATGAGAGTGCGTCGGACGCCGTAGAAAATGTGTGGGACCCAAATGAGAGTGCGTCGGACGCCGTAGAAAATGTGTGGGACCCAAATGAGAGTGCGTCGGACGCCGTAGAAAATGTGTGGGACCAAAATGAGAGTGCGTCGGACGCCGTAGAAAATGTGTGGGACCCAAATGAGAGTGCGTCGGACGCCGTAGAAAATGTGTGGGACCCAAATGAGAGTGCGTCGGACGCCGTAGAAAATGTGTGGGACCAAAATGAGAGTGCGTCGGACGCCGTAGAAAGTGTGTGGGACCCAAACGAGAGTGCGTAGGACGCCGTAGAAAATGTGTGGGACCCAAATGAGAGTGCGTCGGACGCCGTAGAAAATGTGTGGGACCCAAATGAGAGTGCGTAGGACGCCGTAGAAAATGTGTGGGACCCAAATGAGAGTGCGTAGGACGCCGTAGAAAATGTGTGGGACCCAAATGAGAGTGCGTCGGACGCCGTAGAAAGTGTGTGGGACCCAAATGAGAGTGCGTCGGACGCCGGAGAAAGTGTGGGACCCAAATGAGAGTGCGTCGGACGCCGTAGAAAATGTGTGGGACCCAAATGAGAGGGCGCCGTACGCCATAGAAAGTGGGTGGGACCCAAATGAGAGTGCGTCGGACGCCATACAAAGTGTGTGGGACCCAAATGAGAGTGCGTCGGACGCCGTAGAAAATGTGTGGGACCCAAATGAGAGTGCGTCCGGACGCCGTAGAAAGTGTGTGGGACCCAAATGAAGTGCGGCGGACGCCGTAGAAAGTGTGTGGGACCCAAATGAGAGTGCGTCGGACGCCGTAGAAGTGTGTGGGACCCAAATGAGAAGTGCGTCCGGACGCCGTAGAAAATGTGTGGGACCCAAATGAGAGTGCGTCGGACGCCGTAGAAAGTGTGTGGGACCCAAATGAGAGTGCGTCGGACGCCGTAGAAAGTGTGGGGGACCCAAATGAGAGGGCGTAGGAGGCCGTAGAAAATGTGGGGGACCGAAAGAGGAGTGCGTCGGGCGCTGTAGAAAGTGTGTGGGACCCAAATTAGGGTGGGTCGGACGGCGTAGAAAATGTGAGGGACCCAAATGAGAGTGCGTCGGACGCCGTAGAAAATGTGTGGGACCCAAATGAGAGTGCGTCCGGACGCCGTAGAAAGTGTGTGGGACCCAAATGAGAGTGCGTCCGGACGCCGGAGAAAATGTGTGGGACCCAAATAGGAGTGCGTCGGACGCCGTAGAAAGTGTGTGGGACCCAAATGAGAGTGCGTCGGACGCCGTAGAAAATGTGTGGGACCCAAATGAGAGTGCGTCGGACGCCGTAGAAAGTGTGTGGGACCCAAATGAGAGTGCGTCGGACGCCGTAGAAAATGTGTGGGACCCAAATGAGAGTGCGTAGGACGCCGTAGAAAATGTGTGGGACCCAAATAACAGTGCGTCGGACGCCGTAGAAAGTGTGTGGGACCCAAATGAGAGTGCGTAGGACGCCGTAGAAAATGTGTGGGACCCAAATGAGAGTGCGTCGGACGCCGTAGAAAATGTGTGGGACCCAAATAAGAGTGCGTCGGACGCCGTAGAAAGTGTGTGGGACCCAAATGAGAGTGCGTCGGACGCCGTAGAAAATGTGTGGGTCCCAAATAACAGTGCGTCGGACGCCGCAGAAAGTGTGGGGGACCCAAATGAGAGTGCGTCGGACGCCGTAGAAAATGTGTGGGTCCCAAATAACAGTGCGTCGGACGCCGCAGAAAGTGTGGGGGACCCAAATAACAGTGCGTCGGACGCCGTAGAAAGTGTGCGGGACCCAAATGGGTGTGCGCAGTACGCCGTAGAAAGTGTGTGCGACCCAAATGAAAGTACGTTGGACGCCATAAAAACTGAGGTGACCAAGTGGAAGTGAGCAAGACGCCGTAGAAAGTTTGCAGGATCCAAATACAAGCACGCCCATGCCGATCATTTTTTCCGCAGGGCTACCGTAACCATTCGTGAACAAAACATGATAACGAACGATAACACACGCTCATAACATGCGGGGTATAAAAGGGGAGAGGGGCGGTATGAAGTCATTCACACACCGCTCTCTTCGAGAAGCCACTGGGAAGTGGCTGAGGAGGTCGAAATTGTGCAAATATGAATGTTGGCTATTACGATGTGCTCATATCCAGGCTGACACTTGGAAAATTTCCGAAGGAGGGTTACGGTAGCCTTGCGGAAAAAATGATCGGCATGAGCGTGCTTGTGACCCAAATGGGTGTGCGCCCAAATGGGTGTGCGCAGATCGCCGTAGAAAGTGTGCAGGACATCAGTGCGAGCGTGCAGGACGTCATAGAAGGGGGTGGGGAGGGCAGGGCATCAGTGGGTTTGCTTTGAGTTAACACCACCAGGCATAAACCATGTTAGAAAGGAAACCTTCAGGAAAAATAAATGAAATTCCTGAAAGTTTAGGTTCCTGGCAAAAGTAAAGATTTGGCATGGCCGTTGTTTCGAAATTTTAGTAATATACTCAGTTAAAAGGGAAGGTGAAGAAAAATGGAAAAAGGATTTTGAAATATTCCTGAGAACGATTTGGCGTAGAATAATTTGATTTTTAGGAAATGTAATGAAATAGTTGAAAGTATGATTTGGCAGTCGAGTTTGAACCAACTATTTACAAGAGTTGTGCGAAACGAGAGATCGCATTGTATGAGCTTATCCGTAGAACATATCAAAAGCAAAATCACTCGTGATAAGGCAAGCAGTAAAGCTCGTTTGTGAGCTGGAATGCCGCGGTCTTGCCGTATTAAGTGAAGTAAAATCAAGTGTTTGTTCCATATCACGCGTGATTTTGCTTTGATATGTTCTACGGATAAGCTCATACAATGCGACCTCTCGTTTTGCACAACTCTTATCAATAGTTGGTTCAAACTCGACTGCCAAATCATACTTTCAACTATTTCACTACATTTCCCTAAATCAAATTATTCTACGCCAAATCGTTCTCGGAATATTTCAAAACTTTTCCATTTTTCTTCACCTTCCTTTAACTGGTATATTTCTAAAATTTCGAAAAAAAACAGGCCATGCCAAATCTTTACTTCTGCCAGGAACCTAAACTTTCAGGAATCCCGAGTCTCCATTTGTTCCTTTCGAGGAGGCTGACCTGGAGCACAGAGGGCGTGTCTGGGGCACTTCAAGCAGGCAGCATTTTTAGCCGTTATTTGCCCGATCATGGCTCGTTTTCTACCGCTCTTTCGACACTGGGAGCCTAGGATCTTTCTCGCCTATCATTTCACTGTGGAAAGTCAACGAGGATGATCATCGTGAACACTGCCTTTAAGACGTCGAATCGGGCCAAGTGGAGAGAAAACAGCTGATTCGGGCGCGAGCGGCATCGACGAAAGGGCGAGCAGCGGTAGGAAATGACGAGTTTACACGCCCCGCCCCTGCCACGCCCATGACAACTCGGCCCGAGGATTGGAAATATAGTCGCGAGTGGGGGGGAGGGCGGGGGGGGGCAGATAGAGTGAAAGGAGTGGAGATAGTAGGAAGCTGAAGGGGGACCTCCGCCAGAACGAAGTTCAATCAAGATTAGGCAAAACTAAAAGTCATTTGAAGGTTTTAGTAAATCCTGACTGTTTCCCAGGTATAGAGGCAGTGACAAAGTCAGCACCAATTGCCAGCATAGCCGTCAAATAATGCGTGGTGTGGTGCGTGGTATGCACTTTGCACACCGCTCTGCGCTACGCCTATGTTGTAATTCACACGACCCCCTGACTCAATTCAAGACTAACTGATCGCGTTAATGCGTAGGAATGGAAATTTTTAAAAATATTGAAAATTTTGACCATTTTATCTATGAATTTCGAAATTGAAACTCTTCTCTAAAAGTAATTTCACAAACTTTATTTGAGAGCGGGTGCTCAGGGAGGAGAGGAAATCACAGTGGGATGAAATATTATTAATCATCAGCAGGTATTTCGGGGTGAGAAATGGTTTGAACCCTGTTTGGACAGTGCAGCCTGCGGCTGCTCATCGCTGAGAGAAATCACCTGCGTGGAGGCTAAATCTGTCGTGTATCCAAGGGTATTTCGGGGGTGGAAATCAGTTTGAACCCTATTTGGACGGTGCAGCCTGCATTCACCTCGTCACTTTGAGAGGAAATCCCACCTGCGTGGAGGCTAAATATGTCGTGTATCGAATTACATTTCAGGGTGGAAATCAGTTTGAACCCTATTTGGACGGTGCGGCCTGCGGCTGCCGTCGCTTTAGGAAATCCCCTGCGTGGAAGCTAAATCTGTCGTGTATCCGGGTATTTCCGAAGGGAATTGGAAATCAGTTTTGAACCCTATTTGGACGGTGCAGCCTGCGGCTGCATGTCGCTAGGGAGGAAATCCCCTGCGTGGAGGCTAAATCTGTCGTGTATCGGGGTATTTCGGAGGTGGAAATCGGTTTGAGACCCTGTTTGGACGGGTTGCAGCCTGCCGGCTTACTGTGCTTGGGCGAGAAATACCCTAAGTGGAGGCTAAATCTGTGTCGTGTATTATCGGGTATTTCGGGGGTGGAAATCGGATTTGAACCCTGTTTGGACGGTGCAGCATAAACACCTCTGTCGCTTTCAAGAGGAAATCCCACTGCGTGGAGGCTAAATCTGTGTCATGTGTATGGGGTATTTTGGGGTGGAAATCGGGTTTGAACCCTATTTGGACGGTTTTGCAGCCTGCGGCACCTCGTCGCTCGAGGAGAAATCCCCTGCGTGGAGGCTAAATCGGTCTCGTGCCATCGGGTATTTCCGGGGGTGGAAATCCAGTTTGAACCCTATTTGGACGGTGCAGCCTGCGGCTGCGCAAATACACTCGCTTAGGGAGAAATCCCCTGCGTGGAGGCTAAATCTGTCGTGTATCGGGTATTTCGGGGTGGAAATCAGTTTTGGAAGACCCTATTTGGACGGTGCAGCCTGCGGCTGCATAATCGCTTTAGGAGGAAATCCCCTGCGTGGAGGCTAAATCTGTCGTGTATCATGAATTATTTCGGGGTGGAAATCAGTTTGAACCCTATTTGGACGGTTGCAGCCTGCGGCTGCCGTCGCTAGGAACAAATCCCCTGCGCGTGGAGGCTAAATCTGTCGTGTATCAGGGTATTTCGGGGTGGAAATCAGTTTGAACCCTATTTGGACAGTGCAGCTTCTGCGGCTTCTGCGTCGCTCAGGAGGAAATCCCCTGCGTGGAGGCTAAATCAGTCGTGTATCCGGGTATTTCGGGGTGGAAATCAGTTTGAACCCTATTTGGACGGTGCGGCCTGCGGCTATAACGTCTCTAAACAGGAAATCCCCTACGTGGAGGCTCAATCTTAGTCGTGTATCGGGTATTTCGGGGGTGGAAATCAGTTTGAACCCTATTTGGACAGTGCAGCCTGCGGCTGCACTAATCAGCTCAGGGAGGAAATCCTGCGTGGAGGCTAAATCGGTCCGTGTATCAGATTATTTCCGGGGTGGAAATCAGTTTGCCAGACTTTGTTTGGACGGTGCAGCCTGCGGCTGCTCCGTCGCTTAGGAGGAAATCCCCTGCGTGGAAATTCAAATCAGTCGTGTCTCAGATTATTTCGGGGGTGGAAATCCAGGTTTTGAACCCTATTTGGACGGTGCAGCCTGCGGCTGCAAATCGCAAAGGAGAAATCCCCTGCGTGGAGGCTAAATCAGTCGTGTATCAGGTATTTTCAGGGGTGGAAATCAGTTTGAACCCCTATTTTGGACTGGTGCGACCTGCGGCTGCACTGCGTCAGCACTTAGGAAGAGAAATCCCTGCGTGGAGGCTAAATCTGTCGTGTGTCGAATTGTTTCAGGGGTGAAAATCGGTTTGAGACCTATTTGGACGACCTGCAGCCTGCGGCTGCACCGTCAGCTAAGGAGGAAATCCTGCGTGGAGAGCTAAATCTGTCGTGTATCCCGGGTATTTCGGGGTAAAAAGTCATTCTACTCTATTTGCTTCAACGGAGGAGATCACAGGTGACAGCCTATTCTTCAAGCCAAAACTACGAAAGCTGTTACAAAGGGCCTGGCCATTTCATTACTAGTTTCTGCTACTTCCTTTTTCACATTTCATATATTTTAAAATTCTCTCTTAGTTCTTTAGTTGATCATTCTCTCACATCTTACTTTAGTAGCGTATCAAATGCACTTCTACACTCTAAATAGCGTTTCACTCATGAATTCGTGGCTCTCCGCCATGATTTGTGTTGGAATAAATAACTTAGGACGTAACATCTGCAGAATGTGTTTGTGCAGTCACTACCACCAAACACTGCATTTGACGCGCCTGTGTTGGCAATCGTTGCCGTCCGGCATAGCTAGCGTTTTCACAGGAGGACAGGAGCCTCACTTGTTCTCTCTCTCTGAAGAAAATCTCGGCTTCAATGTTGCTATCAAGGAGAGAGCTAATCGCTGTCAGCTTCTTGCCTTGTCGGGAGTGGCGGACAACTCGTCCATCTCGCTCTCTTTACAACGCTGCAAAAGCAACACAAAGCGAGATCAGATTCTATTGTTGTAGCACTGTGAAGGTGTGCACTTCATACAAAGTTTTGCACACCCGTAGGTTTCGATTCCTGTCCGGAAATCCACGAGGTAGCGTATGCGTTTGGACGAGTTACACCCCGCAGCGGCCGTGAGTGATTAGCTGCGAGTGGTGTGACCAACCGAGCGAAACGTAGGTCATGTCAGAACCAACCTCGAGTTCTAAGAGGATTGCTCTTTGGATTTTTCCCTATAGATGATTTTCGATGCACTAGGGATCAACAGACCCAGTCGAAAACTTATCTTTCAAAGTTAATCATATAGCTGTCACCTGACTCGTGATGGGAGTCTCTAGAAGCCAAAAGCTAGAAACTTAGAGTGGTCAGTTTCTGGCCCGAGCTGGATCATTACCTTAGCGAGCAAAACAATGGATTCAGTAACTCCACAACCGCGCACATTCAGAAAGCGTCGCATCAAAAAAAGCTTCTTGGATCAGAGTAATCTTATCGGTTGATGTCGTTAATTCAGCCAGGTCCATGTGAACTCGCATTTTCGTAATGACTTGAGTGATTTCATGTTTCTTGTGTTATCATCAATCCCACTTTCACATGATTGTCCTATAGAACGATAGCTTGAATAAATGAATTAAATAAATAAATATGTATCGTCGGTCTCAGAGATTTGGAGGGAAGCCCCAGCGCCGCAATGATAGCTCTATCGCATGAAAGCCGAGCGGCTGTTTTTGAGAAAATACAATGAGAGAAGTGGCTTCCTAGAGATAAGATGGAAGCCATATCATTTCATTCGACTCAATCCGGTCGATTTTTGAATACGTAAAAAATTCCGTTTTCCGACTTTTCGAAAAGAACATGTTCGCAATTTCATTTTGTCACCTTTCACCGATTCTTGAATATAGAATAGAGCGAGATATAGTAACGTACCGATGGTTTGCGTGCTTTACGGTTGATGCGTCAGGAAGTCCAGACAGTCTGAGTAATCTCGAATATGAGCGCTCCCGTAATGATGAACTGCAACATGCCGTGATCTGAGTAAAGAAATGGACGCGCCCACCAGCTTGAATGAGGATATCTGAAAGCCGATAAATTATCATCACGCACAAAAATACCCACTGAGAGGTTTGAACACGTGGGGAACGCGATTCAAAACACGTTGCAGCACTGTTGCTGACTTCAGTGGAGTGTTTGGTGGTCGATGGTGAAGTGGTAATAATTATAATCGTCTGAAAATATGCCTTATCAATGCTGTGGTTCTTGTGAGTGGTAATGCTCCAAATCATCCTGTAAGTTATACGTATTCGCCAATAA
Organism: Aplectana chamaeleonis; assembly: GCA_029168955.1. Lineage (NCBI taxonomy): Eukaryota > Metazoa > Nematoda > Chromadorea > Rhabditida > Cosmocercidae > Aplectana > Aplectana chamaeleonis. The sequence continues at coordinate 22,022 of JAPDOI010001064.1, read as the reverse complement.
CCCGCCGGGTACCCGCCGAAGGTAGTCGAAGGAGTAAATGAAGTGGGAATTCGGTACAAAACCGCGCGCTCCACGGCCACCTCTCGCCTCCTTGGCTTCCCTCGCGACCGCCGGAATTTTTCGAATAGCATGGCTGAAAAATGGCCGCTTCGCGATGGAATCTTTAATCTTTTTGCAGTGATATCGATGCAGTAACACGGTTTGCATTTCCATCTTACGTAATTGGTGTTAGATGGGTTGATCTGCTCCTCTGTAGCGGGCGAGTATCATCCCTTCCGCTTCTTATTTCTATAAAGTCGGGTTGTTGGCCGAATACCACCCCGGGGGTCGTATTCGCCAATAACCCGCCGGGTACCCGCCGGGTAGTCGAAGAAGAGGTAAATGGTAAAATTTCAGTTACAAACTGCGCGCTCCGGCCACCTCGCCTCCGCCAGAAAGCTACCCTCGCGACCGCCGTTTTCAGATAACATTTCAAAATGGCCCCGCTTCGCGATAGTCTTCTCTTTTGCAGTGATATCGTATCGCTTTTAGTTTGCATTCCACTCCATGGTGTTATAGATGGGTTGATCATCCCTCTATTTATGGGTGAGGTATCATCCCTTCCGCTTCCCTTCGACTACCCTCGTCGGGTTGTTGGCGAATACCACCCCAGGGGTGTGTTCCAGAAAGATTTCCACGGAAGGAAAAGTGGGTCTGATAAGATATAACGAATGATAGGCAGAAAGATGTTAATTTCAGGCGGGTCTCCTAAAACAGCGGTTGGTATCGCTATCGAGATGCGATTTCACTCCCGATTGAAAATTTTTGGAGCGCACCCTTGCACGGAACGCTGACGAGGTACTCTAAGCTTAATTAATAACTGAGATTGAAAAACCTCTACAGCAATACGCTTTAGGAAAGCGCAAGAAGAAATACATAATAAAAAAAAATTCCGCCACTGGATTCCCTTGACATTTCTCGGGGAAACGATGACTGAAGGGGATTCAAAAATCCGATCGAGTATTCGATGCGTTTGAGAAATCTCGTCACGAGGATATAAGGATCACGTTATTCGGATTTTTTTTTACGGCCGGTATGATATCTGTTTCATCCGGCTTGGGGGTCAGGGGGCGAAACTGAACTCTCCGTCAAGCTGAGAATTCCCGGTTGTCACCTGGAGCTCACAACTCCTTCCCTGTTTGCTGACATGGAGGGCAAATTAGCCTCCTGGGGAGCGATTCATGAACGCGTTTTTCGCGCTGGTTTGGTCAGGGGTTTGTTTTCGGGGTGGCTGCAAACCCAGCGATTCATCGAAAGCGCCGGTTTGGCTATCTTTGGGTCACGGGGTGGGCTGGAATCCAACCCACATCGGGCGGCTGGATTTAGGCCAAATTCCTTCCGGAGCAAATCGTGCAAATTACACTAAAGCTTTTAATGTGACGCCATGTTTTTTTTCTTTGTTCAAATTCCATTATCCTCACCATATTTCTATTTTTTCTCAAAGTTTTGACTTCCTGAAATGCTTACAGAGTTTCACATAAATAAATGGAAGTATCGATTACTTCATTTCACTGTACATCAATTGGCTTTCTTTTCAGATTGTATTGCTTTAAAAAGATATTTGCTTAGTGGATATTAAGTGGAACTCAATTGAGGTCGATTGGAAAAGAAGCAGTCAGTGAGAAAACTCGTACAGGAAATGCTGCTGGCTCAGCAGGGCAGATTAAGAAGGTATAACAAATGAATAATATCGATTTCCCCAATAATTTCCATTTATTGTGGGTGCGCGCGAACCGCCTTGCACCTGATCTGGAAAAGAAAGTTGCTTCTGCGCACACCCCTCATTCCAGAATCTTGGTTCCGGGAGAAATCTTGAAAATAAGAGGACTTTCACAAAACATAGAGGCAATGTAAGGGGTTCTCAACATTACCCAAATTTCCAGAAAAATTCCCGCAGTGGGTATCGAGATATCAAAAAATTGCGAAGATTTTAAAATGTGTATGTAATGTATGTATGTATGTATGTGTAATGTATGTAATGTTATTGTGTGTGTGTGTGTGTGTGTGTGTGTGTGTGTGTGTGTGTGTGTGTGTGTGTGTGTGTGTGTGTGTGTGTGTGTGTGTGTGCGTGTGTGTGTGTGTGTGTGTGTGTGTGTGTGTGTGTGTGTGTGTGTGTGTGTGTGTGTGTGTGTGTGTGTGTGTGTGTGTGTGTGTGTGTGTGTGTGTGTGTGTGTGTGTGTGTGTGTGTGTGTCTGAGAAGGAATTTGAGTGATAAGAAGTTTGAGATTTGGTCTTTCAAGAGAGAGTGGAGTGATAGCAGTGATAAAGACTTAATAGAGGCTCGAGACAGTGTGATGCCTCAGGGTCCATCAGGGACCACTTATGCTCCCGCGTGAGATGCACAAATTTAAGTGCACCCAGCGCTGTATAAGAGTGGGCGGGGCCCAACTGGGAAGTGCGTGGCGAGCGCCGTAAAAATGGACGGGACCCAGAAGTAGTAAGTTGCACAGCGCGCCCGGTAAAAGATGGGCGGAGATCCAGAGTGGGAGTGCGTAGGGGGCGCCGTAAAAGTGGTCCGAAGGACCCTGGGTAAGGAGTAAACAGCGCGCCGGTAGAAAGTACTGGGCGAGGACCCAACTGGGAGTGCTCAGGAGCGCGCGGAAAAAGGTGGTCGGGACCCCAGTATTGACGGAGTGCACAGCCCGGCTCCGGTAAAAGTGGGCAGGGATCCCAGAGTGGGGAGTTGCGCGTAAGGCTCCGGAGAGAAAGTGTAAGCGCGCCGGTAAAAGTGGGCGGGACCCAACTGGAAGTCCACAGAGCGCCGGGAACTGCTGAGACCGGGACCCAAGTAGGAGGTGCACAGCGCGCCGGTAAAAGTGAAGGCGGGACCCAACTGGGAGTGCTCAGGGGCACCGGAAAAATGGTGGGGACCCAAGAAGGTACTGCACAGCGCGCCGGCAAAAGTGGGCCGGGTCGCAACTGGGAGATGCTCAGAGCGCAGGAAAAGAGTGGTCAGGACCCAGAGTAGAGATTGCACAGCGCGCCGCGGTAGAAAAGGTGAAGGCGGGACGCAACTGGGAGTGCTGCGTGCTCAGGAGCGCCGGAAAAAGTGGCGCCCTGGAGCTTGCTCCCCAGTTTGACCGTGTTCTACCCCCTACCCACCTAGAGCTCATGTGTTCCAAAGAGTGATGTTTATCTAGCAGGTTTTGCCTCTAATCTTTAAATGCAAAGTAACACTACTCTTGTCGTATTAAAGAGGAATGTGAAGCCAGTGCTATTAATGAAAAAAAATGCGGATGTTTCCGAGGACGAGAAGCACGGAACAGCGCCCATTCGTATGTACTGCGCTTCTCTGCAGGCCAAATTCCGGTCCGCAATTGCGTCTCGACACGCTTTTGCGACCGAACGCTCAGAGTCGGAAGTTTCCAGCGCCGCAGCCAGCTGATCTGCTGACTCTGTAATGTTAGTTGGATTTAGGCACTTGAAACTAAGAAGAAGTTGGATAAAACTATTGTATAAAAACCACATCAGAGTCGGCTTTGGACCTGGAAACTCAGAGCCGACTCGAACGCGTCGCGACCATAAAGCGATGTCAAGAAGCAATTGCGGACCGGAAGTCGGCCCAGAGAAGCACAGTAGAGAGGGGCTGAAGAGTGCAAAGGTGTAATGTATGAGTATAGTCCAGCTAATTTCGTACATCTTCTTATCAATGAGAAGCTTGGTCGGCAGAAAGATCGAAAATTAGCATGAAATCCTATGCAAATGCTCTCGCCACCGGTTGGAGCGAGAGCGGTTTAATGGTGCCATGAGTTTCAAGTACATCGATCTACGACCGACCGGTTTTTCATTGTGGTGCGCGCCTGAAAAGCGCCATCTGATTGCCAAAAAAGATTTTGCTTCTGCGCACAAAGCCCTCATTCCAGAATCCCGGTTCGGGAGGAATCTTGAGACAAGGGGACTTTCACAAGGGGGGATGGAGCAGTAAGGGTTCTCAACGTTGCCCGAATTTGAGAGGAAATCCGCCTCGTGGTTCTCGAGATTATTAAAAAATCGATGTGTGTGTGTGTGTGTGTGTGTGTGTGTGTGTGTGTGTGTGTGTGTGTGTGTGTGTGTGTGTGTGTGTGTGTGTGTGTGTGTGTGGGTGTGTGTGTGTGTGTGTGTGTGTGTGTGTGTGTGTGTGTGTGTGTGTGTGTGTGTGTGTGTGTGTGTGTGTGTGTGTGTGTGTGTGTGTGTGTGTCTGAAGGAATTTAGTGATAAGAAGTTTGGTCGGTCTTTCAATAGAAATGGAGCGAATAACGTGATAGGACTCAATAGAGCTCGAGAGACCGTTGTGCCTCAGGTCCATCAGGGACCCATATGCTCCGATGTGCCGGAGCACAATTTTGGTGCGCCAAAGCGCTGTATAAAGTGGGCGGTTCCCAACCCAGGTGCGTAGAGCGCCGGGAAAAAGTGAACGGGATTTGAAAGGGGGTGCACAGTGCGCCGGGAAGAGTGGTCGGGACCCAACTGGGAGTCCACAGAGCGCCGGTAACTGTGCACGGGACCCAAGTGGGAAGTGCACAGCGCGCCGGTAAAGGGAGCGGGGACCCAACTGGGAGTCTACAGAGCGCCGGGAACTGTGGACGGGACCCAAGTGGGTGAGGCGCAGGGCGCCGGGGAAAGCGTCACGTGTGTCCTACAATGCCGAGAGCAGGTGCGATGGGCAGAAATGCCATGAACGTCCTGTTTTCGGGTCTATCCTAGACTGGGGGAGGCACCCAAGACTTATCGGTGATAGAAATGAAAGAGAAAAACTCTGATAAAAATGCCTGTTAGTGCTATCAATCATTGTTTTATAAAAGCTCTACTTTGAAATACTTCCTTAATCACCGCTTTCACACTTGCCCGACCGACGTCCGGACAGCGACTCGCTATCGAATATGTACCATCTGTCAGCCCTATCCTATCCATCTTAATCTATCCTGACTTATCAAAATCGATAACGAGTCGTCCGACCTCGGCCGGCAAACTTTGAAAGAGGGCTTTACCAATTGGTGGTTCATTTAATTTGCCTTGAATCGTGGAAATTGGCCCCCCTCCCCGTCGCCAGGATAGTGCCCTGTTTTTTCTTCTTCCTATCTTTTAAAGGAAACCTTCGTTGAAGAAAATGGAATAAGAAATTATCTAACTGCTTTGCTCCCGCTACGAAGAGGTTCATGATTTGGCATAACAATATTTATGAGAAATTCGTTAAAAAAAAGGTGAAATACTTGGTGCATTTGATTTGTCATGGGATTTAACTCAGGAAGAAACACTAAAAAGCTCCGATGAAATGATGTACCGTCGATTGGGATGTGCACTTTCTTACCAAAAAATTGAAAAAATTGAGGTCGTCGTTTTGAAGAGGCCAAATCACACGCTCTCTGAAAACTATTGATTGCTCCCTGTCGAAGTTTGCTAGTCTGAGCTCCTTGTGAAAAATTATGTTGTGGCTCCCACCATAATTTTCATTTTTGACTAATTCATTAACGTACAAATAGTTCAGTCCCGCAATCGCGTTCAGTCCTCATTATCACAATCGTAAGACTTTGTGGACTGAACGCGATTGCGGAACTAGATCATATGTCTGCGCTAAGTAAAACGCGCGTGATTTGGCCCTGTCAAAACCAACCCCAACTGTTTTCAATTACTGAAAGTTTAGGTTCCTGGCAAAAGAAGTAAAGATTTGGCATAGCCCGTTTTTTCGAAATTTTAGAAATAATATACTCCAGTTAAAGGGAAGGTTGAAGAAAAATGGAAAAAGTTTTGAAATATTCACTGAGGAACGATTTGGCGTAGAATAATTTTGATTTTTGGGAAATGTAATGAAATAGTTAGAAAGTATGATTTGGCAGTCGAGTTTAGAACCAACTATTCCTGAAAGTTTGGAGTTCCTGGCAAAAGTAAAGATTTGGCAGTGGCCGTTTTTCGAAATTTTGCAGAAATATACTCAGTTAACCCATTCACGACCACGCCCCTAATTTCGGGTGTGGCATGCACGTTCCGGACCCGCGTGCAATATTGCGTCACCGTATAACGTGTCCCACCGGTGGGACACACGCTGGCTTGAATAGCGTCCCACGGGCGAATTCCTTTTCTTTATTGTGTCCATATAGTAGCTAGCAACGTTGGTCGAGGACAGTATAAGGGAGTTTGAGCTTCCGAGACGCATTCGTTATCCGAGAAACAATTACTCAGAACCCAAAACGGGGTCGACGGAGCTGCAAGCGCTTTCAGAGAAAGAGTGAACGAGTTTCAAACGATATGGAGATTTGTACTAAGCAACCTAAAAGATAGCAATAGAAGGAAAAAAGAAATCACTGAGGTGCTTTCAAAGGCTGCTTTAGAGCCGTTTTTTCCTCTACTTCAGCCCACCTGATTTTAGAAAGTTCTAAATATCAGTTGTTGCATCTGAAGCCTACCTGATGGACCACGAGAAGGTTTTTATTTAGGTGTTGGGTAGGTCAAGACATTGATCACGCACATGTGGGTTCAGGTAGTTTCTTGTGACAGGAGAAATCGATTTTCGAAAAGGGTGTCCCACCGGTGGGACACGTGGTCGTGAATGGGTTAAAAGGGGAAGGTGAAGAAAAATGGAAAAAGTTTTGAAATATTCCTGAGAACGATTTGGCGTAGAATAATTTGATTTTTAGGAAATGTAATGAAATAGAAGAAAGGATGATTTGGCAGTCGAGTTTGGAACCAACTATTTACAAGAGTTGTGTGCGAAACGAGAATCGCATTGTGTGAGCTTATCCAAGTTAGAACATATCAAAGCAAAATCACGCGGTGATAATGGAACAAACACTTGATTCCACTTCCACTTAATACGTGAAGATCGCGGCATTCAGCTCACAAACGAGCTTTTACTGCTTTGCCTGTCACGCGATGATTTCGCTTTGATATGTTCTACGGATAAAGCTCATACAGATGCAGATCACTCGTTTTGCACAACTCTTATCAATAGTTGGTTCAAACTCGAACTGCCAAATCATACTTTCAACTTTCATTTCATTGTTTCTAAAAATCAAATTGATTCCTACATGGCTCAAATCTATTTCAATGTATTAAAACTTTCGACCCTATTCATTATTTCACCTTCACACAACTGGTATATTTCTAAAATTTCGAAATTTCAGCTGGCCATGTGCCAAATCTTTACTTTTGCCAGGAACCTATAAAGATTCTCCAGGAATTTCATTTATTTTTCTGGAAGGTTTCGCTTTCTAACATGGTTTACTGCCTGGTGGCGTTAATTCCAAGGCAAACCCACTGATGCCCTGCCCTCCCCCACTTCTGCTGACGTCCTGCACGCTCGCACTGATGTCCTGCACACGTTCTACGGCGCTCTGCGCACACCCATTGGGTCATAGGTCTAAGCACGCTCATGCCGATCATTTTTTCCGCAGGGCTACCGTAACCCTCCTTCAGGAGGAAGTTTTCCAAGTGTCAGCCTGGATATGAGCACATCGTTATAGCCAACCATCCATCTTTGCACAATTTCCGACCTCCTCAGCCCACTTCCCAGTGGCTTCTCCAGAAAAAGAAGGGCAGTGATGTGAATGACTGCATACCGCTCCTCTCCCCTTTTATATACCGCATGTTATGGGCGTGATGTTGCCGTTCCGAATTATCGTAATTTCATTTTGTTCAAGAATGATTACGGTAGCCCCTGCAGGAAAAAAATTATCGGCGTTAGCGTGCTTGTATTTTGGATCCCGCAAACTTTCTACGGCGATCTTTGCTCACTTCCACTTGGTCACCTCACAGTTTTTATGGCGGCCAACGTACTTTTATTTGGGTCGCGTACACTTTCCTGCGGCGTACTGCGCACACCCATTTAAGGATTGTCCCGCACTTTCTACGGCGTCCGACCCTTTATGTTGTAGATTTTACACTTTCTGCGGCGTCCGACCTCTGCTCTCATTGGGTCCCACACTTTGCGGCGTCCGACGCTGCTGTTATTTGGGTCCCACACACACTTTCTACGGCACGTCCGACGCCACTCTCATTGGGTCCCACACACTTTCCACGGCGTCCGACGCACTGTTATTTGGGTCCCACACATTTTCTACGGCGTCCGACGCCATCTCATTTGAATTACACACTCTACGGCGTCCGACATACTCTTATTTGGGTCCGTTTTCTGCGGCGTCAAAACGCACTCTCATTGGGTCCCACACACTTTCTCGGCGTCCGACACTCTCATTTGGGTCCCACACGCACTTTCTACGGCGTCCGACGCTGCTCTCATTTGGGTCCCACACATTTTCTACGGCGTCTGCCTCTCATTGGGTCCACACACACTTTCTGACGTCCGACGCACTGTTATGTTGGGTCCCACACGCTTTCTACGGCGTCCGACACTCTCATTTGGGTCCCACACACACTTTCTACGGCGTCCGACACTGTTATTGGGTCCCACACATTTTCTACGGCGTCCGACGCACTCTCATTTGGGTCCCACACACTTTCTACGGCGTCCGACGCTGCTGTTGTTGGGTCCCACACACATTTTCTGCAACGTCTACACTCATTTGGGTCCACACACTTTCCTACGGCGTCCGACGCACTCTCATTTGGGTCCCACACTTTCTACGGCGCCCGGCTTATCTCTGTTGGGTCCACGCTTTCTACGGCGTCCGACATCATGCTGTTATTTGGGTCCCACACACATTTTCTACGGCGTCCTACGCACTCTCATTTGGGTCCCACACACTTTCTACGGCGTCCGACGCTGCACTCTCATTTGGGTCCACACTTCTCGGCGCCCGGCTTATCTTCTCATTTGGGTCCCACACACTTTCTGCAGCGTCAAACATCTACTCTCATTGGAGTCCCACACATTTTCTACGGCGTCCTACGCACTCTCATTTGGGTCCCACACTTTCTACCCGGCGTCCGACGCCTCATTGGGTCCCACACACTTCTGCGGCGTCCGGCCTCACTCTCATTGGGTCCCACACTGCAGCGTCTACGCACTGTTATTTGGGTCCCACCGCACTTTCTACGGCGTTCTGCGCACTCCTACTGGGGTCCACACACTTTCTACAGCGTCTTGCTTGCACCTATACTGGGGTTGTGCACACTATCTAAGGCGTTCATTTCTGTGGATTTCTTCTGATTCACACCGTGCGGCGTTCTAAAAAGCACATCCAAGATCCCGCCGTATTGATTGAAGCGTTCAATCCTAAACAAATGCCTATAAGTGACGGTGTTTATTTCATTAGATCATTTTTACGAATGAGTAAACGTCGGATGGTTTATAATAACATGTTTACGATGTTTTGTCTCACTTGACCCTCAATTTTGAGGTCCTGCAAAAATTGAGCTACCACCAACTTCCAAATTTTGTCAGGAGCTAACGGCAATCATAACGAACTTTTCTGGCCAAAAATCAGCTTTCTAGCTCAACGATAAGTCTGTTCCAACAAGATCATGTACGCCAACTGAAAAAAGGAGATGAGCACTTTTTCGACCAAAATCACGTGGTTTTGACAATTTTCTCGAGATCTCAGGTAACCATTCCAGACCATTTTTTTGAACAGTTATTCAACTTTCTAAAGTATATTAAATGCAAAAGAACGGACTTCCCTACGTTCACTCCTGGACCCTGATACTGAGATCAGAGGGGTTGCGCGATGGCGAAACAAAGCCAAATCTGAGTGAGCGCTTCGCCTTGCTTTCTACCCACAATGTTCCCTGGTAAGAAAGCGCACATCCGAATCTACGGTACATCATTTCATTTAGCTTTTAGTGTTTAACCTTCTGAGTTAAATCCCATGACAAATCAAATGCACCAAGTTTTCACTTCTTTTAACGAGTTTCTCATAAATATTGTTAGTGCCAAATCATGAACCTCTCGTGGAGCAAAACAGTTAGATAATTACACTCATTGGTTTTTAATTGTTTCTGGTTCCAATAATTGCCCTAGGATTAGAAGCGATGCCCATGACTGACGAAAATGTTAGGGTAATTTTGTCTATTCGCTGGATCGCAAATTAGAGTTGTTGACTACTTTCTGAATATTAGTCCCGAGACAAGTGACGATTGTAATCTTAGGGAATCAACACAACTTTGCCTTTTTATAAATTGTGTCAACTTGCGTTCCTCCCTAACGTCGTTAATGGAACCAGAGAAAAGTGACATTAAAAAGTCATAAAAATTAAAAATTATTTTTCATATTCAAGCAAAACTTCGATTTATTTGAAAAATAAATATTATTCGTTCCTGATGGGGTAATTGGGGCACCAATAAAGAGGAAGGAAACTTATCTAGAGCAATTTGGACTGGAAAATTTGTGCACTGAAATGACAATAGTAATCTGTGGAATACCTCCAGAACCGTCAACAAACAAGGAAAAGAAATCAACGAACAGAAATGAAAAAACAGAAGGAAAAGCGCCAGGAATAAGGAAAAACAAACATCGACGCCAACAAGACCGATCCTCATGCGCTCATGGTTTCAAAGCCGATTTGACCTGAATTGGTCAGCATACACCGGTTACCTGCTTAAAATCGTGTTGAACAACCGGTTTTACACCAAACCAAGCCGGCGAAAACGTTCATGAATCGCTTCGGTTAGCGCGGGCAATTGGTTTGGTTACGGGTGGGCTTGCAAACCGAACCAAACCCTAATCAAACCGAACCAGCGAATGTGCGTTCATCGAATCGCACCCCACGTTGTCACCAGGGATTTGCAGAATTTTCTGTTCTAATGCTTTCTGTTTTCTGTTTCCTGCCCATTTTTGGCCATTTTTTCTGTTTTCTGTTTTCTGTAAAATTGGCCAAAATTTGGCAGAAAACAGAAAAAACCGTGAACCGCTTGATTTGTAGCAGGATTGACCCGGCGGGGCGAAAGGCCGGAATCATCAAGGTACGCCAATATATTGAGGGTTAATGTAACCTGGGTGTTCTACAGTTCCCCTTGCACCAACACTTTACTCGCTATACTGTTATCTATCCTAGCGCATGTCGGCGCGGTGGCGAGGAAGCGCAGCTGCTCTTGATACTCGGTCGGATTCGATCCTTTCCCTAAGGTCAGCCGAACCTACACTATCCCACCGAGGTCGCTTGAGTTGGTACCGAAGATCCGTAATGGGAGACAGCGAACCGTCTGAAGGCTCATTCATAGCAGGTCCGCTTCCGACTGAGTCGAGGCACTGCCAACAGTTATAAAACCCATCGCGCGCCAACAGATCTTCTACTGGTCGCGACGGTTTGGAAAAGTTTGCAGTTTCAGTCGGGATCGCCGAGCGACTGGGAGTATTTAATAGCTACTCCCGGAGCTCTGCGGGGGCAAGCGCCGGACAATAGAGCCCGATTTTCGACTTGGGGGTAGCGACATGCGCAGGCCTCCCCGAGGGGGCTTCGAGGGGAGCCCCTGCTCTCCTCCGGCGCTGCCCCCCGAGGAGGGAAGAGAGGAAAAGATGGGAAGAAGTCGTAGAAGGTAGTTTACGACAATAGAGGCCGAAGAAGGCATCTATCACGTGCTCGACCGCTATAAAGGCGCGTCTCACCTCATGGAGAGAGCCGCATTCATTGCCCAACTGGGGCCGGCCCTGAACGGCGACTTCGAGGTCACTGTCAGAAAGGGATATTTTTGGAGGAAAAGCGGGGCAGCCGCTTTTCCGGAGAGGAAGGAGTGACCGTCACTGCTCCGGTGTCAATAACGTCACTGCTCCGGAGCCGTTGACGTCGCGCTGGCTCCCAGGGCGATGATGGGGGCTTCAAGGCAGCGGTGACAGGGGGCTTCCAGGGCGGTCACAGGGGGCTTCGGGGCAGTCACAGGGGGCTTCAGGGCAGTCACGGGGGGCTTCAGGGCAGTCACAGGGGGGGCTTCAGGGCAGTGACGGGGGCTCCGATCAAGCCAAATTGTCACTCAGGCGGTAGCCCCCCCCCCGATTGGGGGGGGCAAGCGCCGGTGCCCGGAGGGTTGCCCCCCTGAAGAGCTGCGCTAGCCCCCTCCAGTGTATGAGTAGTCGAAGCGACCTGTTCGGTTTTGTTAGGTCACTTCGACTAGTCGCTTCGCTTCCATGATGGAAGCGATTCGTCTGAGTCGAGGCTTGACTTCAGGCCCGTAATCTTTCGTCAAAGACGATGGTCTGTATTCGGCGCCAAATAGCGGACGTCACAGCTCACCCACATACAGTTGACCGCAATGTTAAAGGGACATGGTGCGGTTGCGGACTCCTGCACTAAATTGCAGTAGCACCTTTTAACATTGCGGTCAACGCCAGAAAGGCTGGCATATGGAAGGGGAAAAAAACGATGTATTGTTATGAGCACATTTACGATGATAGAGATGAAAATATAATAACTCATACACTGGAGGAGCTAGCGCAAGCTCTTCGGGGGAGCAACCACTCCGAGGCGCCGGCGCTTGCCCCCAATCGAGGGGGAGAGGGGGCTACCGCCGGAGTGACAATTTGGCTTGATCAGGCCCCCGTCACTGCCCGCAAGCCCCCTGTGTCACTGCCCCGAAGCCCCCTGTCACTGCCCGCAAGCCCCCTGTCACTGCCCCGAAGCTCTCCTGTCCACTGCCTTGGAAGCCCCCTGTGTCACTGCCCTGAAGCCCCCCCTGTCACTGCCTTGGAAGCCCCCCTGTGTCACTGCCTTGGAAGCCCCGCCGTCACTGCCCCGGGCCATGACGTCACGGCTCCGGAGCGAGTGACGTCACCTTCCGGATCAGTGACGATCACCCTCCCCGGAAAGCGTCTCCACTTTCACTCCAAAAATATCCCTTTCTGACGAGTGACTCGAAGTCGCCGTCCAGGGCCAGCCCTCTGTTGGGCCTGGTCACGACTCTCCATGAGGTGAGGGCACCTTTATACCCGTCGAGCACGTGATAGATCTGGGAGAAATCACGTCGAATCGGGACAAAAACTCGACGTGAATGACTATGCGTGCGTTTGGCCTACTAATGCCTTCACTCTGGCCTCTATTGTCGTAAACTACCTTCTACGACTTCTTCCCATCTTTTCCCTCTCTTTCTCTCGGGGGGCAAGCGCCGGAGGAAAGCAGGGGCCTCACCTGAAGCCCCCTCGGGGGAGGCCAGCGCTCCCCAAGTCGAAAGCAGGCTCTATTGTCCGGCTGCTTGCCTTTATGAAGTCTGGGAAGAAACTTCTAGCAATTAGTAACCTGTTAATAGTTTTAAGTTTTGCTCAAGCAAATTTCACCCCCATCGTTTTGGAACCATCATTTGTTTGAAAACTATACAAAACTCTTTTATCTAGAAGATAAAGGCACCGAAGTTACGAAAAAAATCCCGGGAGAAGTCAGCAAAACTGAGAAAAAAATGTTTTTAATTCCTGCGGCGTTGTCCGCATTTGTCCGTATCTTTTACGCAAAACTGCGTCACCCGAGCGATTTGAAATCGCTAGACGGAGCGATTTCAAATCGCTTCGTCCAGCTGATTCAGATCGCGGCAGTATTGTTGATCGCTTCGACTTGGAAGTCGAAGCGACCAATATAGATGGAGCTTGACTGGAAAGTCAACTCGCCAGCAAGTCCTAAATAACCCCAAAAAGAAATCAAGTCTTTACGAAGATACGACGATAGATGCGCCGCGGGACCCAATAGAGATTCAAGAAACCGAGCTCTTATCGTTATCTTTATAGTGGTTGTCATTAAATTGCCAGGGTCGACCGTTGACGAATTCCTCGGGAGGTATGCGATGCAGTCAAATGACGAAAGAAACTCTAATGGTGATGTACTAACACTACAATGAGCAATCAATCCTACTTAACGCCCGCTATTCATAGCGCACGGGCCCGATCCGAGAATGTAACTGCTCCAACACGTGGGCACAGACTTGGAAGTATTCCATCATACCGCTTCAATGAAGCGGCAAAAATTGTGCCCCAAATGTACCATACACGCGATTTCTGAGTTGCGTATTTTAACTCATTGCAGCTTGCCGGGACGATTCAGAACTTTGGAAACTTGGAAGCGCGATAAAATTGTTGGTGGGCGCTGTAGGCAGTTTGTAAAACTCCCACGAAATTACGACCACAAACCCCACCATGGTGGAGCAGGCAGCGCGATCGGAGTCATTTATACTTGAAACGGCACAGCCGCTTGCCCGTTACGCAGGATGACTTCCGCACTGAGGAAGTAGTACACTGTTCCGTCAGCTTGATTATCCCAAAATCGGTGTAAAAAGTCTTAACCTCCGATCCTGCTACTCTGCCGGGGAGTTGAAACACTAGCATGGGAGCAGTGCCCGTTTGAGAATGATTTCTTAATTTTCATCATTACTTTTTAAAAACAACCGCTTCGCATCTACGATGAGTGATGATACGACTGCAGTAGCTCGGAAATGAAAGCTAACACCTCATTCATGCTTTTGCGATAGCGGCAAATGCCGCGGATTATCAGCTTGAAAAATGAGAATTTAGATGTCTGATGCCATTATCAGACACCTGATTTCACATTTAAGAGCAGTATCCAGACATCTGGTTTCTTGTTTTTCCACTGATAATCGCGGCATTTGCCGCTATCGCAAGGTATGAATGAAGTGTAACTGAGGAAGGGTTAACTCGCTATCTACGTAATTCTTACATCAATGGTTAGGTCCGTGGCTTTTTCGCTCAAAGAAAAAACATTTAAATTCAAACCCGCGGCTGGTGCGGCGGTTTAAATCTCACCAGCGGCTGGCTGGTAATTGCCAGCCGGCCGCTGGTGAGATTTAAACCGCCGCGTCCTTCGGTTTGAGCCCAAATGTTTCTTGAAGCACATTCTTTGCCGCCATGTTGAGCTTCTGATCGAGTGCTTTGGCTGCTATTGTCTGGGAAAGGAAGGTTAGAGAGAAAGTTGTCGCCTTGGCGCTTGCGTTTGAGCTGTCTGTGCTTATCACTCTGGCTAATTGTTGGAGTTTCAGAATTGTGCTAAAACATTTATAACCTAAAAATGTATAAAAATTTAATGTTGTGAAATAACTTATATGTGCGCTGAACATCCTTTTTTGATTTTTGAAAATTTTCTGTTTTCTGTCTTCTGCCCATTTGGAGATTTTCTCATTCTATCAGAAACTGGATTTTCTGTTTTCTGTTTCTACAAAAAGAATTTCCCGCACATCCCTGGTTGTCACCTCGAAGCTAAAGGATTTCGTCACGTTTTGCACTTTCTGTTGTGGCTTGGAGGGGTGACGGGCTTATTTCGCAACATTAAACATGCTCTGATGTGGGTGGGACCGCGACAAGCCAATCAATCGTGAGCGTCTGAGACGGCGAAGTCAGGCTTTGAACTGTGGGAGGGCGCGAACGGTCAGACCTTTGAAGAATTCGAGGAATTTCTCTTGTTTAATGCCTCTCCTTTCTTCTTTTTTTCATGATCTTATTAATTTCGTCCCCTGTTTTGTTATAATGGATTTCGTACTATGCTTCGTTACCGTGTTTTTCTCTTCTGTATGATTGTTCCTCTTCCCCGTAAGAGCTGGTGTCGATAAACTATAATCCAAATGCCGCATGCAGTTGTTGGACTCCAAAAACCTCGTTGGAAAAGAATTCGCCAGCAGGGGATCGAACGCGGGAACTTCCGTACGGTGAGTCGCCGCCTTGGACAACTCGGCCAATGGGAGAAGCTTAATGGCGTCGCTGCAATCGCCAGGTGATACGGCACTTACCCAAATTTCTCGTCGTTTCGACCTCTCATTCAGAAATGGCTCATAACTTTTCCCCACTACTACTGGGGCAGAGCAGTGGGATGTTCTTACGACTACCCTAAAGGTATTTTAGCAGAAAAATATGAAATTATGGGCAGTTCTGGCAAACGGGTCTGGTCATTCCCTTGTTAGGTGTGGGCCCAGCTATTGGTACCGCAGTGGTGCAGAGAAGAATCCTTACCTGTAAAATTTTCTTTAAACCTCCGGATTAGGAGGTTCAAACGATCGGAGGGACATTTCATGTTTCTCAGGTGCTGCTATGCTTATTAGGTCGCGCGTGCAGACTTTATGTAACCAAGCGGTGAGTAATTGAAGTTGTGTTTCGTATAAGCGATGTCGTTTTCGTCGTGGCGAAGCGTGGGTCAAGTGTATGTTATAACTACTCATTTCTGCTCTGTCTGGAAAGTTCGTATTGCGCGCGACCTACTAATATGGCGGCGCGAAACGTGAAGTGTCTCCATTGAACACCCTCGCACTGAAGGCGTTTGGAATTTACAGCAGACGGATTTATTATACCAAAATTAAATAGCGTACCAGCTGGCGCTGGCTGAGATGACCAGACTTGACAGCGCTGTCATTAGTGTTTTTCTCAACTGGAAATCTTTGGGTAGTCTGTTTGAGTGGGGAGAAAATGAGCCGACGTGAGTGTTGTCACTATTGATTTGACGCGATTTATTCCAGGCGGCATTTGCGGAAGTTCCCGTGTTCGTCATCGCTAACGGCGGACATTTTTTCCAGAACACGAGTCAACAGCGTGCAGCTAGCTGAACCATGAGCACCGGCTTGCTGATTGTGGCTGGGTATAGTGCCAGTGACAAGGCGAGGATCACGTCGAAAGAGGGAGGGCATAAAGCAGAGGGAGTAACTCAGCCGCTCCCGACTCTGGAGTCTTGTGGTGCCTACGGCTGAACGGCTGTCGCGTCCCATGTTTAATGTTTGGCAATGCCATACCTCCAGTACGGCAGGATGCAAAACATGACAGCGACAACCGAGAGATCTGGAGTTCACGTAAAACGAAACGAAAACTGACTGAAATAACAGAAAATACTCAAGCGACAGAGGCTGAAAACAGAACCTAAAAATCGATAAATGTTCGTATACATATCAGATTTTCCGCAGCGATAAATTTAGCCATTTGGGTTTATCAAATGTTTTTAGCAATTACTGAAGCCCAACAGCACGGGCGCCCAGCCTGAGGCGACAACTACTCGCTCTGACAATGGCAGCTAAAGTACTCGATCAGCTCAGATATCTTATAGTCTTTCCGCTCCAGGAAGAGCATTTGGGTGGAGCCGCGGTTTAAATCTCGCCGGCGAAACGACGAGTGGTGCCCGGCCGTACATGATTTGAACTATTCCACCACGAGGTTTGAAACCCAAATGTTTCTTGAGAGCATTCTTGCCGATGGCAGAACCGATAGGCTCATCTTGGTTAACCTTCCTGGACCACCTCATTCGTAGCTACGCGGTGGCGGCGAGTGCGCGATTCGGTGGAAGGAAATGAGGCCGAGTGTGCGATGTAATAGATGAGTCGGGTGTCGCGATGTGGTGTCGGCGTCTGGGATTTGCCGTTTTTCAACGATGTCGCGGCGTTTCCTCTTTTATCTGTCATGGGCGATAGTGTTCCAGCTTTCGTTCCGGAACCTTCACCGTGCGTAGTCACTGTCGTGAGTGCGGCGGTTCATTACGAAACTGTGATGAGTGAAATCGATGGCTATAGCTAGTAACCTGCGGTGGCAGAAGGATTGATACCCATTCTTTTGCTGATTTGAGACAACTGATTTGACGTGCTGCTCTCGTGTGCGAAGTCACCCGCGTAACGTAAGCGTATTAGCGCAGTAATAAACAACCTGACGCCAGCTGTCGCATATTCTGACTGCTTCGCCAACCCCCGCCAGTACATAGCATCTTCGAAACAAAGTTCTGAATATCTGCGTTACATGGATACTGCTCGCTATGGGCGCGGCTTTGCCCGCTTCGTGAGCGATAACGTGAAACGCAACACAGAGTCTGTAGCGCGTGTTTAGACTGGTGCATGCTCGGACGCCAGGCCGTGCGCTATGGTGGCGGTGTGACCGAGACTGACTAGATGGTAGTACGTACCGTCATTTGTCGCATGCACCTATTTGGTATTGACGGCGCTGCTAGACCTGACCCGAATTCTCGCGACATCGGCTAAATGTTCTTTGAAGGGTGACCCAGGGCTTCAGCGGCGCCCGGACTTCCGTCGGCCCATTGCATGGCGACCACTGCGGCACCGGTCAGCGATGTGATTCACGGCGGGCGATTTGAAATCGCGACCACCAGTCGGGCTGACGCGATTTGTAAATCTGGACGAATATGCGGACGGCGCCTGAGTAGAAGGCGTTTTTCGGTGCAGCGTTCCCTCTGTACAAACCGGCTTTGGGTAAACGCAGTAAGGTTTTTCTGTAGTTTTCCAGGCGCAGTGATGGTTCAAACGTGAGGGCAAGTACAGCACGGCAAGAGCTGAGTACGAGATAGAGTTACGTGGTGCTGGAAATCATAGAACTTTCTGCGGCAAGCGCCGGACCAATGAAGCCCGTTTTCGACGGGAGCGACGCGCTGGCCTCCCCGAGGGCTTCAGGGAGGCCTCTGCTCTCCTCCGACGCTTGCCCCCGAGAAAGAGAGGGAAAGATGGGAAGAAGTCGTAGAGAAGGTGGTTTACGACAATGAAGCCAGAGAGGCATAGTAGGCCAAACGCACGCATAGTCATTCACGTCGAGTTTGTCAGGATTCGACGTGATTTCTCTGTGATTTATCACGTGCTCGACGAGTGTAAAGGTTTTACGCTCAGCGGAAGTCGCATTCAGCCCAACGGGGCCGGCCCTGGACGGCGGCTTCGAGTCACTGTCAGAAGGGATATTTTTGGAGGAAAGTGGAGACGCTTTCCGGAAAGTGATCGCGATGCGGACATCGTGGCGATCAGCTGCTCCGAAGCCGTGACGTCATGGCTCCGGGACAGTGCGGGGGAAGCTTCAAGGAGCAGTGACAGGGGGGCTTCAGGCGGTGACAGGGGGCTTCGGGGCGGTGACGAGGGCTTCAAGGCATTGACAGGCTTCGGGGCAGTGGCAGGGGCTTCGGGGCAGTGCAGAGCTTCAGGGCAGTGACAGGGGCTTCGGGGCGAGTGACAGGGGGCTCCGATCAAGCCAGTGTCACTCCGGCGGTAGCCCCCCGATTGGGGACGGTAAAGCTCAAACCGGAGGTTACCCCCTGAAGCTGCGCTAGCCCCCTCCGAAGATGTTATGAGTTATTATATTTTCTCATCTCTATCATCGTAAATGTCCATAAATACACGTTTTTCCCTTCCATATGCATCTTCTGCAGTTGACCGCAATGTTAAAAGGATGCTACCGTATTTAGTGCGAGTCCGCAACCGCACCAAAATGTCTTTAACATTGCGGTCAACTGTGTTGGGCGAGAAACTGCTGACATCATGTTCAGCGCTGAATACACCACGTCTTGACGAAAGATTACGGCTAGTCCTTCGACTAGACAGATCCTTCCATCGTAGGCAAGCGCACTAGTCGAAAGTGACCTATCGCTCAGGCACGAGTCCTTCGACTACTCATAGCACTGGAGGGAGCTAGTGTCTCGCGAGGCAACCACTCCGGGCACCAGCACTTGCCCCAGCTCCGGGGGGCTACCGCCTGAGTGACAATTGTGAGCCGTCCTGCCCGCAGGCCCCCTGTGACTGTGACCCCTGTGACTGCCCTGAAGCCCCCTGTGACTGCCCTGGAAGCCCCTGTGACTGCCTGAAGCCCCCTGTCTGCCTTGAAGCCCCCATGCTGCCCGGAGCCATGACGTGTACGGCTCCGGGCAGTGTTGTTGACACCGGTGCAGTGTCACCCTCCGCGTCACTCCAAAAATATCCCTTTCTGACGGTGACTCAGAAGTCGCCGTCCGGGGCCAGCCCTGTTGGGCCGAATGCAGCTCTCCGTGAGGTGAACGCCTTTATAGCCGGTCGAGCACGTGATAGATGCCTTCTCTGCAACCTCTGTTATTAAGTAAACTACCTTCTACGACTTCTTCCCATCTTTTCCCTCTCTTCCTCTCCGGGGGGGCAAGCGCCGGAGGGAGAGCAGGGCCTCCTGAAGCCCCACTCGAGGAGGCCTGCGCTTCATCAAGCTCCCCCAAGTCGAAAACGGGCTCTATTGTCCGGCCTTGCAGAGTCTGGGTAGCTCTCAATGCCCCAGTCACTCGGCGATCCCGGCTGAAACTGCAAACTTTTCAAACCGTCGCGACTCGGTAGAAGGTCTGTTGGCGCGATGGGTTTATGGCTGTTGGCGGTGCCTCGATGAATCGAGCGACCTGCTGTAGATGAGCCTTCAGACGAGTTCGTCTCCCGCTGGATCTGGTACCAACTCAGGGACCTCGGTGGGATGGTAAGGTTCGGCTGACCTTGGGAAGGGATCGATCCGACCAGTATCAGAGCAGCTGCGCTCATGCCGCAACGCGACATGCGCTAGGATGGTATAACGGTATGGCGAGTAAGTCATTTGGTGCAGGAGGAACTGTAGCAACCTTCGGAGTTACATGCTAACCCTCAATATGTTAGCGTACCCCGGTAGTTCCGGCCTTCGCCTCCAGGGTCAATCCTGCTGCAAATCGCGGTTCACGGTTTTTCTGTTTTTCTGCCAGAATTGCGTCAATTTTGCAGAAAACGAAAACTTGAGAAAAGAAATGTCCAAAAATGGGCAGAGAGCAGAAAACAGAAAGCATGGAGCGAAAATTCTGCAAATCCCTGGGTGAGCAGAGTTGCGATTCATGAACGCATTCGCTGGATTCATGGTTTGATTGGGGTTGGTTCGCAGTTGCAGAAAGCCCACCCGTAACCAAACCAATTGCCCGCGCTAACCAGCGATTCATGAACCCGTTTTCGCCGGCGGTTTACCAAACCGGTTGTTCAACACGATTTTAGCAGGTCTCCGGTGTATGCTGACCAATTCGGGTCAAATCGGCTTTGAACCATGAAGCGCGTGAGGAATCGATAGCCTGTTGGCGTCGATGTTTGTTTTCCTTTATTCCTGGCGCTTTCGCTTCTTGTTTTTTTCATTTTCTGTTCGTTGTTCTTTTCACTTTGTTTGTTGACGGTTCTGAAATTATTCACAAGATACTATTGTCATCAGTGCACAAATTTCCAGTCAAATTGTCACAGATAAGCCTTCCCTCTTTATTGGTGCCCCTACCTATCGAGGCGAATATTTATTTTTCAAATAAAATTGAAGTTCTTAGATATGAAAATAATTTTTAATTTTTGATGACTTTTTAATGTCATTTTTCTGGATTCCATTAACGACGTTGGGAGGAACGTTGACACAATTTATAAAGAGGCAAAAATTTATTGATGTTGATTCTAAAGATTGCAATCGTCACTTGTTCGACTAATATTCAGAAAGTAGTCAAATAACTCTAATTTGCGATCAGCGAATGAACAAATTCTACATTTTCGTCAGTCATGGGCACTTGCTCATCCCTGGGGCAGTGTTGGAACCGAAACGAATTAAAACCAATGGAACGGTTCGACATTATCGCTGTTTTATACTGAAGAGGTTCATGATTTGTATCAACAATGTTACTGAGAAACCGGGGGTCGTTAAAAAGAAAGTGAAAAACTTGGTGCATTTGAGTCGTTCGCCAGTCAGTGAGTTGCGTCAGAAGAAACACTAAAAGCTAAATGATGATGTACCGTAGATTCGGATGCTGCGCTTTCTTACCAAAAAAATTGTGTGGTGAGCGTAAGCCTTCACCGAATTTAACTGTGATTCGCCATCAGCGCAACCCTCTGATCTCAGTATCGGGGTCCGGAGTGAACAGTAGAGGAAGTCACGTTCTTTTTGCATTTAATATACTTTAGAAAGTTGAATAACTGTTCAAAAAAATGGTCTGGAATGGTTACGCAGATTCGAGAAAAATTGTCAAAACCACGATGATTTTGGTCGAAAAAAAGTGCTCATCTCCCTTTTTTCGGTTAGCGTACATGATCTTGTTGGAACACTTGTCGTTGAGCTAGAAAGCTGATTTTTGGCCAGAAAGTTCGTTATGATTGCCGTTAGCTCCTGACAAAATTTACAGAAGTTGCGTAGCGCAATTTTTGCAGGACCTCAAAATTGAGGGTCAGAGTGAGACAAAAACACGTAAACATCTGATTATAAACCATCCGACGTTTACTCATTCGTAAAAATGATCTAATGAAATAAACACCGTCACTTATAGGCATTTGTTTAGGAGTTAGAACGCTTCAATCAATACGGCTGGATCTTGGATGTATTTTTTAGAACGCCACTTTTACCAGGTGTGAATCAGAAGAAATCCACAGAACGCCTTAGATAGTGTGCGGAACCC